>CAWUFW010014362.1:0-417988 GCA_963921515.1 Calotriton arnoldi | reverse complement strand
TGCATATCATACAAAAAAAAAATTGACACTTAATAAAGAAAATATTTAGTGTTTATTATTTATAAATCTTTTTAATTCATTTTGTTAATTATATTTATAAAGAATGTATAATATTCACAAAGAAAAATCAAGCAAAATTATATAGCAACATTGATAAATACAAGGATTGTGTATAAAGAAAACTAAATTCTCACATTAACATAAAAATGCTTATTTCCACATTTTTGACAAATTAAATGGGGCAAACAATAGAAGAAAATCCTGATAGAGGCAAGCTGTAGATGGTAAAACAAGAACACTTGATAGAAGCAAGCGGTAGATGTAAACCACTGCCTCGGCACTACTGCCTCTCATCAGGAGACCGTCTCATTGCAAAGTAAGCTATATAAAATATAAGACAACATAGTGTGTTACCAATAAATATTATATATACAAAACCTAGGAATACAATCTGTGCAAATTAATAACTATGGCAATATAGTCAAACATAATTACAAAAACGGTAACATTCATTTATTCAAAAGCTATATTTCATACCTCCTCGATACACGTAATATTATTTAATCTTTTTATCGCGCAACTTGATTTAATACTACTGCAATAAACAGCTTATTGATATCACAAACAATCTCTACAAGAAAAAAAAAGACACAAACACAAACTATGTATACCACATTGGCAAATCCTAACAGAAAATGAACAGATAGATCAAGATAACAATTTAGTTTCTTGTAAAAGGACAGCAAAGGAAAAGAAAAAAAAAGAAGAAAAGAAGAAAGAGAAAAGAAAACAAAAAGAGACAAAGAGAAAAAGAGGAAAAAATCAGAAAACGGAAAGACAGAAAAAGATGAATAATGATAAAGGCCCAATATTTGAAGTTTCACAAGCCTATGAACTTATCCTCAGGCTGCACGCTATATTATATTCTTTATATAGTAACCATCTCAAATAGAGAATTAAATCTTATAGGAGAAGTACCCTAACAATATAGGAAAATTAGGTCCAAGTAATGGCAATACAGATGTGCTAAGGCACGCATGTTGGGATCGAGCAACTTCCTAATATGTACTAAATATTCTATAAATACCACTTGGATATATTAGTACCATGTTTAATGTAATTATAAGGGAACTCTTCTTTTAAACCCCTATATATCAACATTAACAAGATGTTGGCAAGATTCCCGATAAGGCTTAATAGGTAGACTGCACTTACTTTGATTGATGTAGTACTTGTGTAGCAAATAAATTTCTGATAATAAATGCCCAATAATGCGTCAGAAACTGAAAAATATAACGCAAACACATAAAGAAATGACTAGCTGAATAGGGGGTAATATTCAATTTTAAATTAGAACATAATAAGATTAAAAGAACTCACTTAATGGAGAGGAAAGCTAGCGTATCCTACAAGCGTACTCTCTATATGGTATCAGTGACAAAGGTCATTGCCCGTAATTAGTGTAGGCCAAGTCCCGATATGGAAGTTCTGTATCAGTACTTTCAGGAGCTATATTTAGAACAAAAACATAAGAAGGTCATGGCCCCATCATTCTATCGCATCATGGAGTGATACTTGACAATCACGATCATAGATCTGTAACGTTGAGAAAGTAAAATGATCACAAAATTGCTTACTTCAAGAATGAAGGATAATTCCTCTACGTAGGGATCACTATGTCCAATTAATTATATATGGAAATAGAGTTAGCCAATACAAGTCAACTCTGTATTTTCAGGAGCTATGAAAAAGAGACATAAAAACTCATAATGAGCCCCTTTAAAAGATCTAAGTGTAGAAAATAACTTCCAAAGATTGAGATACTATCAGACCCTCTAGCAAATCGAAATACCTTTCGTATCTCCTTATAACTCCAAAGAATAACGCGTGGATATCCCCAGTCTGATGCAAACTGCAGAGACGACCTATCGCGTAATGAATGAATCGCGTCTCATTTTTAAATACCCAGAAGTTTGCGCCTCTTTTTTTCGCAAAGGGAATGAATGAGTCATGCATAGAGATCGACGGACTTCTACCGAATATAGCGAGTGCCATCTTATGTTGGGCAAAAAGATTAGTGTCTCATCCATCAAAGAATGTTACACATATATTATTCCTGGACTCATTTAAAATGGGGCCACATAAAAAAATAGCTAACGCAGTCAATAAAAACATAGTGCATAAGCACCATATTTCTAACAGCAAAGTGGTAATGGCACAAAAGAATATAACGAACCCGATCTAAGCAAAAAGAGTCCTAGATATAAAAAAACGGACTAAAAATAAAAATAAAAATAAGGCCGTCAACATTGATAACTTCATGTTATGAAGAGAATCATGGATATGCCAGCACAACCTCCAAAGAGAGCCATAAACGCCCCATTGAGGGAAATCGAACACCACAGCATGTTTAGCAACAAAGGAAAACTTTATAAACTAGATGTCTCAAATCGACTGCTTAACAGTACATTGACCGTAGCCATATTGGGAGTACTCAAGCCATAACATCCTCTCCTAAGATACTCCTTCAAAAATACTGTTTATATGGCAGAAGGTAGAAAAGGGGGCAGACCACATTGTGTGTTAACCCATTAGATAATATTATTACCTTTTATGGGATTCATAATCAACACCAAAAAGGACAATAAACTACAAACCCATGGGTCCAAATAACTTTGGAGCACCGTACAAGTAACTGCTCTCCTAAAGGAAAACCTCAACTTTATTGAAAAAGCAGATGATGCAAATCAGAATCTTGATCCTAAGCACTAGACAATGGCTTGTCTCCCAGGGGAATTTCCAAACTCAACCCTCATTGACTGTATCTAACATAAAAATCCAAGACTTACGTTTCTTTCTACTGGCTCTAGCTAGTGGCCTTCTTTAGGTAGGATTTTTTCAATGATATACCAACGTGATATCATCAGCAGTGTGATTGCTTTCATATAGTGGGATACCATAGGCGAAGCCAATTCTTTTGCTCTAATTGCAGATCTATGTTCAGCTAATCTCACATTGAGAGTACGGTGATGTTTCGCCCACATAGCCTTTGTTACAGGGGCAGATTAACAGATAGATTATATTTTTTGTCTTGCAGTTACTCATGCCCTCAGATATGATTATCTGTCCATATTAAAGTTTAATTTGTTCGCTCCCTATAACAAGAGGGCAAACTTTACAATTGCCACATTTGTAATTACTCTTCAATAGGTAACATACCCTCAATACTTCTCTGTATTGGCTCTTTTCGTGGTGGCATGCGCGATCTGACAATTAGATCCTTCAAATTTCTATTCTTGCAAGTTATGCAAAAAGAGTGTTTCTGCCATATATCTGTGTGTTCTCTATTTATATTGAGTAAATGCCAATTTGAACATATTATTTGGCGTAATTTGTTCATTCATGAGGGAATGGCGGGCAGACGAAGACTAGTTTTGCATCTTGTTTTTGGTTTACACCTTTAGTAAATGCTGCCGGTCATAAAACCCTGCTCGCTGATATGACTCTCTAATTAGTCTATGGGGATAGCCTCTATTTAGAAATTTCTCTTCTCATGTCTATCGCTCTCAGACTCGTGGCCTTCTCTAACTTTGTACAATTACGCCCCTAAGGCGCAAAAATTGTCCAAAGGGGACATCATCGTTTTTTTGTGTTGTAGGGTGGAAACTTTTATAATGTAAAAGAGTATTACGAGCAGTTGTTTTGGCAAATAGATCCACTAACAATCACTGACCTGGATTCATGTTTAATTAATATATCTTAAAAATTCAATGTCTCATAGTTACTTACAGTGTGACGTAAATTTCAAATTATTGTCACAAAGATTCAGCCATAAAAAGAACTCAGCTAGAGTGTCTCCCATTATCATCCCATATAAACACACACATCATCTATATAACGCGACCAGCAAGTATAGAGTCAAAAATGGAGCAACTTCTTTGGAAATGAATTGTTGTTCGAAGTGTGCCATATAGATATTTGCTATCGCCGGGCGCAAGAGATGCGCCTAGTACTTACTCCTTTTATTTGTCTGTATAGCTCACTTCGAATTCAAATATATTGTCTTCAAGAATAATTCGTAGACAATCAACAATAAAATTAGTGTTACTGTCAATGTCTCATCAGTTCCATGAGCCATTGTACTGCTGGAAATCTCTCCATCACATGGTATATTGCTATATAGACTCTCAACATCCAAAGTAACTAACCATTGTCTGTTTGAATTGAACGGTATTCCTTCCAATAAGTTGATTATCTGTCGTGGTATCCTGGACATGTCCAGGAATGTCCTTAACGCAAGGTCGCAGAATGGCATCCAGATACTGGAAATAGGTTCCGTAACAGACCCAATTGTGGTAACAATCGGTCTAAAAGGTGGAATATTTTTCATCTTTATGGATCTGGTGTACCATACAGACTTGCCAGTCTGGGATGATCTATATTCATATAGTCGACCTCTTTATCACAGATATAGCCATTTCTTAGAGCCTTAGTTGTTAATCTGTGTATTTTATTTTAATCTTCTCAGTGGGGTTTCTTGTTATTTTAGCATAAAACCTACCATCATTTAACATTTCCTCAATTTTAGTTATATAGTTTACAGTATCCAATATGGCTATACCTCCTCCCTTATCACAACTTTTAATTGTGATTTCAGGAGAGCATTTAAGTTTCATTAAAGCTTCCTGTTCGTCAGTAGACATATTGAACGATGTCTTTCGTACATATTTAGTAGCTGTTATTAACTTATCGAATACTACTTGTTCAAATATTTTAATCTCAGGAGCAATTTGTTCTACTGTAGGTGTGAACGTAGATTTAGGTGCCAATCCTGGATTTGTTAGTGTCAGTAGAATTAATGTCTATGTTAGAAAAAAACATTTTAAACGAATCTTTCGAAAAAAATGTCATCAAATCATCAAATAGCTCAAACCTATTTAGTCCTGAGTGGGGTACATATGTTAACCCTTTTGAGAGAAGCGAATAGGTTGCTTCATTAAAACTAACTGTACTCAAATTAAAGATAGGAATATCTTTTATTCCCTCCAATAGCGTGCATTGCGGGTTTCCAGGTACTGATTCTGGTTTAGTGGTTGATGTCCCTGGAACTGCGTTTGAAATTGTGCACGCGGCTGATAATGTGGCCGTTGTTGGTACTGTGATTGATATTGCGGTCGCCAGTTCCCTCTGCTCTGATTACGCCTCCCTAAAAGGACGATATCCTTTGATTGAAACGCGGATTGTATCTATTGCCTCTATTTTCAAATGTCGTTAATGGGCCTTCGTTGTCAGAGTCTGACGTATCCGGAGATGTTGTGACCTTTTTGTTATATGATCTATATGTCTGATGGTAAGATTGTTGATCTTGTGCATTTGTCTCAGATTGCATATAATAGCCATCCAGAAGATAAGGGTAAGTATTTTCCTTACTGAAATACCTTATATCTTTTTTAAGTTTTTCTGTTTTACGTTTAGTTAGGTAGTCAGTATACGAATGTAATTATGTGTCTAATTCTTCAAGTTTCTTTTTTGCATCATCTAGAGCTGTTGAATTGTTAACCTTGTTTTCCAATTCCAAAATTTCATTCAACAGCTGTATGAGCATTTCCTTAGATGTCTCAACTATCAACATCATAAGGTCCCTCGAACATCTGTTCGCAATCATCGACCACTTTTTAAAAAATTCTTTAATCTGAATAAAACAATCCTGGAATATTTTTAATTTGCAATCCTTGCGGAATAATACCCGCTCGTAAACATTCTGAGCATAAACTGCCCATGCAGTTCAATTCTTTTGTTTTTTTCTTAAGAGACATCAATTTTACTAAATCCTCATTATTGTCAGGATTTAGAGTTGTTCTATTGTCAAAATTCATTGATGCTCCTACCATAGAGCATACAAGTCATCATCTGTAAATCCAAACGTCTTAAGGTTAGCCTACAGTGAGTCCTGTTATAACCTTTTGGATGTCACAATTATATTCTAGATTATAATCACACTGCAACTGAGTTTAATAAATTTGATGCTTATATGGGATCAATACCAAACAATCCCGACCTAAAAATCAAAATGGGGACCAAACCAAAAATACATAATATATAAAGAAAGAATATGATAAGATGAAAATTAGTCAGAATAGAAAGAATGATATAACATGAATTATCATAAAAGAAGAAGAAGAAATTAAATACAATATACAATACCATAAAAATATCAAAAAGTGCCGTAACTAATAATGATAACAAATGTAAGATATTTGTCTAAGAACAGTACTCCCCTCATAGACAGGCTATGAGAACTACATTTTAGTAAAAAGGGGACCCCTACCAAACCAATATGCTTGCTATACGCAGGAAAACAAACTAGGTGAGTAAAGAAACCAATAGCAAGCTTTTATATATTTAAAAAGAGTATATTCTAGGCACACTAAAACAGTAACCACACTGCATATCATACAAAAAAAAAATTTGACACTTAATAAAGAAATATTTAGTGTTTTTATTATTTATAAATCTTTTAATTCATTTTGTTAATTATATTTATAAAGAATGTATAATATTCACAAAGAAAATCACAAAATTATATAGCAACATTGATAAATACAAGGATTGTGTATAAAGAAAAACTAAATTCTCACATTAACACAAAAAATGCTTATTTCACATTTTTGACAAATTAAATGGGGCAAACAATAGAAGAAAACTTGATAGAGGCAAGCGGTAGATGTAAACAAGAACACTTGATAGAAGCAAGCGGTAGATGTAAACCACGCGCGTTTCGGCACTACTGCCTTCATCAGGAGACCGTCTATTGCAAGTAAGTTATATATAAATATAAGACAACATAGTGGTTACCAATAAATATTATATATACAAACCTAGAATACAATTTATAAATTAATAACTATGCAATATGAGTCAAAGATAATTATAAAACGGCACATTCATTTATTCAAAAGCGATATTTCATACCTCCTTGATACACAATATTATTTAATCTTTTTATCGCAACTTGATTTAATACTAATGTAATAAACAGCTTATTGATATCACAAACAATCTCTACAAGAAAAAAGACAAACAAACTTTGTATACCACATAATCCACATTATAAATCCTAACAGAAAATGAACAGATAGATCAAGATAACAATTTAGTTTTGTAAAAGGACAGCAAAGGAAAGAAAAAAAGAAGAAAAGAAGAAGAGAAAAGAAAACAAAAAAGAGACAAAGAAAAAAGAGGAAAAACAGAAAAAACGGAAAGACAGAAAAAGATGAATAATGATAAAGGCCCAATATTTAAAGTTTCATCAAGCCTATGAACTTATCCTTAGGCTACACGCTATATTATATTCTTTATATAGTAACCATCTCAAATAGAGAATTAAATCTTATAGGAGAAGTACCTAACAATATAGGAAAATTAGGTCCAAGTAATGGCAATACAGATGTGCTAAGGCACGCATGTTGGGACGAGCAATTTCCCTAATATGTACTAAATATTCTATAAATACCACTTGATATATTAGTACCATGTTTAATGTAATTATAAGGGGAACTCTTCTTTTAAACCCTCTATATATCAACATTAACAAGATGTTGGCAAGATTCCCGATAAGGCTTAATAGGTAGACTGCACTTACTTTGATTGATGAGTACTTGTGTAGCAAATAAATTTCGATAATAAATGCCCAATAATGCGTCAGAAACTGAAAAATATAATGCAACACATAAAGAAATGACTAGCTGAATAGGGGTAATATTCAATTTAAATTAGAACATAATAAGATTAAAAGAACTCACTTAATGGAGAGGAAAGCTAGCGATCCTACAAGCTACTCTCTATATAGATCAGTGACAAAGGTCATTGCCCGTAATTAGTGTAGGTCAAGTCCCGATATGGAAGTTCTGTATCAGTACTTTCAGGAGCTATATTTAGAACAAAAAACATAAGGTCATGCCCCATCATTCTATCGCATTATCGAGTGATACTTAATAATCACGATCATAGATCTGTAACGTTGAGAAAGTAAATGATTACAAAATTGCTTACTTCAAGAATGAAGGATAATTCTTCTACGTAGGGATCACTATGTCCAATTAATTATATAGGAAATAGAGTTAGCCAATACAAGTCAACTCTGTATTTTCAGGAGCTATAAAAAAGACATAAAAAACTATAATGAGCCCCTTAAAAGATCTAAGTGTAGAAAATACCTCCAAAGATTGAGATACTATCAGACCCTAGCAAATTTAAATACCTTCGTATCTCCTTATAACTCCAAAGAATAACGCGTGGATATCCCCAGTCTGATGCACTCCGTGTAGACGACCTATCGCGAATGAATGAATCGCGTCTCATTTTTAAATACCCAGAAGTTCTCGCCTTTTTCTCGTGGAATAAATGAGTCATGCATAGAGACGACGGACTTCTACCGAATATAGCGAGTGCCATCTTATGTTGGGCAAAGATTAGTGTTCATCCATCAAAGAATGTTACATATATATTATTCCTGACTCATTTAAAATGGGGCCACATAAAAAATAGCTAACGCAAATACCAAAAACATAGTGCATACACCATATTTCTAACAGCAAAGTGGTAATGGCACAAAGAATATAACGACCCGATCAAGCAAAAAGAGTCCTAGATATAAAAAACGGACTAAAAATAAAAATAAAATAAGCCGTCAAATACTGATAACTTCATGTTACGAAGAGAATCATGGATATTAAAGACAACCTCCAAAGAGAGCCATAAAACACTCTATTGAGGGAAATCGAACACCACAGTATGTTTAGCAACAAAGGAAAACTTTATAAACTAGATGTCTAAATCGGACTGCGAAAAGTACATCGACCGCCATATTGGGAGTACTCAAGCATAACATCCCTCCCAAGATACTCAAAAATACTGTTTATATGGCAGAAGAGAAAAGGGGCAGACCACATTGTGTGTTAACCCAATAGATAATATTATTACCTTATGGGATTCATAATCAACACCAAAAAGGACAATAAACTACAAACCCATGGGTCCAAATAACTTTACACCGTACAAGTAACTGCTTCCTAAAGGAAAACCTAACTTTATTGAAAAAGCAGATGATGGTAAAATCATAATCTTGATCCTAAGCACCAGACAATGGCTTGTTCCCAGGAATTTCCAAATTCAAACCCTTATTGACTGTATCTAACATAAAAATCCAAAAGACTTCACGTTTCTTTCTAATGGTTTCCGAGCAGTGGCCTTCTTTAGGTAGAATTTTTCAATGATATACCAACGTATATCATCAGCGGTGTGATTGCTTTCTATATAGTGGGATACCATAGGCGAAGCCAATTTTTTGTTCTAATTGCAGATCTATGTTCAGTTAATCTAACATTGAGAGTACGTGGGTTAACACACAATGTGGTCTGCCCCCTTTTCTCTTCTGCCATATAAACAGTATTTTTGAGTATCTTGGGAGGGATGTTATGCTTGAGTACTCCCAATATGGCGGTCGATGTACTTTTCGCAGTCCGATTTAGACATCTAGTTTATAAAGTTTTCCTTTGTTGCTAAACATACTGTGGTGTTCGATTTCCCTCAATAGAGTGTTTTATGGCTCTCTTTGGAGGTTGTCTTTAATATCCATGATTCTCTTCGTAACATGAAGTTATCAGTATTTGACGACTTATTTTATTTTTATTTTTAGTCCGTTTTTATATCTAGGACTCTTTTTGCTTGATCGGGCGTTATATTCTTTGTGCCATTACCACTTTGCTGTTAGAAATATGGTGTATGCACTATGTTTTTGGTATTTGCGTTAGCTATTTTTTATGTGGCCCCATTTTAAATGAGTCAGGAATAATATATATGTAACATTCTTTGATGGATGAACACTAATCTTTGCCCAACATAAGATGGCACTCGCTATATTTGGTAGAAGTCCGTCGTCTCTATGCATGACTCATTTATTCCGCGAGAAAAGGCGCGAACTTCTGGGTATTTAAAAATGAGACGCGATTCATTCATTCGCGATAGGTCGCCTACACGGAGTGCATCAGACTGGGGATATCCACGCGTTATTCTTTGGAGTTATAAGGAGATACGAAGGTATTTAAATTTGCTAGGGTCTGATAGTATCTCAATCTTTGGAGGTATTTTCTACACTTAGATCTTTAAGGGCTCATTATAGTTTTTTATGTCTTTTTCATAGCTCCTGAAAATACAGAGTTGACTTGTATTGGCTAACTCTATTTCCTATATAATTAATTGGACATAGTGATCCCTACGTAGAAGAATTATCCTTCATTCTTGAAGTAAGCAATTTTGTAATCATTTACTTTCTCAACGTTACAGATCTATGATCGTGATTATTAAGTATCACTCGATAATGCGATAGAATGATGGGGCATGACCTTATGTTTTTGTTCTAAATATAGCTCCTGAAAGTACTGATACAGAACTTCCATATCGGGACTTGACCTACACTAATTGCGGGCAATGACCTTTGTCACTGATCTATATGAGAGTAGCTTGTAGGATCGCTAGCTTTCCTCTCCATTAAGTGAGTTCTTTTAATCTTATTATGTTCTAATTTAAATTGAATATTACCCTATTCAGCTAGTCATTTCTTTATGTGTTGCATTATATTTTTCAGTTTCTGACGCATTATTGGGCATTTATTATCGAAATTTATTTGCTACACAAGTACTCATCAATCAAAGTAAGTGCAGTCTACCTATTAAGCCTTATCGGGAATCTTGCCAACATCTTGTTAATGTTGATATATAGAGGGTTTAAAAGAAGAGTTCCCCTTATAATTACATTAAACATGGTACTAATATATCAAGTGGTATTTATAGAATATTTAGTACATATTAGGGAAATTGCTCGTCCCAACATGCGTGCCTTAGCACATCTGTATTGCCATTACTTGGACCTAATTTTCCTATATTGTTAGGTACTTCTCCTATAAGATTTAATTCTCTATTTGAGATGGTTACTATATAAAGAATATAATATAGCGTGTAGCCTAAGGATAAGTTCATAGGCTTGTGAAACTTTAAATATTGGGCCTTTATCATTATTCATCTTTTTCTGTCTTTCCGTTTTTCTGTTTTTCCTCTTTTTCTTTGTCTCTTTTTTGTTTTCTTTTCTCTTCTTCTTTTCTTCTTTTTTTCTTTCCTTTGCTGTCCTTTTACAAAACTAAATTGTTATCTTGATCTATCTGTTCATTTTCTGTTAGGATTTATAATGTGGATTATGTGGTATACAAAGTTTGTTTGTCTTTTTTCTTGTAGAGATTGTTTGTGATATCAATAAGCTGTTTATTACATTAGTATTAAATCAAGTTGCGATAAAAAGATTAAATAATATTGTGTATCAAGGAGGTATGAAATATCGCTTTTGAATAAATGAATGTGCCGTTTTATAATTATCTTTGACTATATTGCATAGTTATTAATTTATAAATTGTATTCTAGGTTTGTATATATAATATTTATTGGTAACCACTATGTTGTCTTATATTTTATATAGCTTACTTGCAATAGACGGTCTCCTGATGAAGGCAGTAGTGCCGAAACGCGCGTAGTTTACATCTACCGCTTGCTTCTATCAAGTGTTCTTGTTTACATCTACCGCTTGCCTCTATCAAGTTTTCTTCTATTGTTTGCCCCATTTAATTTGTCAAAAATGTGGAAATAAGCATTTTTGTGTTAATGTGAGAATTTAGTTTTTCTTTATACACAATCCTTGTATTTATCAATGTTGCTATATAATTTTGTGATTTTCTTTGTGAATATTATACATTCTTTATAAATATAATTAACAAAATGAATTAAAAAGATTTATAAATAATAAAAACACTAAATATTTCTTTATTAAGTGTCAAATTTTTTTTTTGTATGATATGCAGTGTGGTTACTGTTTTAGTGTACCTAGAATATACTCTTTTAAATATATAAAAGCTTGCTATTGGTTTCTTTACTCACCTAGTTTGTTTTCCCTGCGTATAGCAAGCATATTGGTTTGGTAGGGGTCCCCTTTTTACTAAAATGTAGTTCTCATAGCCTGTCTATGAGGGGAGTACTGTTCTTAGACAAATATCTTACATTTGTTATCATTATTAGTTACGGCACTTTTTGATATTTTTTATGGTATTGTATATTGTATTTAATTTCTTCTTCTTCTTTTTTATGATAATTCATGTTATATCATTCTTTCTATTCTGACTAATTTTCATCTTACTTATATTCTTTCTTTATATATTATGTATTTTTAGTTTGGTCCCCATTTTGATTTTTAGGTCGGGATTGTTTGGTATTGATCCCATATAAGCATCAAATTTATTAAACTCAGTTGCAGTGTGATTATAATCTAGAATATAATTGTGACATCCAAAAGGTTATAACAGGACTCACTATGGCTAACCTTAAGACGTTTGGATTTACAGATGATGACTTTATGTCTATGGTAGGAGCATCAATGAATTTTGACAATAGAACAACTCTAAATCCTGACAATAATGAGGATTTAGTAAAATTGATGTCTCTTAAGAAAAAAACAAAAGAATTGAACTGCATGGGCAGTTTATGCTCGAATATTTACGAGCGGGTATTATTCCGTAAGGATTGCAAATTAAAAATATTCCAGGATTGTTTATTCAGATTAAAGAATTTTTAAAAAAGTGGTCGATGATTGCGAACAGATGTTCGAGGGACCTTATGATGTTGATAGTTGAGACATCTAAGGAAATGCTCATACAGCTGTTGAATGAAATTTTGGAATTGGAAAACAAGGTTAACAATTCAACAGCTCTAGATGATGCAAAAAAGAAACTTGAAGAATTAGACACATAATTACATTCGTATACTGACTACCTAACTAAACGTAAAACAGAAAAACTTAAAAAAGATATAAGGTATTTCAGTAAGGAAAATACTTACCCTTATCTTCTGGATGGCTATTATATGCAATCTGAGACAAATGCACAAGATCAACAATCTTACCATCAGACATATAGATCATATAACAAAAAGGTCACAACCTTTTCGGATACGTCAGACTCTGACAACGAAGGCCCATTAACGACATTTGAAAATAGAGGCAATAGATACAATCCGCGTTTCAATCAAGGATATCGTCCTTTTTTAGGGAGACGCAATCAGAGCAGAGGGAACTGGCGACCGCAATATCAATCACAGTACCAACAACGGCCACATTATCAGCCGCGTGCACAATTTCAAACGCAGTTCCAGGGACATCAACCACTAAACCAGAATCAGTACCTGGAAACCCGCAATGCACGCTATTGGAGGGAATAAAAGATATTCCTATCTTTAATTTGAGTACAGTTAGTTTTAATGAAGCAACCTATTCGCTTCTCTCAAAAGGGTTAACATATGTACCCCACTCAGGACTAAATAGGTTTGAGCTATTTAATGATTTGATGACATTTTTCGAAAGATTCGTTTAAAATGTTTTTTTCTAACATAGACATTAATTCTACTGACACTAACAAATCAGGATTGGCACCTAAATCTACGTTCACACCTACAGTAGAACAAATTGCTCCTGAGATTAAAATATTTGAACAAGTAGTATTCGATAAGTTAATAACAGCTACTAAATATGTACCGAAGACATCGTTCAATATGTCTACTGACGAACAGGAAGCTTTAATGAAACTTAAATGCTCTCCTGAAATCACAATTAAAAGTTGTGATAAGGGAGGAGGTATAGCCATATTGGATACTGTAAACTATATAACTAAAATTGAGGAAATGTTAAATGATGGTAGGTTTTATGCTAAAATAACAAGAAACCCCACTGAGAAGATTAAAAATAAAATACACAGATTAACAACTAAGGCTCTAAGAAATGGCTATATCTGTGATAAAGAATTCGACTATATGAATATAGATCATCCCAGACTGGCAAGTCTGTATGGTACACCCAAGATCCATAAAGATGAAAAATATTCCACCTTTTAGACCGATTGTTACCACAATTGGGTCTGTTACGGAACCTATTTCCAAGTATCTGGATGCCATTCTGCGACCTTGCATTAAGGACATTCCTGGACATGTCCAGGATACACGACAGATAATCAACTTATTGGAAGGAATACCGTTCAATTCAAACAGACAATGGTTAGTTACTTTGGATGTTGAAAGTCTATATAGCAATATACCATGTGATGGAGAGATTTCAGCAGTACAATGGCTCATGGAACTGATGAACATTGACAGTAACACTAATTTTATTATTGATTGTCTACGAATTATTCTTGAAGACAATATATTTGAATTTCGAAGTGAGCTATACAGACAAATAAAAGGAGTAAGTATGGGCGCATCTTGCGCCCCGACGATAGCAAATATCTATATGGCACACTTCGAACAACAATTCATTTTCAAAGAAGTTGCTCCATTTTTTGACTCTATACTTCACTGGTCACGTTATATAGATGATATTGTGTTTATATGGGATGATAATGAAGACACTCTAGCTGAGTTCTTTTTATGGCTGAATCTTTGTGACAATAATTTGAAATTTACGTCACATGTAAGTAACATGAACATTGAATTTTTAGATATATTAATTAAACATGAATCCGGTCAATTGTTAGTGGATCTATTTACCAAAACAACTGCTCGTAATACTCTTTTACATTATAAAAGTTTCCACCCTACAACACAAAAAAACAGTATCCCCTTTGGACAATTTTTGCGCCTTAGGCGTAATTGTACAAAGTTAGAAGATTTTGATCTGAGAGCAATAGACATGAAGAGGAAATTTCTAAATAGAGGCTATCCCCATAGACTAATTAGAGAGTCATATAAACGAGCAAGGTTTTATGACCGGCAACATTTACTAAAAGGTGTAAACCAAAAACAAGATGCAAAACTAGTCTTCGTCACCCGCCATTCCCTCATGAATGAACAAATTCGCCAAATAATATGTTCAAATTGGCATTTACTCAATATAAATAGAGAACACACAGATATATGGCAGAAACCTCTTTTTGCATAACGCAAGAATAGAAATTTGAAGGATCTAATTGTCAGATCGCGCATGCCACCACGAAAAGAGCCAATACAGAGAAGTATTGAGGGTATGTTACCTATTGAAGGTAATTACAAATGTGGCAATTGTAAAGTTTGCCCTCTTGTTATAGAGACGAACAAATTAAACTTTAATGGACAGATAATCATATCTAAGGGCATGAGTAACTGTAAGACAAAAAATATAATCTATCTGTTAATCTGCCCCTGTAACAAAGGCTATGTGGGCGAAACATCACGTACTCTCAATGTTAGATTAACTGAACATAGATCTGCAATTAGAACAAAAAAATTGGCTTCGCCTATGGTATCCCACTATATAGAAAGCAATCACACTGCTGATGATATACGTTGGTATATCATTGAAAAAATCCTACCTAAAGAAGGCCACTGCTCGGAAACCATTAGAAAGAAACGTGAAGTCTTGGATTTTTATGTTAGATACAGTCAATAAGGGTTTGAATTTGGAAATTCCCTGGGAACAAGCCATTGTCTAGTGCTTAGGATCAAGATTCTGATTTTACCATCATCTGCTTTTTCAATAAAGTTAGGTTTTCCTTTAGGAAGCAGTTACTTGTACGGTGTAAAGTTATTTGGACCCATGGGTTTGTAGTTTATTGTCCTTTTTGGTGTTGATTATGAATCCCATAAGGTAATAATATTATCTAATGGGTTAACACACAATGTGGTCTGCCCCCTTTTCTCTTCTGCCATATAAACAGTATTTTTGAGTATCTTGGGAGGGATGTTATGCTTGAGTACTCCCAATATGGCGGTCAATGTACTGTTCGCAGTCCGATTTAGACATCTAGTTTATAAAGTTTTCCTTTGTTGCTAAACATACTGTGGTGTTCGATTTCCCTCAATAGAGCGTTTTATGGCTCTCTTTGGAGGTTGTCTTTAATATCCATGATTCTCTTCATAACATGAAGTTATCAGTATTTGACGGCTTATTTTATTTTTATTTTTAGTCCGTTTTTTATATCTAGGACTCTTTTTGCTTGATCGGGTCGTTATATTCTTTGTGCCATTACCACTTTGCTGTTAGAAATATGGTGTATGCACTATGTTTTTGGTATTTGCGTTAGCTATTTTTTATGTGGCCCCATTTTAAATGAGTCAGGAATAATATATATGTAACATTCTTTGATGGATGAACACTAATCTTTGCCCAACATAAGATGGCACTCGCTATATTCGGTAGAAGTCCGTCGTCTCTATGCATGACTCATTTATTCCGCGAGAAAAAAGGCGCAAACTTCTGGGTATTTAAAAATGAGACGCGATTCATTCATTCGCGATAGGTCGTCTACACGGAGTGCATCAGACTGGGGATATCCACGCGTTATTCTTTGGAGTTATAAGGAGATACGAAGGTATTTAAATTTGCTAGGGTCTGATAGTATCTCAATCTTTGGAGGTATTTTCTACACTTAGATCTTTTAAGGGGCTCATTATAGTTTTTTATGTCTTTTTTCATAGCTCCTGAAAATACAGAGTTGACTTGTATTGGCTAACTCTATTTCCTATATAATTAATTGGACATAGTGATCCCTACGTAGAAGAATTATCCTTCATTCTTGAAGTAAGCAATTTTGTAATCATTTACTTTCTCAACGTTACAGATCTATGATCGTGATTATTAAGTATCACTCCATAATGCGATAGAATGATGGGGCATGACCTTATGTTTTTTGTTCTAAATATAGCTCCTGAAAGTACTGATACAGAACTTCCATATCGGGACTTGACCTACACTAATTACGGGCAATGACCTTTGTCACTGATCTATATAGAGAGTAGCTTGTAGGATCGCTAGCTTTCCTCTCCATTAAGTGAGTTCTTTTAATCTTATTATGTTCTAATTTAAATTGAATATTACCCCTATTCAGCTAGTCATTTCTTTATGTGTTGCATTATATTTTTCAGTTTCTGACGCATTATTGGGCATTTATTATCGAAATTTATTTGCTACACAAGTACTCATCAATCAAAGTAAGTGCAGTCTACCTATTAAGCCTTATCGGGGAATCTTGCCAACATCTTGTTAATGTTGATATATAGAGGGTTTAAAAGAAGAGTTCCCCTTATAATTACATTAAACATGGTACTAATATATCAAGTGGTATTTATAGAATATTTAGTACATATTAGGGAAATTGCTCGTCCCAACATGCGTGCCTTAGCACATCTGTATTGCCATTACTTGGACCTAATTTTCCTATATTGTTAGGTACTTCTCCTATAAGATTTAATTCTCTATTTGAGATGGTTACTATATAAAGAATATAATATAGCGTGTAGCCTAAGGATAAGTTCATAGGCTTGTGAAACTTTAAATATTGGGCCTTTATCATTATTCATCTTTTTCTGTCTTTCCGTTTTTCTGATTTTCCTCTTTTTTCTTTGTCTCTTTTTTGTTTTCTTTTCTCTTCTTCTTTTCTTCTTTTTTTCTTTCCTTTGCTGTCCTTTTACAAAACTAAATTGTTATCTTGATCTATCTGTTCATTTTCTGTTAGGATTTATAATGTGGTATACATAGTTTGTTTGTCTTTTTTCTTGTAGAGATTGTTTGTGATATCAATAAGCTGTTTATTACATTAGTATTAAATCAAGTTGCGATAAAAAGATTAAATAATATTGTGTATCAAGGAGGTATGAAATATCGCTTTTGAATAAATGAATGTGCCGTTTTTATAATTATCTTTGACTATATTGCATAGTTATTAATTTATAAATTGTATTCTAGGTTTGTATATATAATATTTATTGGTAACCACTATGTTGTCTTATATTTTATATAGCTTACTTGCAATAGACGGTCTCCTGATGAAGGCAGTAGTGCCGAAACGCGCGTAGTTTACATCTACCGCTTGCTTCTATCAAGTGTTCTTGTTTACATCTACCGCTTGCCTCTATCAAGTTTTCTTCTATTGTTTGCCCCATTTAATTTGTCAAAAATGTGGAAATAAGCATTTTTTATGTTAATGTGAGAATTTAGTTTTTCTTTATACACAATCCTTGTATTTATCAATGTTGCTATATAATTTTGTGATTTTCTTTGTGAATATTATACATTCTTTATAAATATAATTAACAAAATGAATTAAAAAGATTTATAAATAATAAAAACACTAAATATTTCTTTATTAAGTGTCAATTTTTTTTTTTTGTATGATATGCAGTGTGGTTACTGTTTTAGTATGCAGCTATTAACTTCATCCACCCGAGATAACAATGTGCAAATCATCTAGTAAAGTGCAACCGCAAAGAAACTGCAAGTGCTTTTCAAGTGCAATAATAACGAAAAAGTGCTAGTGCGTTTTATCACCAAGACCTGCAACCTCTACCGCATCAGTATCCATATCAGGTGTTATTATCCTTCCTTTAACTTTTCCAAATCTCTAAAAAACTTCCAATTTTTTTCAAATTTCCTAGTAGCTCCCACTTGTCTAGCATAAGCGTCTTCAAATTTGTGGGTCCTTTTCATTTTATTAAACCACTTCAAATAAGAAGGAGCTTCTCTAGATTTCCAATTCTGGAGAATTAAAGAGCGGGCTACCGTGCAAGAAATAAATATAGAAGATATATCGGCCTCTGTTAACCTCATTCTATCGTTACAAACTCCAACCAGAACAACCTCGGCCTCAAGCGGAACTCTCTTTCCAATTGCCTGCTCAATATCTGCAAAAATTCCTTCCCAAAAGGATCTCAACCGTGGGCATGCAAAGAAAATATGGTGCCAACCACCTTCCCCGTCCGCCTGACAGCGAAAACACTTATTTTTGACTTCTGGAAATCTTTTTTGTAAGGCTGCCGGAGTAAAATAGGAAAGCCAGCGTGATAAGAAGGCCATCCTTTTCAAATTCGCTGCACGCAGAGATTTACTTCCTAGGTGGCATAAGATTTCCCAATCCTTAAGTGAGAAAGTGCATTGTGTCTCGCAGGTTATCTTGGCCAAATGGCTCTCAATCAAGGATACTTGGCCCTGGTGATGTAATAACCGGTACCAATTCCCTACACCGCTGACTTTGGCCCCATAGAGAGCTACCACAAGTTGATTAGGGGCATTAAGAAAGCCGCTAGTGTTTTTTAGGAAGTGAACCACTTGTAGATATTCAAAACAGGCGGGTCTCCTGGAGCTCTGCGCTCTTGCCATAACCTCTTGCCAGGAGATCACCCTATTTTGAGTAATAAAATGTCTTAACTCACATAGTCCACAACTTTCCCAACTGCTAATATTACTTGCTCGCAATGGGAGGCCGAGACTGGTACATTCTCTCAATCTGAGATATTGCAGACCCGATGAGCCCATCTTTTAAAGAAGGACAGAAGTCTAGAGGAATAATCCTTTAAAGTTTTGTATCTGGTTCTCTTTGGAAGTTTGGTGGTTTTTAAAAACACTCGCGTTGTTGTACCACTTTCTTGCGTCATTTTATCTAAAAAGAAACTATCTCTAGAACATTTAGATCCAATCAAGCTAGACACTAAATCTAAAAATGCAGCCTCATAGTACTTTCTAGAATGGGGAAAAGCTAAGCCCCTTGGGCAGTAGATAGTTGTACCACGGTCAATTTAACCCTTGAAACCTTCTTTCCCCAAATAAATTCTCTAAACAAGGTTTCTATTTCTCTAAAAAAGACACATTTATCTTAATTGGGACATTAATAAAAAGAAATATAAGCAAAGGAAGTATGGACATTTTGATTAATGATACCCTACCCACCAACGATAGGGGAGTAAAAGCCATTGTTCCAAAAGTCTCTTAATTTTCTCTTTCGTTCTTAAATAATTCAACTTGTATAACTGTTGATACTGACTAGACACAAATATCCCCAGATATCTAATGGGATCTGGCTTAGCGGCTTAGCGGCTTGTGCCCTCAAGCAAGATGGAAGAAAATTTAAATCGGTATTGAGGGCAAGAACTTCCGTTTTATTGGAATTTATTTTGTAGCCGCCAATTAGCTCAAAATTCCTAAATTCCTTAAAACCACTTCGAGATTATCTTTATTGGGCATCAAATATAAAATAATATCGTCCGCAAAAAGTTTTAACTTAGTCACATCAGAAATAGGGGTGAAATAGCAGCATTGTTTCGTATTTTGATTACCAGTGGCTCTATAAAAAAAGTAAAAAGCAGTGGCGAGAGCGGGCAACCCTGTCTTGTCCCTCGGTTAATTTTTACAATTCCTGCTCGTTTCGAATTTATTGCTACAAGAGCCGTGGCTCCCTGGTATAAATTGCGTAGCATGTTGATGACCTGAGAGGGAAAGCCATATAGACCGAGGGCAAAAAACAGGGTTCTCCAATTAACCAAGTCGAAAGCTTTCTCGGCATCAACCATAATAATACATGCCGGAGTAAGGTTGGTATTAAAATAGTCCAAGGCATGTATTAAAAATTCGGTATTGGCCGTCATTGATCTACCTGCTATAAAGCCAGTCTGATCTCTGTGAATTGTCTCTTGGGCAGCCAATAAAAAACGCTCTGCCCATACTTTCATTAAAATCTTGTAATCTGAATTTAAAAGACTAATGGGTCTGTATGAATTGACATCTATAGGATTTTGGTCTTTTTAACAAAGGACACAATTATCGCCTCTTTAAAAGATGCGGAAACCAAACCACCCTGTTTAATATAATTAAATAGTTTTTTCAAGGGGTGATTAATTCCCCCGAAAAAACTTTATAAAATTCAATAGGGAAGCCATCCTGCCCACATGCTTTTGCCCCAGCAGTTGCTTTAATGGATGCTAAAATCTCGGCCGATTCCACATCCAATCCTAATTGGCTGATCCGATTATCTGAGATTTTTTGAATATTCACATTTACAAAATAATCCTGGATCTGCTCCTCCGCCACTAGATATTCTGTGGAGTAAAGTTGGTGGAAATGTTCTAGAAAGATCTGGGGGATCTCATCGCTATTGACTACTTCACGACCGGTCTGGGGGTCGAGCACTTTCGATATTATTGCTGCTTCTTGTTTTTCTTGTCGAATTAGCCAGAAGTTTGCCAACTAACTGGCTTTCTTCGTACACCTTTTGTTGGTACATTTGAGAGCTGCAAATCTCTTCTAGGACAAAAAAATCCCTCAGAACTGTTCTAGCCTGATCTAATTGATTAGGGAGTAACTGGAGCTGTAGGACGTACTCTTTTTCGACCGCGGTTTGTAATTCGGCTATTTTATTCCTCCGAGCATTTGACTTGGCGGCCGTAAAGGCAATTATTTGGCCGCGGGCTGCCGCCTTGAACCCGCCCCACACAGAGAAGGGCTCCACGGTATTCTCATTAATCTTAAAATACTCGGAGATCCATACACTAAAGCTTTTCACCAAATCCTGGTCTTGAAGGAGGAGGCGGTCCAGCTGCCACCTGGGCCGCTCTCTACTCCCTCCCCCAAAAATTCATTCGAGCCCAATATATGAGTGGTCGGAGAAAGGATTACATCCTATTCCTGCCTCCGAAACCTGGAGAGATCTAGATATAAGAAAAAAATCAATTCGAGATGCTGTTTGAAAGCGATGTGAATAGCAGGTATAAAATTCTTTGTCAAAATTAATATCTCGCCAGGGATCTACCAGTTGATATTCTTGTCTGATAGCCTCCACTATTTTTTTGGTATTTGGTTTCAGTTGTTTTTTATTTTTGTTAGAAGTATCCTTTCTTAGATCTTGTATAATAAATTGTCCCAGTGCTCCTATCAGACGCTCATTTATTTGGACCAGGGCTAAGATGTCATCCGAAACTGTGCCATAGTAATTTATTAAATTCACAATCCTACCCTGTAGCCTTGTTGTCACCCATATCCATCTCCCTTGAGGGTCCCTATGTACTTGTAAAAATTCCCAGGGAAGTTTTCTAGAGAAATAGATAGCGACTCCTCTCATAGCGAGGCCTGCAGACGCAAAAAAAACGTTAGAGAAATCCCTGGGTAGAAATAACTTAGGAGAATTAGATTTTAAATGCGTCTCCTGAAGAAACAAGACTTGGGGGTTAAATGATGTCAACCATCTAATAAGAGCACCGTACTTTCTTTTGTTTAAGATTCCATTAGCATTGACTGATAGGACCTTACATTTGCTGGTTTCCATAACTGGTTCTATACATCAGGTAAACTCCTGGTTTCCTCGATAACAAAAATTTAAATTGCGTCCTAACTGCACCTTCTGCTCTAGCTCTTTTTCCTGCGAAAAACCCTTTGCCAACCCCACCCTTCCCTCCCCAAAAGAAAACCCACCCATCGAAATGTGGAAGAGCCCCCATTGACCACGCTAACCATATTTCGCCCCTCCCACCTGACCTTCTGGGTGTCATGGAATTACACCCTGGGTGGCAACGCTTACCCGAACCCCAGCAACAAAAACACAATAAGCAAAAATTGACTAGCAGAAAGGCGCACCGGCACCTATGATTAGGAAAGCCCTTTCTTATTACCATATAACATATCTGCATATTAAGCCATTCCTTTAGACTCGTAATCCTTGCGAGATCTCTCTCAACAGTGCCTGCGCTTCTTCCAAATCTGAAAACATAAAAAACTTCCCTTTAACTAATACCCGCAATTTCGATTGTTGGGCAATCGAAGCTTGGGCACCATACGCTTTAAACAAATGAAGAATCCTAACAAATTCTTTTCTTCTACGTGCAGCAGCAGCAGTCATATCCGAAAAAATATGACACTTTGGGGTCGATTCCGATTCGGGCCGGAAATTTCTCCGACCGAGCCGGACCCGGAGAAATTTCCGACCGAATCGGACCCGTGCAGCCCGACCGAACGAGTACGATGCGTCCGTATGTTATCGGACTCGAGTCGGTCGGACTCCCATTGAAGTCAATGGGAGCCGGTCGTACAACGCGTACGCGGGCTCCCATTGACTCAATGGGTGCGAGTCGGACAAGGGCGCCCCCTACAGCGGGTACGCGGCGAAGCGATTCGCGCCGTACACGCACAGGTAGGGGGGACCCATGGGTCCCCCCTGTGTGCGACTCGCGCGGCTATGCATACAGGGGGGTCCGACACGGACCCCCAAAGTACGGCTCCGACAGCTCTTTCGAGCCGGAGTGCGCGGCTCGGTCGGACTGCTCGCGGCGCGCATCGTACTTACCCGGCCGGGAAACGTCTCCATTGCGCGGTGCGAGTCGAGTCCGAGCGAGTCGGTCGGAGCGGTTCGAGCCGGGAGCGAGTCGGTCGGAGCGGTCGGGACGCCCGGACGAGTCGGTCGGCGATTTCGCATCGTACTCGCTCGGCCGGACCCGCGTACGGTTCGGTCGGGAAACAGGGCTCCGAATCGGATCCGGTAAAGCCGAATCCGATTCGGAGCACTACCGGCCGAGATCGGAATCGGCCCCTAAGTGGTTTCATTTACTGGAAACTGCTTCTGTTGAATCGCCTTTGTCAGGATTCTCTCTTTAATACGAAAATCTACCAAGTTCAGCAGGATTGTTCGTGGCATTGTAGAGTTGGGGAAGGGGTGGGCTGGGACTCGATGCGCCCTAGTAAAAGTCAAATCCCCTTCGAATTCCGGAAGAACATTCTGCTTAATAAAAGAATTGACCCATTGCAAGGTCTGGGAGCCTTCAATACCCTCCGGCACTCCAACTATTCTGAGGTTTGACTTCCGAGAATGGTTTTCAAGATCCTCCAATTTGTGCTCCAAATAGCTCTTGTTTTTTACTGCCTCTTTCGCTTCCCCAATAACCGTATTCATTTGATCCTCAAGTACTGAGATTCTAGCTTCGGCTTCCTGGAGTTTAATGGGGAAACATGTCATTACTTCCTCAATTTTCCCTAGCCGTAAATGTAAAGAGGCAATTTCCAATTTTTGGGTCTTTTTCATTTCTCGCACTTCATCCAATATAAGATTAAGCATGTCTCTGATGTCGAGTTGGCAAGTCCCTGATGGCTCTGAGCTTTGACTCAGATTACTCTGTACTTCCATAATGCCAGGGTTAAGGTTTCCAGCCCTGGTGTCTTCCTGGTCCTGCCAATCCTGAGCTGATAGCTGACTCTGCAGCAGCAATTGGGATTGAGGCTGAGATTGAAATTGAGTTGGCATCGGATGTAAAGAGACATTTTTCGGGGACTTACTACCTTCTTTCGGATCTCCGAATGCCTTTAAGTGAATTGTTCTGGGGGCGGACGTTTCTACTGGGCTTGATAGGATTGGGGGAGTTGACGAGACCGCCTGTGCTTGACTATCCTCTGGTGACACGGATGGCGCAGGTACGGCTGATAAATCTGTTGTTTTTATGGTTGGACTTAGAGAGGGGGGTTGAAGAGTTGCTTTTTTTTGGAACAAAGGAAATTCTTTGGCGCCTTTTAATCCCTTTTTAAGGCCGTCGAATACTAGATTTTCCTGATGTGATTTAATCGACAAAGACGAGGAGGATGCTGCTTCTTTCGATTCTACAGTCACATTGGACTGATCTAGCACCTGCGCCTCGCGTTCAGGAGAGGCGGTTGGGGGCATTTCCTCTTCTGAGCTCTCGAGGGTTCTATCAAG
Source organism: Calotriton arnoldi (assembly GCA_963921515.1). Lineage (NCBI taxonomy): Eukaryota > Metazoa > Chordata > Amphibia > Caudata > Salamandridae > Calotriton > Calotriton arnoldi. Next base: position 393,426 of record CAWUFW010014362.1, on the reverse strand, counting down.
TTCATAAGAATCAGTGGCATTCTCCTTATTAATCAATCTTGCGGTTTCTTTTGCCTGAGCTAAGCGTGTTTTTGCCTTTAGGCGAGCCACAGAATCGACTTTTGCAACAGTGTTGACCTGCTTCAAAGTTTTGCCCATTTTTTCTTATTTCTCCTTTATTGCCTCTTTTTTAATTATCAAAGTCGCCCCTCAATTCCCCCGTACCTGGGATTCTCGATTCTTCCAAAGGAAAAGCCCTCTCCAGCCAAAGCACCCGTCCAGCCGCTATCCTCCTGTTTAGCCAAAGAGAGGTCCGCACTCCGTGTCGCTGCCACTGCTAATCTCCCGAGCCCCCGTCTTCTTACAGCTGCAGCTCTTCAGGTGGCGTACTCCGGATTGGCACGGGAAAGCAACAGAACGGCCGTTCAGGAGATCTTCCCTGCGGGTCGAAGAGGCGGCGGCCATGGCCGTCCCGCAGCCTCAGAACACGTCTCGCTAATTCAAGAGGGTCAAATCCATTTACCGGCACTGGGTAACCGGGAAGCACCTGCGTCCTCGCGGATCGACAAGTCGGAATCAGAGCGACCTGCACGCCAGCCAGGTACAATCCACCATTACTGGGGGCGGAGCAGCGTCATCACCTGTGGCTACTCGGAGGCGTGGTTCTCCGTAGCCATTCCTTGAGACCGGCAACTATCAAACATGACAACCCTGATCCCTCAGGACCATGGAAACAGTGCAATACTTTTCGCTCAGTCATTCGTGCTCACTTTGTCTCAGAGAATAAACGATATGGACGTTTTTCAATAAGCATTTATTGAACATTCGTCATTCTAGTGTAAAATAGGTTTGCTGAAACAACCACTAGACAGAAACAGATATCAATGATTAGAAGCACTAAAAAGGTAAAAGGATGGTAGATTTCTACCATCTTGCTATAACCATGAATACTGGCAAGTATATAAAATACATGATAATAAAATGCATACTCCTACGATGCTACCCTAACTAGATGTACCTAAGTGTACCTAGCATGTGTGTAGGTGTTAAGCCAAGAATCCCTCTAGGATAAAGTCAACCCCATTACCTGAAGTGTGAGACTGTGGGACCCCGTCTTGGTTTCGAGTTGGGGACCCCGCAAGGGATGTTAGACCACTGTGAGCTGGAGTATCTGCATGCAGGAACCTCAGCGACTTGCATCAGTGTGTCGGTATGTAAGTACTGATCTCCTCTGACTATCTCAGCAATGTGATGTTTATATACCCAAAGGTATCCCCAGGGGTTCTACCTTGCTGTGCCATTGTCGGACTTAGGATGACGTCGGGAATGAACCTTGTACATAGTTATTATGTAGGAGATGGTAGTCCTGCTGAGTTTCCAAGAATCCAAGAATCCTCATGCATAATGTATGAGAGGCTATTGTTCAGGGAAAACCCCACGTTCTGTAAGCAGCTCCGTAACTAGGTAAAGGGTCAGTCCTAGCAGACCGTTATGTATGTACTAGGGACGAATATAGGTGAAAGGTTGGGATGCTACCCTGGCCTATATTGGGGTACCTATATGGAATATAATAGGCATATGTGTTACATCATCAACAACCTGAGTGGCTTGATTTAGAGTATGTTCTCTGAATAGTTTAAAAATCCAAATGTATGCAGATGTTGTTCTACCCTTCTTTTCATTGCATTTCGCTCTTCATAACTGCATTCAAGATTGGGTTAAAATGTTCATCTTTGAATTTTGCACTGACTCACTTTTCACACAGTGTTGGTAATGATTGTCAAATCATGCTTTGTCTCAATGAGGACGATTTGTGTTAATTATGGCAGCTCTCTTTTCGAGTGGAAAATCATTTGTACTTCTCTTTGCTCCAAGCAATGCACAAATTGCAGGAGTGATATGTTGTTTACATTCATTTACCCTTTCCTTTATTTCCGCATTTATTAATCAGCTTTCCAATTAAATCTTTCTTTCAGGCAAGCATTTTAGATGCGGCTATTTTGACTTTTTCATGAACCCAAGCGCGGATGATGTCTAATTAAGTGCTTTAAAAGGGCAACGGTGCCTCTGAGATGACACTCTTGTAGAAGAAGCATTTTTGATTAATCGAAACACTACAGGTTGTTTATTTTCCACTTCACACAACCAATACGACTCGTACGAATGATTTATTTCGTCACACACCTTTCCGTTCTTGGATACCATTAGGCACTTTCAGCAGAACAAAGTAAACCCTTAAATCTTTGCATGTTCTTTTTCATAAATGCTTTCTACATTTGTCCCTATTTTTCCATCTTTCTCATCCTCTTTCTTTCTCCCTTTTTTGCTTTCTCTCTCTCTTGCTCTGAATCAAAGTCTGTTTAGCAAAAATAAGTTCAGTTCCCCAAAAATGAGTGAGCATGTGCCCCAACTGGCTCAGTTTAGCACTAGAATCAACAATTGAGTTGGTTTTATCAACGTCATAAATCATGATTAAGTTTACATCACTATATCTGCTATTGTCACTTTATCCTGGATTCTTATACAGTGATTGACAAAACACTTTGGGGTATATTTACTAAATGCCATGTAACGTAGCGCAGCACCCAAAAATGCTGTGCTGTGTGAGAGGTAGAGGGCAGGACAGTGCCATATCTACAGAGATATAGCACTAACCTGCTTGCTCCCTAGCGCTCGTGCACAATTAGACTGCAGATACCATGCACACACCTTTACACCAGCGGCAGCTCCTCCACTATGGAGGCAGGAAAGGAAAAATAAAACAACAATACACACGTTTTATTATCATTTTATTTTTCCTTTCCTGCTGTGCCTTTGGGGGTGGGGCCACGGGGAATGACAGGCTGCAGGAGGAGTGGTGGGCACTGTTGTCAGTGTGCATGACGGTTTGGCTGGCCTTCAGGCCAGCCAAACCGCCATGCGCACTGAAGCTTTCCCATTGCCGGGCAGCAGGCACAGGCTCCCAGTCTCACTGGGAGCACAAGTTCCAAGCACTCAGGCCAATCCTGACACTGCACTTATGACATGGGAGCAGCATCAGGATTGGCCGCAGTGGAGTCAGGGAGACTGGGCCTGTGAGGAGAGGAGCAGAAGAGCCCAACGGGGACAGCTGCAGGTACTTTTTTTATTTTTTTATTTTGTCCTCCTGTGACCCCCCTTTCCCCCTACCCTCTCCACTCTTCCACAACACCAGCCGCTACTACTTTACACAAAGTGCAAAGGTGCCTGAGTGAGTCTAGCATAAGTGTTGTACTCCTGTACAAAATACTATGCTTAGAATAACTTTGAATTTTCCCACTCTGTATGTGTGCTGTAAAGTTTAGGACACATGCAAAGTCAGAAAAGGAAGGAGAAATAAAAGCATTTCTCCCTGGTACTTACTATGTCAAAAGTGCAATATTTTTGGTGCAAAACTCTGTCTAGTTATTTTAGTAGATAGTGTTTTACGTCAAAAACCATAAGTGGTTGCATGGGAACGCCCATTTATCACCCATGGAATGCCCATTGACGCTAAGTGATACAAACCTGCACTAAGCGCTGCTTTGCTTTGCTTTCAGGTGACTTCCTAGAACAAAACAAATTTTGAGCTGCAAAGTGAATATGAAATAAGTATTTTGAGCTGATTTATGTCATACCTCGGTGCAAAATCTTAGTAAATATACCTCGTGACTTCATGGTATTTCAGAATCCTTCAAGGAAAAAACGAGACCATGTCCTATAACTTTTAGCAATGGCTTTAGTATGTTTACACTTTCTAGATGGAAAGCCCACAATAAAAACAACCATGATGTTTGAGGTAACGTACTTCTTCAAATGCTTATTTGATTTACCATTTATTTATTTCTAGCAAGTTCTACATTCCTGATAGCATGTGTGCAGCAACTCAAAATGTCCTTTGCTGTTTACCAGTTATTGCGGATGACCAAAGATGACTTTTTTTGTTCACTATTAAAGTTTTTTCTGCTTTGTCGGAATTAAAAGGAAATATCCTGTGTCTTAGTGATTGTAGAGGGATAGAGTGATGGAGATTATGCTCCATAAGGCTTTCATTTTGAGCAGGGCCTAGCAGCATCTCCCCAGGAGAAACCACATTACCTGATTCTGAGGTTGCGAAAATGCCCTCTGCAGAACACATTCCATAATACCCTCACTTTCCACCTGCCTAAAATAGGTGATAAAATGTCCCTGTAAAGGGCCTGGAATTGGGATACAGAATGCAGGCATAAGTTCAATTATTCAGGGACCTGCATGCTAGCTCTAATTTCAGGGCCCAATAACTCGCCAGTAACTGGCATAGAGATACTAACAGGTATCAATAAATTTGCCCTCCATATTGTCCCCCCAAATACGGGCCATAACGGAATGATGGCCTAACTGTGCACCTCTGTGCCTTCCTGCCAATTAACAGTGCAGATATTTCCATTAATGTAAAAAACGTTAGTTTCAGCAATAGTGTGCACACGGTTACCCACAGAGTTATATTCATGTATGCTCTTGCATCTTATGTAGAGAATTTGAGTTTGACAGCTAGTATAGGTGAACACCTGCATGGCGTGTAATTGTTCATTCAATCAGGTTCTCTTCTATACTGGTGTTGTCCTCTTTTAATCTATTCCTGTCTCGGTATAGGAGTATTTCATGGTACACTTTTGTGCTTGTTATCGAAGTGATATGTACTTGTATTTTCAGTTTCACCAAACCTGTGTTCCATGGAGTTCATGGGAGCATTGAATTCTTCCAGGTCTTCTGAATGCTGGCCCCTCTGTAAGAAGTCACTTTCAAGTGATAGACTTCACTGCCTTTAAATGTCACCTACAAGTGAATGTACGGTAAGGTAAAATATATAATTCTGTTCACCCCTTCTTCTACAGGACGTCCTCCAAGTGCTCTGTCTAGCAGATAGGGAGTAAAGCTTTCAGCCAAGTGATCAAAGTCAAGAACATTTGCCTGCCTGTCTTTTATCACTTCTTCACTCAGTTTTCTACTTTCAGTTTGGTGGCTGGTTGGAGGCAGCGGTGTCCATCCTGTCTCACTTTTTCAATCAGAAGCTTCAGATAGAGAGAAAACATGTTCATTGGCCTTCCTCAGGGAACTTGCTACAGATGCAAAGAAATCTACCATTTATTCAGTATTGCGATCATCCCTGATTCTCTCAAGTAGGAAGGACAGTAGCACAGTACTTCTCCATATCTGAATTCAGCCCTCTGTTTAAACATCCTGAGATGGGATGGAGGCATGCTTTTTGATTTCCATGGCCTGTTTCTGTACCTTGGTCTTGTCTGAATTGTTCAGGGTTTTCCCAGGAACTCATTGACCAGGTAAAACATGCCAGTGCATGTCCCCAGAAAAAGATCCAGAATTCTGAAATTGGCCAATCATTTTGGTGCGCTAACACCAATTTCTGAGATAATTCTGCACTCCATAGGCGACCACTGTGAATAGTGATGTAAATTCACACTCCGGAATAACTAATCCCTCTGGGATCAGTAATTCCAGCCTCAAAATGACCACAGGGGAATTAACCTTGGAATGAGGGACTAAGGGGTCGATTCCGATCGGAGGCGCACCTAATACCATTCGGACGGGAAAAAAGCCAGGCGAATGCCTGTTTCCCGACCGATTCGCACATACGTCCGAACGAGCAAGTACGATGCGCACAACTGCCCAAATCCCGAGCCAGTCGTACTCACCCAATACAGGTCCAGTTCTCCGACCGATGCGGATCCGGAAATGCAGAATCGAGTCGCACGGAAGCCAAAATGCAGCCCCGTCCGGCCGGACAAGTACGATGCGCTTTCCGTACGCGCCGAACCCGTCGCTACGCACGGCACGTCAAAACATCCGGGAGAGGCGCACATAAGCTCCGATTCGCGCCACAAGACGATCCACGGCTACGAGACGAAGTAGCCAGCGACGAGGACGAGGCGAAGCAAAGAGAAAGACGAACGAGACGAACCAACCATGAATCCCATCGTGCCGATCCTACCAATATTCTACATCTATTACCGGAACAGGCACGGACGCGTACGGCGCAGAAGGTAAGTCAGACACCAACCACAAAAACAAACTACACGTACCCGACATATCACACACACACAGAGGGATGCAGAAATTACTTACACCAGCAACAGCAGCACCATAGGGGCGGGATGGCCATCACCAATGCCACATATACACATAGGGGCCTGGATGCCAACAACTAACACCACCCCTACCCAGGGGTGCTAGATGCCTGTCACTACTACCACCTCTACCCATGGGGGGCAGGATGCCTGTTACTACTACCACCTCTACCCATGGGGGGCTGGATGCCTGTCACTACTACCACCTCTACCCATGGGGGCTGGATGCCTACCACTACTACCACCCCTACTCAGGGGTGCCAGATGCCTACCACTACTACCACCTCTACCCATGGGGGGCTGGATGCCTACCACTACTACCACCTCTAACCATGGGGGCTGGATGCCTGTCACTACTACCACCTCTACCCATGGGGGGCTGGATGCCTACCACTACTACCACATCTACCCATGGGGGGCTGGATGCCTACCACTACTACCACCTCTACCCATGGGGGGCTGGATGCCAATCACTACTACCACCTCTACCCATGGGGGGCTGGATGCCTACCACCACTACCACCCCTACTCTGGGGGTGCCAGATGCCTACCACTACTACCACCTCTACCCATGGGTGCCAGATGCCTACCACTACTACCACCTCTACCCATGGGGGGCTGGATGCCTACCACTACTACCACCTCTACCCATGGGGGCTGGATGCCTACCACCACTACCACCCCTACTCAGGGGTGCCAGATACCTACCACTATTACCACCTCTACCCATGGGGGCAGGATGCCTGTCACTACTACCACCTCTACCCATGGGGGCTGGATGCCTACCACCACTACCACCCCTACTCAGGGGTGCCAGATGCCTACCACTACTACCACCTCTACCCATGGGGGCTCGATGCCTACCACTACCACCACCTCTACCCATGGGGGGCTGGATGCCTAGCACTACTACCACCTCTACCCATGGGGGCTGGATGCCTACCACCACTACCACCCCTACTCAGGGGGTGCCAGATGCCCACCACCACTACCACCCCTACTCAGGCGGTGCCAGATGCCTACCACTACTACCACCTCTACCCATGGGGGGCTGGATGCCTACCACTACTACCACCTCTACCCATGGGGGCTGGATGCCTGTCACTACTACCACCTCTACCCATGGGGGGCTGGATGCCTACCACCACTACCACCACTACTCAGGGGTGCCAGATGCCTACCACTACTACCACCTCTACCCATGGGGGGCAGGATGCCTGTCACTACTACCACCTCTACCCATGGGGGCTGGATGCCTACCACCACTACCACCCCTACTCAGGGGTGCCAGATGCCTACCACTACTACCACCTCTACCCATGGGGGCAGGATGCCTACCACCAACAACACCCCCACTCACAGGATGGCTAATGCATGACACAACAAGCACACACCAACATAAGGAATGCAACAAAAAGACATCCCCCCCAACACCATAACAAGCGTGTGTAGACTGTGTCAAATGCCTACAACACTGAACATGACTTTGAACATACAGTGTGACCCCCTATCACATGTGTCACACATAAATGTGTGTGGCCTCCACAATACAAGCAGACCATGACCACTGTGGCAATGGGGTCCAACCCCCATCATCACAGTGACCAAAAGGTAAGTGTGGGGTCCATAGCTGAAGCACATTTTGAACATTGTGGCAATGGGATCCAACCCCCATCATCACAGTGACCAAAAGGTAAGTGTGGGGTCCATAGCTGAAGCACATTTTGCACATTGTGGCAATGGGGTCTAAACCCCCATCATCACAGTGACCAAAAGGTAAGTGTGGGGTCCATAGCTGAAGCACATTTTGAACATTGTGGCAATGGGGTCTAAACCCCCATCATCACAGTGACCAAAAGGTAAGTGTGGGGTCCATAGCTGAAGCACATTTTGAACATTGTGGCAATGGGGTTCAACCCCCATCATCACAGTGACCAAAATGTAAGTGTTGACATTGAAAAAGCTGCAACTGCCAAACTGCATGGATGATTCCTGTTCACAGAACAACAAACACATCAGTGGCAAAGTAGTGCATGTGTCCCATAGCAACATAGATTGTGTGAGGCAAACAGTGCAGTGCAAATAAGACATACCTTTGGCCATGTGCAGACAAACATCACCCATGGGGGCTGACACTGTCAACATCCATCAATGACACAATGACAGAAGTGACCATCATAATGCAGACCCACATATTTGCACCAATGGGCACACAAATGTAGATACCCTATGGAGACTGTAGATGTGAGGTGAACAAATAACATACCATGGCAGCAATGGGACACACAAACAATGACCATTGTGCTGACTGATGACCTAGGAGTCCCAGGGACAGCAGGTGAAACCCACCAAACAACATACAGCCAATAGCACACTAAAGATATGCCAATGCAGTGGTGCAGATGCACAAACAGGCAGACCCACACTGCACATCAAACACAACAGGTGAGGGGGGTGCCAGTGTCCCCAGGCAACCACACAACACATGATGAGGCCTGAATACCAATTACACAGATGCACATACAGTGCCACACAAAAGTAACTCATGGATCCAAATCCCCTATGTGGGCAATCAGGCATTGTTAGATGAGAGGGAGCACAAATTACACATGTCACACAAGCTTGTAGGAACAGCAACTAACACAGTAAGAGACAGACCCAGCACAGCACTACCCCCAGGGACCCCATATTGTGCTGACACTAGCCTGCATGATAATCCCACTGTGATGACAATGTTAGATGTCGTTCACACTGTGAACCCCAGCCATGTGTCCTGAGCAACTAACTACCATCACACCTACACAAGCTCCAATCAATCAGCACGGCCTGCCAGCCAAGGCCAATATGGAGGTAGGGGTCTGGCCGTGCAACAACTCACTTTTGCACACACTCAACACCACACACCCTGATCTCCACCAATGTGCAGCAGTGAAGCTCACATGGACTGGTGACATTTCACATGCACCCATGACAATACCAGGGGTGGTGGTGGGAACCAAGGTGCAGAAACCCATCAAACATGGCCAGTCAACAAGACTTGTCAATGTCTGACACACAGCACAGTATGCTGTACATGGGCATGATGTGAAATCCACCACAATCAATGGGATCCTGGCAATAGTCACACACCAATGAAGAAGCCAAGGTGACACACGAAGAACACACGTACACAACTACCAACATTGCAGCTCTGACCCTGAGGAGTGGCAGCAGTCACACACATAACGTGTCACAATCACTGTAAGCTAACACAAACTGTAAATCACATTACTCGTGTAAACAACAAGTGCCAAGGGAATCCTGAATGTGTCCCATCTGCATTTGCCCACATCCCCAGCACTGACAACAAAGACAACCTGGGATGACAACCTCATGAACATTAGTTTGCCATGCACCCACATCACAGAGAAACCAGGTCCAAGATGCTGGATGAACACAGAACAACTCAGCAAGCATCACAAACAGGAACATCCCTAGGGACACAGCCTGTGTAGGAAAAGGGAAGGGAACACGCACAGACATGCTTACACAACACAGGCCCACGCAATGTCACCAGATTACACACTGCCATGAGGGCACACCACTCCTGTGGAAGGTCCGCTGTGCCAAACTTTGTCTGTGCACGACCCAAACATGTCAGCAGAACACTCCGTCAGTGAGTCAACAACCACAACACACAGAAGGCTATGCTCACATCAGCCTGGGTACGGGGGTGTCACGTCAGTCATCTGCACACACACCAAACACGTGTCAAGCAAGTTGCACTGTATACACAGATGAGTCCTTCGACATTGATGAGCAAAACTGCATGTCCAGTGGGTGAGAAGTGACAACTGGTCACACATTGCTTGCCTGCACTGGTACGGTTGGGGGACATCACCCTTGGAGGGGCATACAAGGGGCAGGCCAGGCACCGCAGGGACAGGAACAGGGGATGGCAGAGTGAGGCAGTGAAGGGGTGGTGGGTGCAGGAGCGTCACCGGCAACTGCAGTGGAGGTGTCTGACTCAGGGGGGGCCGGCACCACCGTGGTACACAAGTCAGTTGGTGTGGGTGCCACAACCACTGCAGTGGGCTGGACTGATGTAGTGGACTGGGTACCCACTGCAGTGCCCGAGTCAGACGTGGTGGTTGTGGACTCCACTGCAGTGCATGACTCCAAGGGTGTGGAAGGGTGGGCAGATGAGGTGGGCAGGACAGAGGGGGAACCTGGTCCCCACAACAGTGCCACTAACAGGCAGAGCGTCTGGGTTGGGGGTGGAAGAGCAAGTGGCAGGGGGAGGGCCTAAGCAGTCTGGGGATGCGGTATCGGTGTGTGGGGAACCTGGGGCAGGGTGTGGCGGGGGAACCTGTGCAGTGGTGGCCTGGGGGATGGAGGAGAGAGACTGGGCGATGGAGCTGCGTGGTGGTGGTGGTGGGGTCTTGCTCTTCCTTCTCCGGGGGGACTTCCAAATGGGCTCCTGTGTCTGCCTGTGCCTGGGGGAGGGTGTCCGGGGGCGAGGGGCACTCCTCTCTGTGTGGGTGGACTTCCTCTTCCCCTGGTGTGCTGGGTCAACAGGAATGGTGGGGAAGAGGCCGAGGTCACACAGGAAGACCTGCTGTGTAGGTGGGGTAGCAGGCGAGGCAAGGGAAGGGGTCTTGGAGGGAGAGGATTTGGAGGACTGCAGAGTGAATGTGGATGCCTGTGTGTATGTTCCCCATCCCCTGTGTCTGTGGTATCAGTCCCCTGAGGATGCTTGTGTGCACGTCTTGCCTTACTCTTGGGTGTGTCTGTGCTGCTCGTGTCTGTGTGTTTGGATGACTGTGCAGGTGTGCATGTGCTTTGGACAGGTAGGGGGGCAGGAAGTGTGGATGGGGCAGAGGTGGGAGGGGTGAGGGACTGTTGGAGGAGGGACACTGCTGCCATCAGGGAGGAGTCCATGGACCTATTGCTCCTCTGTAGGGCAGACATACCTGTTGAGATGCCCTCCATGAATGACACCAGCTGTGTCAACAGAGTGGTGTGTGCATGGAGGGCACTCAGCATTGCTGTCTGCCCTACATGGAGCTGCCGAAGGAGGTACACAGACTCCTCACTCAGGGCAGCAGGGGACACAGGGGCAGGGGGTGCGGTGCCTGGCACGAAGGAGACATGCTTCCGAGCATGGGAGCCTCCATGGACCTCAGGAATGGGAGCCGATGGGAGGGCGGTGGTGGTGGTGGTGGTGGCAGGGCCAGACAGACTAGCTGGCCTTTGGTGGCTGCCGAGACCCGCCTCCACAAGGGAGTCATCCTCCGAGCTGCTGTGGTCCCCAGCTGAGGTGGATGGTGCTGAGGACTCCTCGGTGTGGCTCCCATCGCCCTCCGTGCCACTGGGTCCCTCTGACCACTCATCCGATGCTGACCCAGTCTGGCTCCGCTGCTCCTCCTGGTCCGTGGAGCTGTCCCCTCCTGTGGCCATGGATGTATCTGCAAACAATTAGGGAAACAGACAATCATCAGTCACCTGCACTGACCGCACACACCACAGTAAGTACAGCATATTACAGAGCAAGCCCTGGCATCCTTAGTTGAACATTGCCTAAAGTCCTCACACAGATTCGGGGAAGCCAATTGTCAGTCTGATGGTCAACCATGGGACTCACACCCCTCCTGCCCTTGCACCCATTTGTCTGGTGCCTGTCTGATGGTAAGACCCCAGTGTGGACACATGCACCACCTACACAGTTGTTGGACATTGCAGGGAACACGGTGAAGCATGTGAACATGCACACATCACATCTCTTGCCACTGAGTCAGTGCAGGTGTCTGGATAAAGGGATGGCCAGATTCTAATGCATGTGATGCATACCAGCACCAGACACCATGATGCACCCATGTCCTGATAGTCAATGCCACAATGGGGTGCATGTTGCACATGTCACTCCCCTGCAGGATCAGTCCCAGGAAGTTGAATGCCATGACACAGGAATGCGTGCAAAGTCATACATTACTGTCTCAAGTCACATGGCCATGGCAGCCAGACAACAACAGTCTGCACTGTGTCACAATCCGAGGGCATGGGGAATGCAAGTTATGTGACTGACAAGTGCACATGTCCATCCCCCAAAAACCACATCATCTGTACTACTATTTGTCCACGTCATACCAACTGGACATATGGGGGACATGAAACACAACTCTCTGAACATGAGCACCTCACAGTGTGCTGTGAATGAAAATACAGCTGCCTGAAAGTCACAGTCGCAAACACCTGTGTGCACAGTCAAGTGATCAGGCACCTATAAGTCACAGAAGTATCGTCTATCATGGTCGCATCTCAGATGGCATGCTGAGCCCCAAACGATGAACATACCAGTGGTCCTGACAACGAAGACACAGCACAATGAGACAGAGGCAGACACCTGAGGGTACACTTCACTGATCACAACATGCCAGATGATACACGGGAGTGGGAGTACAGAGTGTATTGTATGCACTGGAGTAGGCATGACTGTCCAGCTCCACCTGTAAGAGGGATGAGTCCTGGACAGTAGGCAGGTGGCTAAGCATGTGTGACACACTGGATACACATACTACTGAGGCCCAAATATTGTTCCCACCAGCAGCATGGGTGTGTGCCACATTCCCCAGGGACATGTGGTGAGTCAGAGCAGCAAGCGGACCACATATCAAAGTTACACGCAGATCACATGTCAGAACTTAGGCATTGTGTAAGCAATTGACCCACCCATGAATCGCACAACATAGTCACGGGAACAAATGCTGTCCCCCACCTTGAGCAAAGCAAAATGCAATGACACAGTCCCCAAATGATACAATTTCCTGACTATAAGGGCCACACATATGCGTATCAGAGGAGAAGTGGGCATGTAACAAATGAGGGACATGGGTCCTGGACCACATGACTGATGTACTGTGGAAGTTTAACCAGGCCAGAGGAGGGCACAAAGCATGGCAGACAAAGTGCACAGTGCAGTCATGGACTCACCCCCTCCTTGCTGCTGTCTGTCCTTCAGCTGCCCATCCAGGTCAGGGAAGACCACCGCCAGGAAACGGAGCATGTGGGGGGTCAGGGTCCGGTGTCCGCCCCTCCTGCGAGGAGGCGACAGCTTCAGCTGGACCCTTGCGATCCTCCGGGTCCAGCCACGAAGGTCCTGCCACCTCTTTTGGCAGTTGCGGATCCTGCGCCTGTAGACCCCCACGGATCTTACTTTCCGGGCGATGGTCAGCCAGATGTCCTGCTTCTGGTGGGCATCAACCTGTGAGGATGACAAAGTGAAAAGGCCATTACTACACATGCAACATATACGTGCATCACACAGTTGGATATACATGTCTCAATTACAGGGGCATATGATGTACACAGGCAGTGCAACAATGGCTATGAACAGTTTGCCAGCAGTCACTACATGGTATCATTGCATGGGAAGTAAACCTAGTTGGAATGCACTGTTACTGCACTGTACCAGTTCAGTGCATGTAACTACACACTTTGGGGTGTGACAACTACTCAGTGGGCATGCTAGCCAGTGGTGTGCACAGTGAAAGTCCTGCTAGTCAGACAACATGCACAATTAGTGATGCAGTGGACAGCACACTCACCTGCTCCCCTGGTTTCCCATACAGCTTGCTGTACTGTGGAAGGAGGCTGTCCAGCAGGGCCTGGTTCTCCTCAAGGCTGAAGGCTGGGGCTCTCTCCACAGTACGTGCCATTGCAGGAGCCAGAGGATGCATAAACAGCAGCAGTGTTGGTGGCAGATGTCGTCCTGGAACATGTAGTGCAGGCAAGTGAGCTCTCAGGGGAACAGCCAGCATTATATGTGTGCTGCAGAGGCAGATACTGTCCCATGTGTCCAAAGTGATAGGTCCAAGTCGTTTGCATCTTCTAAATCTGACCAATCCATGGTATAGCAGCACTAATACACGCCCACAGCATCCTTCAAATCTTCAACTTCATGACACCCATGATTTTGCAACATTGTTGTGGCTGGCCAACTGAATTCACTGCATCAGACTCGTTGGAGCGTCGAAAGCGCGTCCGTTGCCATGCCAGGCCCCAGCCAATGTGTGCGCACCGATTGGTCCATTGCTGTACAACGCGTACCCGGGATACAACGCGTACCCGCTCACATTGAATGCAATGGGCCGGCCGGGCACACCGATCGCTCCATTGCAGTTCAACACGTACCCGCGATACAACGCGTACCCGCTCAGATTGACTGCAATGGGCCGGCCGGGCACACCGATCGGTCCATTGCAGTTCAACACGTACCCGGGATACAACGCGTACACGCTCACATTGAATGCAATGGGCCGGCCGGGCACACCGATCGGTCCATTGCAGTTCAACGCGTACCCGGGATACAACGCGTACGCGCTCACATTGAATGCAATGGGCCGGCCGGGCACACAGATCGGTCCATTGCAGTTCAACGCGTACCCTCGATACAACGCGTACCCGCTCCCATTGAATGCAATGGGCTGGCCGGGCACACCGATCGGTCCATTGCAGATCAACGCGTACCCGCGATACAACGCGTACCCGCTCACATTGAATGCAATGGGCTGGCCGGGCACACCGATCGGTCCATTGCAGTTCAACGCGTACCTGCGATACAACACGTACCCGCTCACATTGAATGCAATGGGCCGGCCGGGCACACCGATCGGTCCATTGCTCTACAACGCGTACCCGGGATACAACGCGTACCCGCTCACATTGAATGCAATGGCCAATGTGTGCGCACTGATCGGTCCATTGCTGTACAACGCGTACCCGCTCACATCATATGCAATGGCCAATGTGTGCGCACCGATCAGTCCATTGCTGTACAACGCGTCCCTGTACAAGTCACTGGCATATGTCACCATGCCTGTCACAGGTGAACATATGCCAGCCACATATACTTCCCAGGGAGTGAGGGGCACACCTACAACACCACAGCCTGTCCACACTGTATCCTAAGGCATGTAAGGCTGCATTACATGTTCCGTGTATGGGGGTCAACATGTTGTTTTTGGGTGGCACTTGGGGGCAGCCACTCCCAGGCTGTGCACGTGTTCATGGGGACAGAATCCTTGGTGTGTTGTGCACATGAACACTGTGGTGTGCAACTGTTCATTTCAGGGCATGTGGCATGGTCACATTTCACGGTTGTGTATGTGTATGTCATGTCACATACCCCCTGAGTCCCATGTGGGACGGTATGTACGTCCCAGGGTGACCCATTGCCACAATTGTGATGGCCCTCCACAGTCTGTGTGCATGTCGTGTTTACAATGTCTCTGATTCCATGTGCACAATGGGAGACAGTCTCCACATCCACGTTGTTTGTGCATGGACTTTGATGTTGTGCGTGTGTGTGTCACAGACGTCCATGTCTGTCCTGCCGAGGCAACAGGGACCACTACCTGTGGGGGTCATGGTTGTTTAGCTGTGGTGTATTCATGATGCACCATGTCATGCCAGTGTCCATGTGTCAATACAGGGTCCCTGGGAATCTACCTGTCGATGAGCTGTGATGCCTGGGGCACATCTGTCCTCACATGTCACTGTGGTGTGTGTTTGGAACGTGACAGCAGTACATGGGTACTGTGTCACAGCCTAATGATATCCCATAGCACAACCTGGGACTTGTTGAGGACACATATTGAACTGTGATGTTAGATGTTAGCCATGTAGGTGCCATACATGTCCTTACGGAACGGCACACGCATCATGTACTTGTGTCTCGTAATGATGTATCATGTGATATTGAGTCTGGTCTATGCCACATATGTGGGGTGACTGACAATCTTTCTTTCTTCACCTATGCACTGCAGGGCACCAGCTGTCCATCAGCCATTTCCTGACCTTGCAATGGTGGTTGAACGGGACTGCATCTGATGGTACTGCTTCACCAGGCCACTGATTGAGGAATTGACGGTGCGGTTGGCCCCACATTTGCAACCTGGCCGGACATACCCTACAGCGCTGACCCCCAAGGTGAAGGTGATGGCAGCCCTACACTTCTTTGCCACCAGTACCTTTCAACACACTGTGGCGTCTGCTGGTGGGATGTCACAGACCATGTTCAGCCGTGTGCTCCGCGACGTTTTGGAGGCTATGTTGAGGTACCTGAACCAGTACATCTATTTCCCTAGACTTCAACAACTCACTGACGGGAAGAGTGACTTTTATGCCCTGGGGAGGATGCCTCATGTCATTGGCTCCATTGATGGGACACAGGTGGCTTTGGTACCACCACAGGCCCAAGAGCAGGCATACAGGAACCGCAAACAATACCATTCGGTCAATGCACTGGTGGTATGTCTTGCAGATATGAGCATCACACACGTCTGTGCCCGTTTCCCCGATTCTGCACACGATGCCTACGTGATGAGGAGTAGTCGCATCCCGAGGATGATGTCACAGATGCGGAACCAGCGTGCCTGGCTTGTTGGTGTGTACTGACTTTGTACCATCGTGTGTGTTCTGCAATGTAGTGTTCCACCCTCTTTTCCAACTCAGCTAATGTGTAATTGTCTGTATGTAGGTGACTCAGGATACCCCAACATGCCGTGGTTGCTGACGCCCCTCAGGAACCCTGTGACACCAGCCCAGATGCGCTACAATGAGGCCTATGGTCGGACCAGGAGAGTGATTGAGCGGACATTTGGTCTCCTGAAGAGCTGCTTCCGCTGCCTAGATAAGACAGGAGGGGCCCTCCCATATGCCCCAGCAAAGGTGTGCAAGATTGTCATCGTCTGCTGCATGCTACACAACCTGGCAGTGCGGAAGGAGTTGCCTCTCATCCTGGATGACGATGACCAACATCCGCCACCTGTGGAGGATCCTGGGCTGGACCACGATGCCAGTGGTGATGATGATGATGAGGGTGATGTCCACACACAGCTCATCACCAACTTCTTCAGCTGAATGTGAGTATCCAGGGATGTTATGTCAATGATGTGAGTTTGCATGATATGTGTTGGTGGTGCTCTGGTGCTGTTTGAGTGTGTCCATGTGCTACTTGACTGGATGCGTGCAGCAATGTGTCCTTACAGGTAGTCTGTACTCCACAACAGTGTTGACATGCTAACTTGGTCCTGGGTGGGTATCTTGTGACATGTATTGGGCATGAGTATTGCAGTTCTGTCCTGTTCTTCAGTGCTTTTGACTGTGTGTAATTTCTGTCCTTCACAGGGTACTTTCAGAGTTGTTTGGTCAACTGTGATCCCCCGACACCGTGAATCAACTTCCAGGGTGGTAGCTGTCGTTTCCATACAGGTGATGTGCGCCACACCCATGGACTTCCTTTCTTCTACACTTGTTGACTGTGTGCCCACTGCCAGGTGGGATTACCTTGCATCTGTAGTGGTTACAACATGTTGCAAATGTGTAAAAACCTGTGCTTCACTTTGTGATGTGCGTTGTCTGTGGTCACACATCTGACTGACATTTGCTTCCTGCACCAGTGGGCTAGTTAACACAGACTGTGAATAGGTGTTGTGTCTGTGCATTGCACCGTATTTCCTGGCAACATCAGTGTAGGCGATGAGTCAGATGTCCCTGGTGTGTATGTGTTGTGTAGCCCTGGTGGTGTGTCTCCCTCATATGTGTCACCTCGCCATGACTCACATACCGGTGTTGTACTTGCTGTAGCAGTTAGCATGCACAGTGTCATTTCACAGATCATCATCTCCACTTCAGAAACAACGCTGTAATCACAACAGAGGCAAGTATGGTGTATTAGTGAGTTTATTGACATACATGTGTGAGTATAGTGCACAGGATGGTGGGTGCTGTACATTGTGAATGTAATCCAAAGTTCCTAGATGATTTGGAAGTCCTGATAGCAGAAATGTCCTGAGTAAAGTCCACAGTCATCTGATACATTGGTCCAACTTGAGCTCCCCATGTCATGTGGGAGAGTTGTGTTGCATTCGACAGGGTGAAGAGTTTGCGCACAAAGGTGATTTTCCGGAACATGTGTTGGCTTCCTGGGGGTTGTGCATGGCCATCAGCCTCTCAGTTGTCCTTCCTTGGACGACCCCTCTTCTTTGGGGGGGACCCTCAAGTGCAGGCTGCTGCGGTGCAGGGGACTCTCCGCCAGAGTCATCCTCCCTCCCTGTGGCAGTTGCAGTTGTTGCAGCACCAGATGTTGTGGGCACACAGGGAGGTGTTGACATGTTGGTGCACATCTGGCAGAGGCATTGTAATATGTCCCTATGCACCGCCGTCTGTTCTTGCAATGTGTCCCACTTGGACTCCATGCGGGACATGTGTAAGTCCAAGCGGGCATGATGGGCAGCCTGCTGCTGTTGAATGTCCCTGAGGATCCCCACTACCTGGCTGAACTCTCCGGTGCTAGTCTGATACGCATCAGCTATGCGTACCAGTTGTGGGTCATCATGCAGTCCAGACCCCTCTGCAAGCAGCGACCTATGTCTACCACCCCTCCCACCACCCCTGGCAACATGTGAAGGACCTGCGTTGGCACGCACAGGTGACCCTGGGCCCCCTTGGGGGTTGTTGCTGGTGTTGGTGTCCGTAGCTCCACGTTGGGCCGGGGTCCGTGTGCTGTTGGTGGTGGTCCTTGCTCTGTCCGTGTCGGCAGGGGTGGTCTGTGTGTTGGCAGTTGTTGGAGGGGTGAGTGCAGGGGGTGCAGCTGGTGGTCCTGCTGGTGCTGCATGATGACTCACTGCGGAGGTGCCAGGTAGGTCTTCGTCATCCGATGTGGGCAGAGGCTGTTCCACACCAGTGAGCTCAGTGTCCCCCGGAGCCGGGGACAGGGACTCCTCAGCGTCTGCTGCTGTGTCCCCATCATCACCTGTATTTGGAAGAGACACACAATGTATGTAATGTTTCTACAGGCATCAATGGTTCAAACACCTGACAGTTGTGACTGTACCTCTGGATGCGGGCCTGTACATTGCATTGTCCTAAGTTGTCACAGTCAGCTGTTGATATTGGTGTAGCGCATTGTCCTGACAACATGAAGCATTTCAATGTGAATGTTGAGGTGTGTGCATAGCCAGCATTGGTGGTATTTGGTTGACATCCGGACATCCTTCTCCCTCCAGCCCAGTTATCCCACCATGAAGCATGCCACCCTTGCAGTGGGTGCAGGTTGACTCTCAGGATGTCAGTCAGTGGTGTCCTGCTGTTGGTTGGTGGCCAGTTCCCATCAGGGCCTTGTGCTCCCCACAACAGAGCACCAGTGTCAGACATCTTTGATGGGGCTTTCCACTCTCTGTGAGGTGTGCATGCTTCAGTGTGAGCTTGCTGGGCCATGTGGGGGGATGTTGAGCTGTGACTACCACTCCCATCATGCTATTGCCTCCACCCCCTTCCCAGCATGCCCATACTTCCTTCCTTTTGAGTGTAATTCACTGTGTGTGGGTGTGACAGCAATGGCAATATGGCTGACAGTGGTGTCCTGCTGTTGGTTGGTGGCCAGTTCCCAGCATGGCCTTGTGCTCCCCACAACAGAGCAGCAGTGTCAGACATCTTTGATGGGGCTTTCCACTCTCTGTGTGCGGTGTGCATGCTTCAGTGTGAGCTTGCTGGGCCATGTGGGGGGGGGGATGTTGAGCTGTGACTACCACTCCCATCATGCTATTGCCTCCACCCCCCTTCCCAGCATGCCCAAACTTCCTTCCTTTTGAGTGTACTTCACTGTGTGTGGGTGTGACAGCAATGGCAAGATGGCTGACAATGGTGTCCTGCTGTTGGTTGGTGGCCAGTTCCCAGCATGGCCTTGTGCTCCCCACAACAGAGCAGCAGTGTCAGACATCTTTGATGGGGCTTTCCACTCTCTGTGAGGTGTGCATGCTTCAGTGTGAGATTGCTGGGCCATGTGGGGGGATGTTGAGCTGTGACTACCACTCCCATCATGCTATTGCCTCCACCCCCGTTCCCAGCATGCCCATACTTCCTTCCTTTTGAGTGTACTTCACTGTGTGTGGGTGTGACAGCAATGGCAAGATGGCTGACAGTGGTGTCCTGCTGTTGGTTGGTGGCCAGTTCCCAGCATGGCCTTGTGCTCCCCACAACAGAGCAGCAGTGTCAGACATCTTTGATGGGGCTTTCCACTCTCTGTGAGGTGTGCATGCTTCAGTGTGAGCTTGCTGGGCCATGTGGGGGGATGTTGAGCTGTGACTACCACTCCCATCAGGCTATTGCCTCCACCCCCTTCCCAGCATGCCCATACTTCCTTCCTTTTGAGTGTACTTCACTGTGTGTGGGTGTGACAGCAATGGCAAGATGGCTGACAGTGGTGTCCTGCTGTTGGTTGGTGGCCAGTTCCCAGCATGGCCTTGTGCTCCCCACAACAGAGCAGCAGTGTCAGACATCTTTGATGGGGCTTTCCACTCTCTGTGAGGTGTGCATGCTTCAGTGTGAGCTTGCTGGGCCATGTGGGGGGATGTTGAGCTGTGACTACCACTCCCATCATGCTATTGCCTCCACCCCCTTTCCCAGCATGCCCATACTTCCTTCCTTTTGAGTGTACTTCACTGTGTGTGGGTGTGACAGCAATGGCAAGATGGCTGACAGTGGTGTCCTGCTGTTGGTTGGTGGCCAGTTTCCAGCATGGCCTTGTGCTCCCCACAACAGAGCAGCAGTGTCAGACATCTTTGATGGGGCTTTCCACTCTCTGTGAGGTGTGCATGCTTCAGTGTGAGCTTGCTGGGCCATGTGGGGGGATGTTGAGCTGTGACTACCACTCCCATCATGCTATTGCCTCCACCCCCTTCCCAGCTTGCCCATACTTCCTTCCTTCTGACTCTGCTTCCCTGTGGGGTAGTGTGCCTGTGCTGAATGGATGGCTGACAGTGTTGTCCTGGCGTTTGTTTGGCTACAAGTCCCATGTGTGTCACTGTGCTTCCCACAGCATGACCCAGGGTGGTGGTTCTTTGTGGGATAAATATTTTTAGTGTGAGGCAATGCATTTTCCCAGGTGAGTTGTGTGTAGTTTGGGTTAGGGGTGTGTGTGGGAAGAGCTGCTGGTAACTATGGTCATAGCTGTCAGTCCTCCTTCCCATCCAGCCAGATATCCCACCACGAAACGTGCTTCCATTGCAGGGAGTGCAAGTTGTCTTTCAGGATGTCAGACAGTGGTGTCCTGCTGTTGGTTGGTGCACAGTTCCCAGCAGGGCCTTGTGCTCCCCACACCAGTAGCCAGTGTCAGCCATCTTGTCAGTTGTTTTCCACTCCCTGTGATGTGAGCATGGTTCAGAGTGGTGTTGATGGGCGTATTGTGATGGTGGGCAATATCTGTGACTACGACTCCCATGATGCTATTGGCTACACTGACTTGACCAGCATACACAGAATTCCTTCCTTTCTGTGGGATTCCCTGTGTGGTGGTGTTGTAGTGGTGGCTACATATCTGACAGTGTTTGTTGGTAAGATCAATAGTCTAGTTGTAGATCAGGCACAAGTCGCAGAGTCAGCCATCATATCCATCTAGGATGAGCTAAATCTCACAGTGGACAAAAACAAAGTAGCTGCCTTATTACTTCTGGTTTTATCAGCTGCATTTGACATGGTCAACCACCAAAGAGTATGGCAAATACTTCACAATATTGGAATCCTTGAAAATGCTTTAAAATGGATTGTTTTCTTAATCACAGACAGACAAAGTTTACTCTTCCAATCCTTTTCACATTGCCTCCACACACACAACCCTGTGGCATTCCTAGGGTCCCTTATATCCCATCTATTATTGAACATCTGCCTAACCCCCTTACCAAATCGGATTAAATCATATAACTTCATCTCTTGCAACTATGCAGAAGACATCCAAATCATTTTAAAAATGGATAGCCCAGAAGACCTCTAGAATTCAAGACTGAATGACTGCCTTTGTGCCTTAAACACTTGGATTATGAATAACCATCTAAAGCTCAATACCACAAAGACAGAGATTATGACATACGGACAATGGCAAAACTACCAGCCTACCTCCATATGGCCTAAGAATCTTGAAGCCCCTCCAACAACACCAATAGAAGCTTGGATTCAGACCTATCCTTGATATTGAATGCTAACAATGTCACAAAGAGTGCCTTCTACACAATAAACACCATTTCAGATCTCCCCATAGCGTACATACTAACATAAACTGCAATGCTGCCACAAGGCTTCTTCTCCGCCTTCACCCAAGAGAACGCATGACCCCAGTCTTGCAATTGCACCACTTGCTACCTATAGCTAAAAGGGCAATGTTCAAGTCACTCTACACAGTGCCTCCCAAGGAAAAAGACTGTTATAACTGTAATTTAAATTTGAGCAATACAAACCAAACAGAACACTGTGCTGCAGGCTTGCACCACTTATGATCATACCACCTTACCATAAGAAATCCGTACGAGGCACTGCTTTCAAAGTGCAAGCAGTGAAGCTCCTGACCTCTCTCCCAGCCAAGATTAGAAGCACCAAGGATCATATACACTTCCAAAGACAGTTAAAAACATGGCTATTTCCTAGATAACTACACTATCTGCATACCAGCATTAGAGCCCAGAAAACAGTTGCATCTTGAAGCACAATCCTCAGCTTACAACCCATGAATTGCAAACAACTCATCAAGCAACCTGCTTTCATTATGCCTATAAGCGCAGGTAAGCAAATAAGGGATGATCTATGGTTTGTCATCGCATTAGATAATTATGTAACTGTTAGAAATGGGGGTCTCTAGTTGGCAGAGGTATGCACCTTTTCCAAGTAGGGACCCTTGCTTCTAGTCAGGGTAAGGGAGTTACACACCCAAGATAACCCATGCTCAGCCCCTTGGTAGCTTGGCAGAGCAGTCAGGCTTATCCCAGAGGCAATGTGTAAAGTATGTGCAACCAGACACACAGTAACACAGTGAAAACAATACAAAAGGACATCACATCAGTTTAGAAAAATAAAGTATCTTTGTCTAAACCAAACAAGACCAAAACGACTAAAATCTACATTCACAATTCAAAATATGGCTTTTAAAAGGTTTCAAGAAATTCTGTCCATAGAAAATTATGGGTGCGTGACTTTTACACAAAGTACCTCAAATGAGCCAAAATCCACAAGGCAAAACAGCCGCAGAGAGGGGAAGCGTTAAAAAAACACAGCGATGCGTCAGTTCCTGAGTCCTTGGGGAGGCACTACAACAGTTCTGCTACACGAAGCGAAGTGATGCGTCGAATCCGGACTGTAGGGGGAAGTGATGTGTCGATTCCAAGATGGTTCCGGTCTGTGGATGATGCGTCGGGAAACATGCCGCACAGGTGCGATCCGTGGAAACCTGGCCGCCCTGGAGGTCAAGGGGGCGGCTGCAAACAGGCACTGCATTGTATTCTTCAGCTGCAGTCCCACGATGCATTGATTCTTTCAGCCGCACAGCAGGGCCTGCATTGGAGTCAGTGCAGTGATCTCAAACTTTGGAGATCGGTGCACAGGACTCGTCGTGCAGCGGATTTTTCAGCCACTGGCAGGCGCTGTGTGGATTCTTCGGCCGCACGGCGGCGGAGTGTGGAAATTTCTCCCGCTCGGTGGTGCTACATCAGAAAAAAACAGGCACTGGAAGGGCAATGCTTTGATTTTCTTGGTTCCTTCAAGCTCTTTCAGCTCCCAGTAATAGGAACAACCTATAGAGGCCCAGAACTGGAACAGGCACCTCCTGGCAGGTCAGAACTCCCAGCAGTAGAGTTCAAGGAAGCTGGTGGTGAAGTCTGTGTGTCCCTGACACTTGAAACTAGGAGGCCAGCATACACAAGCCCTTGGAGATTCTTCACAAGAAGGTTCACAGCAAAGTTCCAGTCTTTGTCCTCTCCTTGGCAGAAGCAGCAACTGCATACCAACTCAGCAAAGCAACACACATCAAAGGGGCAGTACTCCTCCTTACAGTGCCCTTTGTAAAGAAGTCCAACTGGGGCAGCAGACGTTTTGTGGTCGGTGCAGCTAAAGCATGGAATGAACTCCCGATGCATCTCAGGTGCAAGACAAACCATCTGAACTTCAGGAAGGCTCTGAAGACGTGGCTGTTTACTGTCTAACTACTTCCTTTTTCCAACCCAGTGTTTAGGCCTCCATAGGACATCAGGTTCAGCGGCAGGACACCCTCGGGTAACAGTTTGCGCTTTAGAAATATTAATAACATAAATAACATAACATACAGTGCTTCAGTCTTCTTCCTTGGCAGAGGTTTCTCTTGATTCCAGAACTAATATAAACTTCTGGGGTTTCAAGTCTAATGTTTATACCCCATTATCTCTTCATAGTCTTTGTTGCAAGAGTCTCTGAGCTCAGTAAAGACCAGTTCTGTCTCCCTGGCCAAGCTTCACTACAGGAGGTGGAGACAGCATTGTGCAGAGCAGACACAGCCTATTCAGGTGCTAGTGAAAACTCCTCCCACCACTCTAAATGCAGACAGGTCTATTCCACCTGGCTATGAGTCACCCAGTAAAGGCAGGGCGCACCTCAACCCT
The DNA here is from genome assembly GCA_963921515.1 of Calotriton arnoldi. Taxonomy (NCBI): domain Eukaryota; kingdom Metazoa; phylum Chordata; class Amphibia; order Caudata; family Salamandridae; genus Calotriton; species Calotriton arnoldi. The sequence continues at coordinate 368,891 of CAWUFW010014362.1, read as the reverse complement.
CCTTGTGACTGGACTGTCTAGAGTGAATGCACATCCCCAGCTCCTGCCACTCCATAACCAGACAGTGAATGCACAAACAGACAGAGGCACACAGGATGGTTAAACAAGAAAATGCCCACTTTCTAAAAGTGATACAAAAGGGGATGATGGACGGAACGTTTGAGCCAATCAAACACTCACCCCCAGTCAACTGATCTGGGTTTAATCCATCATCATTCTTTAGCTCACTCCACCACCCCAGTTCAGACATGGCCATATGCAAATCAGTCTGACCCTGTGCCTCATGGGAACAGTCCAGCCCGAACTGCCAAGCCATGTCTTCCCTGGACCGGAAACAAGCATCCTAGGACCGGTTTCTGGCATTCCAGCCGTCATCAGCCAGGCTTGCTTGAATCCAGTGGCAAAGTGAGCAAGGGACCCACGTCTGGGCATACCCCTGCCAACTTAGGGCGAACAAAGCGATACAAAAGGGGATGATGGACGGAACGTTTGAGCCAATCAAACACTCACCCCCAGTCAACTGATCTGGGTTTAATCCATCATCATTCTTTAGCTCACTCCACCACCCCAGTTCAGACATGGCCATATGCAAATCAGTCTGACCCTGTGCCTCATGGGAACAGTCCAGCCCGAACTGCCAAGCCATGTCTTCCCTGGACCGGAAACAAGTATCCTAGGACCGGTTTCTGGCATTCCAGCCGTCATCAGCCAGGCTTGCTTGAATCCAGTGGCAAAGTGAGCAAGGGACCCACGTCTGGGCATACCCCCGCCAACTTAGGGCGACTGTTCCCATGAGGCACAGGGTCAGACTGATTTGCATATGGCCATGTCTGAACTGGGGTGGTGGAGTGAGCTAAAGAATGATGATGGATTAAACCCAGAAGCTGAGGCACGTAGCTGTCGTGGGTAACATGGAACCGTGACCCCTGGACACCAATCGCATTTGCAAGTGCATCCTCTTCTGGGTCTCCCACGAAGTTGTGCTTTGGGCTCCAAGTAGCCCCAGCACCGACTGCACCGAAGATCACTGGCCTCCACTCCACGAGTGTCCTGTGAGCCAGCTCCACGTGCGTCGACTCGAGGCTCCTTCGCGGTCGCTAGTCTGTTGGCTAGTAGGCCCTCCCGAAGGCCAATCTTCTTCTGCTTGGGCTCCCTGGTTGCTCTAGGCGTGCCCTGACTTACCCTTGCTGGGTGAGTCCCACAGACCTTGCTGGTCTGCACCATCATCCTTCATCCATTTCCACGAGACTTGCCGTTGCCAAGGCTTGTTGGGTCCAATCTGGTCGCCGACACCCCTGCAATCGACAAACGTCGTGGGATAGCTCGAATCCAGCTCCTGGTCATAGTCGACACCTCCTGGACCTCGTGGCTGAAGAGTCAAGACGACCGTCAACCTACCTGAAGCACTCGACATCGGTGGGCATCTGCTCATCGCCTTCCTGGTCACTGGCTAGTGACCCAGACTCTGTCCCCTCTGCTTTAAGGTTCTTCAGATCTTCGATCCACCTTTGGATCCACCCGAACACTTTCGACTTGGCCGCCAGCAGCACTTTGCAGCAGATCGCCATTGAAAACGACAACGAAACCCGACCCCGAAAGACACCTATGCACCCGGCTCCCCTGGGTGAGGTAACTCGAGTACTCCGGTGCTCCCGTGGGTATTGACACTAGAACAGCTTAGTTCTAAAAGGGTTTGCTCCAAGTCCTCCTCTAAGTGTCCCTTTTCTTTTAAATTCCAACCGACTTTCCCCATAGAAGTCAACGGCGATTCGTGGCTGTGTTCATACACTGCACGCGTCCCCCGTGGGTCCCCTGTGTCACTACCTTGGGTGGTTCCTTGTGGTCCAAGCACTTCTTCAGGCTCTAGGCCCTGTGTCTAGCTCAGTCGTGGATCTTATACCACTTTATTGGTATATGGTTTGGTACGCCCCTAGGGCTCAAACGTGTATTTGTGCTATTACTGTAGATAACTAACTTATAACTTATGTACTTCGAACTCTAGCCTCATAAAGAGACTAGAGGGGTGTGTTTAGCAATAAATACATATATTTTGAATATATACCTGGTGTGGTCCTCTTTCATTTGGTCACTCAAGAGATTATAGACTGGTAAAACAAACTGCTTTACATTCCTTCAAGACTTAGCCTGAAGGCTGCTCTCCATAGCTACCACTAGGATAGCTTTCAATAAAGGTTGTCTTTAAACTATCTCCAATAAGGGGTTGTTTGGACTGGTGCAAGGTGCCCACTATAATTAGTGGACAGCATATACCAGGCCAACTTCTCACATTGGTGGCAGCGTGTGGGATTCCAGCTTGCTATTGTTTTACCAGATAATCTCAATTGAATTGATCAACTGAAAACCACTAAGGGTACCTAAGGTACATATAAATCAAGCTTAGTATACAGTAAGTTCTACTGAACTTAGAGTTGTGTGTTAAGGGATAGCACACTCTTTCTACAACTCAAGAGAGTTTAGTAGGCCACACTAGAGTAGGTAGTGCATACACCACACCTCACTAGTAATGTCTTCAAAGCCAGGACCCAGTGAGTCCTTGCCAGAAGCCAGTGGGCTTCTTCCCTCCAAGTATGATAAACTCCCATTCTTGGAATTGAGAGCATTATGCAATACTAGGAAGCTGAAGGCAGGCAAAAGTGCCAGCACCCAACACCTCAGGAGGTGTTACTGGCTGATGATCTCAGCAGGCCCCTAGGGTCTGAAGGGGTAGGCAGAGAGGGTGGGGCAGAAGATGAGGAAGGGGTCAGGGGTGAAGAAACCCAGGCCCCCCCCTCTGAAACTGGCCAGGAAGGTGAAAATTACCTTGACCTGGAGGAAGCAATTCCTCCTGTGGAGGAGGAGGAGGATCAGAATGACCTCCCCTTTGTCCCCCCAGGAAGAATTGTGAGTGTGCCCAGAAGATCTAGATCTAGACACAAGCCAAGGGTTTAGTAGGGTTGACCCTGGGTAAGGAGATGAGCTCTGACCTAGTCAGAGAACTCACTCAGGCTGTCCTAGTCTGTGATGGAGGCATCGATGTGACCTCCTCTGTGAGTCCCAGTAATCTGGGCAAGTACAGGCAACAGCCCTTAATCAATGGAAAAGAGGCTTTGGCATTTAGGGACACAGGGGCAAGTGTCACCATGGTGACACAAGACCTTGTGAATCCTGGGCAGATTATACTTGGTGAAATGTACCAAGTGACCAATGCTAGCAACGTCAGAACAGACCATACTCTGGCAGTTGTTAACTTCTCCTGGGGAGGGGTAACTGGCCTTAAGAAGGTTGTGGTAAGTGCAGACCTACCCGTTGAATGCTTGCTTGGCAATGATTTAGAAACTTCAGCTTGGGCAGAAGTGGAGCTCAGGACCCATGCAGAAATGCTGGGCATCCCTGCAGATGTGTTTGCTGTGACCTGGTCACAAGCCAAAATGTCTAACACTGAACAGGCCTTGGATTCTGGAATAATGGACCAAGTGCCCTCCAAGAAGAGGAGTAGTAGGGTAAAGGCAGTGCCTTCCCCTTGGCTCAGAAGGAAGATCAGTCTCTTGAGGGGGATGATCTCAGTCCTGAGGAAGGAACTGTCCCAGAGGAGCTTGAACCTGACCAGGTTGAGTTATTGGGGACAGGGGGCCCTTCCAGGGCAGATCTGAGCCAGGAGCAGCAGAGCTGCCCCTCTCTTGAACCCCTCAGACAGGAAGCTGCTGCTGAGGCTGCTTGGAAAGCTAGTGGTCCCCATACTGTGTATTGGGATGATGGACTCTTGTACTCAGAGTGTAGAGACCCCAAGCCTGGTGCCACCAGGAGGTTGGTTATACCTCTGAAGTTCAGGGGCTTCCTATTGACCCTAGCCCATGACATTCCCTTAGCAGGTCACCTGGGCCAGAACAAGACTTGGGACAGAATTGTCCCTCACTTTCACTGGCCCCACATGTCTGAAGACACCAAGGAGTTTTGTCGCTCCTGTGTAACCTGCCAGGCAGGTGGCACTACAAAGGCCCCCCTGATACCACTACCTGTGGTGGGGGTTCCCTTTGAAAGGGTGGGGATTGACATTGTTGGTCCCATGGATCCCAAAACAGCATCTGGGCACAGGTTTATCCTGGTAGTAGTGGATCATGCCACCAGGTACCCAGAGGCTATTCCCCTTAGGACCACTACAGCACCTGTGGTGGCAAGAGACCTCCTGGGAATTTTCTCAAGAGTGGGCTTCCCTAAGGAGGTTGTATCAGACAGGGGTGCTAACTTTATGTCTGGATACTTAAAAGCAATGTGGAAGGAGTGTGGAGTGACTTACAAGTTCACCACACCCTATCACCCACAATGCAATGGTTTAGTTGAGAGATTCAACAAAACCTTGAAGGGCATGATTAAAGGGCTCCCAGAAAAGCTTAGGCGAAGATGGGACATACTCTTGCCCTGCCTTTTATTTGCATACAGGGAGGTGCCTCAAAGGGGGTTGGCTACAGCCCTTTTGAACTTTTGTTTGGTCACCCTGTCAGGGGTCCATTGTGCTTGGTGAAGGAAGGATGGGAGTTACCTCTCAAGCCCCCAAAGCAAGACATAGTGGACTATGTACTTGGTCTCCGCTCCAGGATGGCTGAGTACATGAAAAAGGCAACTGAAAACCTTGAGGCTAGCCAGGAACTTCAAAAAGCCTGGCATGACCAAAAGGTTGTACTGACTGTTTACCAGCCAGGACAGAAGGTGTGGGTGTTGGAGCCAGTGGCCCCAGCAGCTCTCCAAGACAAATGGAGTGGACCCCATACCATTGTTGAACAGAAGGGTGAGGTTACCTATTTAGTAGACCTAGGAACACCCAGGAGTCCCCACAGGGTTCTCCATGTCAACAGGTTAAAACCATATGTGGACAGGGCAGACATGGGCTTGCTCATGGCTACTGATGAGGGACAGGAGGAAGAGAGTGACCCACTCCCTGACCTGCTCTCACAGAACCCTGATGATGGGTCAGTGGATGGTGTAGCCTTGGCAGGCAGCCTCACTGCCCAGCAGCAAACTGATTGCAGACAGGTGCTCAATCAGTTCAGGCACATATTGTCACTGACACCCAGTCAGACTACCTGGTGCACTCATGAAGTGGACACTGGGGACAGTCTGCCTATTAAAAATAAGATTTATAGGCAACCTGACCATGTCAGGGACTGTATCAGGACAGAAGTCCAGAAGATGTTGGATTTGGGAGTTATTGAACCCTCAGATAGCCCTTGGGCTAGTCCAGTGGTCCTTGTGCCAAAACCTCACACCAATGGTGGGAAAAGAGAGATGAGGTTTTGTGTGGACTACAGGGGTCTCAATGCAGTCACTAGGACTGATGCCCATCCAATACCTAGGGCAGATGAGCTAATAGACACTTTGGCCTCAGCCAAGTATCTAAGCACATTTGACCTGACAGCTGGCTACTGGCAGATCAGACTAGCTGATGATGCAAAGCCAAAGACAGCATTCTCAACCCCTAGTGGGCATTATCAATTTGTGGTGATGCCCTTTGGTCTGAAGAATGCACTTGCCACTTTTCAGAGGTTGGTGAATACAGTCCTTACAGGTCTGGAAGCCTATAGTGCAGCATATCTAGATGATATTGCTGTCTTTAGCTCCACCTGGGAGGATCACCTGGTCCACCTCAGGAATGTTTTACAGGCCCTGCAGAAAGCAGGCCTGACTATCAAGGCCACCAAGTGCCAGATAGGGCAGAGTCAGGTTGTGTACCTGGGCCACCTTGTGGGTAGAGGCCAGGTTCAACCACTGCAGAGCAAGATCCAGACCATCATGGACTGGACTGCTCCAACTACCCAGACTCAGGTGAGAGCCTTTTTAGGCCTGACTGGGTACTATAGGAGATTTGTCAAGGGGTATGGATCAATAGTGACACCCCTGAATGACTTAACTTCCAAGAAAATGCCCAAAAAGGTTCAGTGGACAGTTAGCTGTCAAAAGGCATTTGATGACCTAAAGCAGGCCATGTGCACTGCTCCCATTCTACAGAGTCCTGATTACTCCAAGAAGTTCATTGTTCAAACAGATGCATCTGAATTGGGGGTAGGGGCTGTACTGTCACAATTGAATGATGAAGGTCAGGATCAGCCAGTAGCTTTTATTAGCAGAAGGCTGACCCCTAGAGAGAAACGTTGGTCAGCCATTGAGAGGGAGGCCTTTGCTGTGGTCTGGGCTCTGAAGAAGTTGAGGCCATACTTGTTTGGTACTCACTTCCTTGTTCAAACCGACCATAAGCCCCTCTTATGGCTAAAACAAATGAAGGGTGAAAACCCCAAACTGCTTAGGTGGTCCATTTCCCTACAGTGGATGGACTTCACAGTGGAACATAGACCTGGGAGTAACCATGCCAATGCAGATGGACTCTCTAGGTACTTCCACTTAGAACATGAAGACTTAACTGGGCAAGGTTAGTTTAATGTCCCTACGTTTGGGGGGGGGTTGTGTAGAAGAGTAGGATCTGCTTCACATGGGTACCCCCACTTTTTGCTGATGCTTCACTGTTTTTCGACTTTAGTCTGGCTGGGGCCGTGCTAATCAGCACCCCAGCCTAGCTGCTTCCTCTCTAAAATGGTTTCCATGTGCCTTAGGCACATCTCTGATTGGAATCTGGAGTGCCCTTATAAGTCCCTAGTATATGGTATACTATGTACCCAGGGCATAGGTACCTCAGAGGCCTGCCAGGGGCTGAAGCATGTATTGTGCCACCCCTGGAAGGCCAGCCAAAAGGACACCACAGGTCTGCTACTGCAGCCTGGGTAAGGTGGTGCGTGCACCCCTTACTGTGATATAGGCTACCTATATCACTACATACATACACACATATAAACCTATAAGTCACTCCTATGGCAGGCCTTATCAATCCTGAAGGCAGAGTGCGTGGTTCCTATGTGAGAGGGTGCCCCTGCATGAGCTGGTCCCCTCTGCAGCATTCGGAGACCCTTCTCTGATGCTGTTTGTAGTGCAGCCCGACCATATACTCTTAAGCGCATTATAACCTCGCGTTAAATGCTAACTTTGGGATGGATGCACGGAAACATGTCGTGTTTGGTGTCAAACATCTTGGAATACTACCCCCCACCTGTTCTGGCGGCGGGGTAGCATTCCACCCTTCTAGAGGGAGAGACATGTACACACTGGTATACCCGGTACTGACTTTCCAGAGCCCTGGCATCACAAAATGGATGCCGCTGCCACAGACACGAGTCTGGCCTCCTGCTGCTGACCGAAACTCCGGCAGGGGAGGCCTGGACAATAGGTTTCCTGTCCCAGGGAGGTGTGACCACCTCCCCAGACAGGATAGTGTGTATTGGGGCTGGGCGGGAGCACTCTCTGGTGCTTTGAAGTCCTGCACTGGGGGCACATTTTGTGTCCCTGTGCATACCCCAGTTCAAACCGGCTCAGGGGCTTCCAGCCCCTGCTCTGGCGCGAAACTGGACAAAGGGAAAGGGGTGTAACCACCTCTCTGCCCTGACCCTCCCATAGGTGGGTCCCCAGAGTATGTCCAACCCCTATCTTAGTATAAGTATGGGACCCCAGTCCTTAGGACTTGAGATTAACCTGGATGAAACTCTGACACAGAATCCTGGACCTTCGACGCTCTACTTCAAGATTAGAGGACTGAAGAATCTCCCTTGGGGTCAAGGAGTGACTCCCCTGCTTGGCAGGCACCAAAGAAGCAATTGTCCAGTCTGCATCGCTGAAGCTCCCGCCGGACGCCGAAGTCTTTGCATCACCAGAGGTAGATTTCCAGACTTCCCCGAGGCTGCCCTGAGTCCCCAGCAAAGCTGAGGCCCATAGCTGTCGTGGGTAACGTGGAACCGTGACCCCTGGACACCGATCGCATTTGCAAGTGCATCCTCTTCTGGGTCTCCCACGAAGTTGTGCTTTGGGCTCCGAGTAGCCCCATCCCCCAGCACCGACTGCACCGAAGATCACTGGCCTCCACTCCACGAGTGTCCTGTGAGCCAGCTCCACGTGCGTCGACTCGAGGCTCCTTCGCGGTCGCTAGTCCATTGGCTAGTAGGCCCTCCCGAAGGCCAATCTTCTTCTGCTTGGGTTCCCTGGTTGCTCCAGGCGTGCCCTGACTTACCTTTGCTGGGTGAGTCCCACAGACCTTGCTGGTCTGCACCATCGTCCTTCTTCCATTTCCATGAGACTTGCTGTTGCCAAGGCTTGTTGGGTCCAATCTGGTCGCCGACACCCCTGCAATCGACAGACGTTGTGGGACAGCTCGAATACAGCTCCTGGTTGTCGTCGACACCTCCTGGACCTCATGGCTGAAGAGTCAAGACGACCGACAACCTACCTGAAGCACTCGACATCGGTGGGCATCTGCTCATCGCCTTCCTGGTCACTGGCTAGTGACCCAGACTCTGTCCCCTCTGCTTTCAGGTTCTTCAGATCTTCGATCCACCTTTGGATCTACCCGAACACTTTCGACTTGTCCGCCAGCAGCACTTTGCAGCAGATCGCCATTGAAAACGACGACGAAACCCGACCCCGAAAGACACCTATGCACCCGGCTCCCCTGGGTGAGGTAACTCGAGTACTCTGGTGCTCCCGTGGGTATTGACACTAGAACAGCCTAGTTCTAAAAGGGTTTGCTCCAAGTCCTCCTCTAAGTGTCCCTTTTCTTTTAAATTCCAACCGCGACTTTCCCCATAGAAGTCAATGGCGATTCGCGGCTGTGTTCATACACTGCACGCGTCCCCCATGGGTCCCCTGTGTCACTACCTTGGGTGGTTCCTTGTGGTCCAAGCACTTCTACAGGCTCTAGGCCCTGTGTCTAGCTCAGTCGTGGTTCTTATACCACTTTATTGGTATATGGTTTGGTACGCCCTAGGGCTCAAACGTGTATTTGTGCTATTTCTGTAGATAACTAACTTATAACTTATGTACTTCGAACTCTAGCCTCATAAAGAGACTAGAGGGGTGTGTTTAGCAATAAATACATATATTTTGAATATATACCTGGTGTGGTCCTCTTTCATTTGGTCACTCAAGAGATTATAGACTGGTAAAACAAGCTGCTTTACATTCCTTCAAGACTTAGCCTGAAGGCTGCTCTCCATAGCTACCACTAGGATAGCTTTCAATAAAGGTTGTCTTTAACCTATCTCCAATAAGGGGTTGTTTGGAATGGTGCAAGGTGCCCACTATAATTAGTGGACAGCATATACCAGGCCAACTTCTCACAATATGGAATCATCTTACAGGTATCTTTTGTATGGTGAAAAACCTGGGTCATCTTGGCTTTTCCATCAACCTGAGTCTTGATTGGCAAAGTATAGGCCTACCTAATGCATTACCTGGTTAACGTGATAACATCAAAGCTATAATCTCCCCAACTGGGATTTCTGAGTCAAGCATTAGCTTAAATGTTGATTTTGTTCTTTGTACTTCCAGCATACTTCTTCCAAAGTTTCCGTATTTTCTCATTGGGGTAGTACCAACTACCTATGAAGTGTAGTTAAGTGTATTACTTTTCTACTGTAGTTGTAGGAAATTGGGTGATTGGTTTATGAGGGTGGAAGCTGCACTCAAGCAACAACCACAATTCTTGTCAGGGTGAATCACAAGAGTCAATAAATTAACCCATTCTTTACCTTCTGGAAGCCTGGCGGCAAAAAGCAGTCAGGCATAACTTAGAGCAGGTGTCTCCAGCCAGTCAATCGTTAGCTACCTGTAGCTCGTAGACACCTTCAGAGTAGCCCACAGCCTTGAGTTCATTTTTAAATTGGCACAGGGTCACATTTTTCTTTCAAAGTTAAGGGAAGTCTGTGTTTATTTTGCATTATTATCTTCAGGCTTCAGACAACAGGGCCTGATAATGAGCAGCGCTTGAGTCAGATTTATGACCCAGGGCCCAGAGGTAAAGAACTGAAGCCCTGAGGTATTTAAATCTTAAATAACAGTCCTTGTCCACTCAGTATTGAAGCATGAAAGCAAAATTATGTTTCTGAATGCTTTATTCCATTTCAAAATGTTGCATTTACAAACAGTAGCCCTCTTGCTCCCTGGGCCTGTGCCATATTTATAACTGAAAGATACTGTAATGTTTTTCAAATGGGAGAATTTTAAATTGGATAAAAATATTTCTATGAAAAATTGAGTAATGTTTTTCTCAACTTCCAATTAAGCCAATTACATCTAAATATTTTATGAGGCACATTTCTTCACTTTAAATTCCTCCTATTTAAACAATTTACTGTATTTTCTGTTATAAATATGGCACTGTGTCTACTTGCCACTAGCTGCAAAAGCCTGCTGTTTGTAAATGCAACACTTTGGAATGGGAGAAAATATAAATGACTTCTATGGAATTCATATAAAAATAAAGTTAACTTTTCAGTTTAATTTTCTGTCATTTCAAAGTGTTGCATTTACACACAGCAGGCATCTTGCTCCCAGTGGCTGGTAGACACATTGTCATATTAATAATAGGCCCGGGCAGTAAACTCTGCTCTGCTCACAGAGTTTGCGGAATACGGGCACCCCTCGCTCCACAGCGGAGCGTGTAGTTCCTGAATTCCGGCTTCTGGGCGTGAAGCAGAGGTTTTTTTTTTGCACGCTCAAGATTTGTTTTGGCACTTTCTCGCGAGCGCCACAATATTCTCAAACCGCTAGCGAGGGCGCGTATGTTAGATTTCGCACTTGCTTGCATGGCTTCTGGCAGTGACTGCGCCAATTTAGTGTCAATCGCGGTCACAAATGCATCACTTGGTAGTATTTGTGCTCGAGAAGCATATATACCATTGAATTTAACTACTTTGTATTTGAGATTTCACAAGTACGTTTGAAAACTCTTGTATAAGGATAGAGGGCATGCACCAGTATTTATTTGAATTTTTATTCAAATTTTTAAAGTTATTGTGGTGGGTGGCCTGCATTTGTAATAGGGGCCTAGTTATATTTTTACATTTATTTTTTTCTTTTGTAAAGGAACAATGTTGCACAGTTCAGCACATTTTCTTCATGTTTGTTAAATTTGCAATATTTATTTATTTTAGTATGTGGCCTAGTCTGCCTTGGGGCCAACCAGTAGGCCCAGGCCGGTGCTAGTCATAGGTGCATGAAAGAGCTGTTTTGGTGGTATATGTTGTTTTAAAAAGTGTTTTAGGGCTGGGATGGCATTAAATTAAATAAAAAATGTGGTGGAGTTTTCTATGTACAAAAAGTTTAAATGTGGGGTAATATTTGATGCCTTGGGAGGATGTGTGTTGTTGTAAAATTTCTATGGCTCAGTTAATTTTCATTTTTGACATTTCTGAATTAATGGTAGTGTTTTCTTCAGTGTTACAATGCCTCCTTTGTCTGTCCATTGTGTGTGTGTGTTTTCCATAGGCTACCATTGATTTGTCTTTGTTTTCCAAGCCATGTGGCCGGGGGCCGTTTTGTGTTGTCTGTGTCCTTAGGCCTGAATGTGTTCTCTTTGTTCCCCATGCCTCCTTGCTTGCTGTTGTTCTTTGGCTATGTGGCTGACAGCCACTTTGTGCATCCAGTCAGTGTATGTTTGCCATAAGCTTGCATGTGTTCTTTGCTACCCATGCCTCCTTGCTCGATGTTGTTGTTTGACCATGTGTCACTGGCTGGCAGCCATTTTGTGCATTGAGTCAGTGTGTCTTTGTCATAGGCTTGCATATTTTCTTTGTTCCCTGTGCCTCCTTGCTCACTGTTGTTGTTTGACCATTTAGCACTGGCTGGCAGCCATTTTGTGCATCCAGCTAGTGTGCCTTTGCCATAAGCTTGCATATTTTCTTTGTTCCCCATGCCTCCTTGCTCGCTGTTGTTGTTTGACAATGTGGCACTGGCTTGCAGCCATTTTGTGCATCCAGCCAGTGTGCCTTTGCCATAGGCTTGCATGAGTTCTCTGTTCCACATGCCTCCTTGCTTGTGATTGTTGTTTGACCATGTGGCACTGGCTGGCAGCCATTTTGTGCATCCAGCCAATGTATCTTTGTCATAGTCTTGCATGTTTTTTTAGTTCCCTGTGCCTCCTTGCTCACTGTTGTTGTTTGACCATGTGCCACTGGCTGGCAGCCATTTTGTGCATCCAGCCAGTGTGCCTTTGCCATAGGCTTCCATGTTTTCTTTGTTCCCCATGCCACCTTGCTTGCTGCTGTTGTTTGACCACGTGGCACTGGCTTGCAGCCATTTTGTGCATCCAGACAGTGTGCCTTTGCCATACGCTTGCATGTGTTCTTTGTTACCCATGCCTCCTTTCTTGCTGTTGTTGTTTGACCATGTGGCTGGCAGCTATTCTGTGCATCCAGCCAGTGTTCCTTTGTCATAGGCTTGCATGGATGGATGTGCTATCATTTTAATGATAAGCTTGAGGATCATTGTACTATGTATATTAAGAATATGATGAACAGTGCTTATATATTACATGGATTTTTTTTATTTTGCACCTCCTTGCATCACAATAGGTTTCTTCTCATCCTCCTGTTCAAACATCAGCAATTATTGATTGTTTTTGTATTTTAAAATTTTTAATTGTTATTTTATATTTTTTTTTTTTTTTTTTTAAATTTTTTATTTTTTAATTTTTTTTTTTTTTTTTTTTTTTAATTTAAAAAATAATATTTTTTAAATGTATTGTTTAGGTTATTTTTCTTTTTCCTCGGTCCATCCATCCATCCATCCATCCATCCATCCATTCATCCACCATAGGTGCACAGCTGCGCAACAGCATTCAGTTTGTTACGTATAATTCCATTTCCTCCTGGACAACCTAGCTGCGGTGCACTGCAGACACATTAGCATCATTCATTTTTTTAATGATTATTCCATTTGCCCCTTGCCTGACATAGGTGAACACTAGCCTCCATTTAAAAAAAAAAAAGATTACTATTCCATTTACCCATGCAGTTTCCTGAGTGCCACAGGTGTTTCCTTTCGAATATGTGGACATAAATGAAAGAGCTCTATCTGCATATTGTGTGTTAGCCTGATGAGGAATTACATTTTATGGCATTGTGGTGTGGTTTGACCTTAAAGTGGCTATTACCTAAGTAACCAACCACACTAATATTGCCTTTGTCTGTACTAAAACTGCAACAATGCCATGTTTCACTACATGTTTTTCTTGCTTGTTTTCTTTTAGGTGCACAAGAGAAGAAGAGACATCACCCACAGCACAGCCAAACAGAAGGCCTGTACAGTGACATCACATGTCAGGCCTCCAATCTCTTCCACTTATGTGGCTTAGTGCCACTGCCAACTGATAGCTTTAAGATAGCCCCAAAGAAAGTTGCTGCCAAAGAAGTGGCCAGTGAGAAGAAGCAGCTTTCCACCAGTGGCATGTTGGCCGAAATCTTTTTCAGTCAATGTCGTGTGCCTGCCACACTGGCTTCCGGGGAGAAAAGTGGTAGTAGCACTTCTACATCAACAGCACCACCCCAACCTAAGCCAAAGACCATGTCTGTCAGTAAGGCAGCCACTGCAATCATGGCGACGCTGAGGAGCAATGACGTTGAATTGGATTTGTCCCTTTTACTTTAGTAGTGCCCAATTGTTTCAAGAAACAGAGCAAAGTGGACAGCAGCCGCAGCCAGCAATACTACATATTTCTGATATTGGAGCATCCTGCCCAGCAAGAACCTTCTCTTTTAGAATCATTGGCTCGCAGACCTCCAGCAAGGAAAAGGAAAAGTACTACTCCGCAATCTTTTTCAAGCACCACTTCTGATAATGATGATGGGAAGTGGCGTGGACCCGCCAGAGCCCGGGAGATGCCAGGAAAGGCAAGGTAAAAGAAAAGTTCCTGAAAGCCTTATAATTATGGAAGGGGATGATGAGGAGGATAACAACGACGAGCTAGTCTTTGTGGGAGGTGACACAGAGGTGTCTGAAATTGCTATTCACCTGCTCCGATGGATGTGGCTCAGGTAGCACCACCCGCTCCCATATTTGCGAAGCCCCAGCTGAGACCTGTACTAGCCACTACCTCAGTAGAAGTATGCACTGCAGAGAGGCAATTGACGACATACCCACCTATCTCCAGTTCTTCTTCAGGCTTTGGCAGTGGCCCAGTAAAAAGGTACTCCTCCCCAGTTTGGGACTTGTTTACGATCAGCAAAGATGAGGAGAACATTGCAATATGCACCATTTGCCACACGAGTGTTTGTTGAGGTAAGCCTGGTTCACATTATAGTACTGGAGGCCAAAATACCCATCTGAAAAAACATCATGCAATACGGGGGGGAGTAGCACCATAAAAAAATTGCTGAACAGGGTCGTGGTGGTGAAAGTGAGGGGAGCCAGGGAACATCAGCTACAAGTCCAATCACGGTGGGAGGTGATGATGAGGAAGAAGAGGTTGACATCCTCGTACAAAGCAGCCCTGTCCCAAGCAGTGCTACAATCAGAATCACCTGCCTCATAGACTTCACAATGGCACAAGACTCAGAGTCAGATGGAGATACCTCAGCATAGAGTAACCGCCCCACCAAAACGCGCACTGAGTCTACCACCACTTACTTCTCAAAAGTTGCCTGTGTCAATGGACCAGAAAAGAAGAACAAAATATGGGCTACTATTACGGGCATGTTTATGCAGGAGGGGCCCTACGACCGCAGCCACCCAATGGCACGTTTGTACAATGGGAAGCTGGGAAACATGTTAGTGCTGGTGTCAGAAGGCTCTTACCTATGATTTGGCATGGGAGCAGAATGATGATAGTTCCCAATTCCCCACCCGAAACACTGTCCGTTCTCTCAATTATTTACTGGACAACAGAGGTGCCCCAAGGGGGATGGAGGAAAAATGAAGAGAGAGCCTGTCAATAGTTGGTTTCTTCTCCTAAAAGATGTTCCTATCTTCTAACCTGCATTGCAGAGGATAAGAAACTGCCAAGGAACACAAGCATTGGTTATACATCCGATCTACTCTGCACTAAATTACTACTCTAACTAACTTTACAATACTGCTACTACATACCCAATCTGTCTAAGACTTTATCTCCTCTTCTGATGTAGTATGAGGTTATTCTCTTGCGAATGCTGATACAACTTTTAAAGCTGGACTTCTTCATCTAAAACTGCATTATTACTCTTTTTAGTTGTTTATTCTCTTATTTACACAGTATTATTCTCTATGCAAATTAAATTGTTTCTTGTCTTTTCCTTCCAGGGGAAGTACTTGCGTGAACCAGAATTGCTGGAGAAGACAGGAGTAGACAATTCTTCTGGAATGTACAGGTAAGCACTGGTCTTTTCTTGCTGCATTTATCCTCTCTTGAACATAACTTCAGAGTTTTTAATTTATAGTTTCTGTATAGTCTTTCCTTGAATGTTAAGGAGGTAAGTAAATAATTCTTAGAGCTGCTGTTAGTGTTGGTTTCTAATAGATTAATATAGGCTTGAGTTAGGCAATTTTAAAACTGAATACTACTCTCCAACCTAATGTCTCAAACTGAACACTGCTCTTACTATTATTGCAATGAGAACAATGTACTTCTAAAGAGCACAGTTTCTCAGCTGAGATGCTATTCAATATAAGGAAAGCAGACTCAGAGTTGAGACACGGCTTCCGTTGTCAGACTCCTTGCCGCAAAATGATATCATGAGACACTACAAGGATGCACAGAAGCGACACCACTACCCTGACTGAACTTTTGTAATGGAGAACACAGGTGAGGTGGCTCTCTGAAGAATTCTCTTCAGTGAAGTGCGCATTATTTCACCAGCGTGCTCTTCACCTTCCATTTGTGCCTTAAGCCCAAAAAACTAGTGCGCAACAGGGTAAACTGTTCTGGCAGCCATCTTTAGATTCCAGGGCTGTTAGCTTAATTTCCAATCATTGACTTTTGTTCCCATTAATTTTCTGCTTCTTGGTTTGGATGTCACTACACTGGCCACTAGTGTACTTTCAGTGGGGATTTTCCATGGGATCCTGACAGCTGGACCTCCTTCCTTTTTTTGTGGAAGGAGTGGGATTCTTCGAATTTGTGGCAGTCATCTGCCCGAAATGGAAGGTTCCAGGTCGGATCTATTTTGCCAGAGTTGCTGTTCCAGAGCTGCATCATGATGTGCTGCAATTGGGTGGACAAGCTTTGCAGCAAATTGTTGTTCACACTGTCCACCTGATGGTAGACATCTGGATCAGTTGAGTTGTCAGGCGACTGATTACATGTGCATCACTGCAAACTGGATCTCTTTTGCAGGGGTAAAGCAAAAGATTTCTACAGGTCTTGGCCCTGAAGAAAGTTTGAAGAAAGTTCGGCTGCATGCAACAGTGGCCATGTTCGCCATGGAAAAATCACATACAACTGCAAACATCTTGGATGAATTTAATAGCAAGGTATCGAAATGGCTGCAACTGAGAGGTGTCAGAATTGGATTAGTTGGAACAGACAATGGCAGTAACATATTGAAGCCCATAGCAGACGGAGCAATTTCAGGGTCCTGTGTTTGGCCCATTGCATCAACCGTGTGGTGCAAGACTTGTTAAAAAAAGAAGAAATAGTCAGCAACATACTGACCACCTGCAGAAGAATCTGCACTCATTTCAGCCATTCTTTTAAAGGCCGGAAGCAGTTGCGGATTATTGAGCGTGCTAATAGAGTACCAGGTAAAGCCCTGATACAGGAGGTTGCAGCATGTTGGAACTCGACCTATTACATGTTGCAAAATCTGTTTGAGCAGTAGAAACAGATCAATGGATATGTCATTCAAAGAGGAGGGGATGAAATTGGGAAAGCTATGACCATTCATGCGGACAAATGGGGCCTAGCCAAATACCTGACACAGATGCTATTCCCTTTTGAGGTTTTCACATAGGAAGTTAGCAAGGAGGACAGTACAATAAGCCAAGCTATCCCGTTGTTGCATCTGCTACAGGACCAGCTAAAGAAGACATCTGAAATTTTGGCCCTCGCAGGTGTGAACAAAAACACAGAAGCCCATGGCTTGGTTGAGAGCTTAATCCTTCGCTTGGCTTGTAATACAAGGCTGCAACATTGTATCTTCTCATCCAAAGAGTACATCTGTACCACACTACTTGATCCACAGTACAAAGAAAATCTGCCTTTTCTGAAGGGGATGATTAAAAATGCAAGAGGTGGATTTTTGAGCAAGCCAGACACCTGGAAAAGGAACGCTGGAACCTAGAGCCCCACTCCGCAGTTCTGGGGTGCCGCCTTCAACTTCCAGAGAGGGCAGTCTTGTCTCAATTGCAGCCAACAGCACCATTAACCAAAAGACCGGCAGCAACAGAAGGATCGGGCCCAACCTCTGCATTATATTGGTATCAAATAGCAGGGCTTACATCCAGTGCAGAGTGCAGAGTGCAGAGTGCAGAGGCAATGGCAAAAGAGGTCGAGCAACTGGCAGCACAAATGTCCATCCAGAGGATGTTCCAGGAGTATCTTTATGATCCAAAAGAGGTCTATGTGTATCAAAACCTATTGATGTATTGGTATGGGAAGATGCACCAATGGCCAGAGCTCAGCAGGCTGGTAATAAAGTATCTGGCTTGTCCTGTCCCCAGTGTTTCTGCTGAGTGTGTGTTCAGTGCTGCTGGTGTAGTTGTTACAGTGAGAAGGACCAGTCTCTTGCCTCAAAATGTGGAGGGACTGACTATCATCAAAATAAACCAACATTTCATACCACACATCTACACTGTTCCTGAAACAGCACAGGAGGATGAGGAGGAGAGGGATTGGTCAGAATCAAGTGTGTTAGCTGACCAGCTTCTGGGTGAACCACCTGAGTTTGAGGACAAACTCTACTTACTGGACTGAGTATGCCAGTGCCACCAGAGAACTTTTTTTATTATTTCTCGTTGAACTTCTCTCTTTGCAAAAAAAAGTAGCTTGTGAACATACTGTTTGTGTCAGATTTATGCTGCCCCACCATTTTTGTTGTCACATATATTGCCAGATTGCAGTTAGACCTGTGTGCAGTGAAGAAGCCTCCACAATTCCATCATGACATTGGGGACAATGGGGGGGGGCGTGGCCTGAAGGGGCAGCATGGCGGACGCGCTTTGACTTTGCTCCGCCATTAATCCCCTTAATTCGGCAAATTTCTCCGTCTTATTGCATCTTTCCACGACGAAGTGCCATGACTGCTTGTCCGGCGAAACCCCGGACGACAGCAGCAACACTGATCGCGCTGGAATTACACCCGTGTGGGCGTTGGAGCCATGAGGCAAGCTGAGGCAGGGGCGAGCACGGCCCAGGCTGGGCCTGCAGAGACACTAAAGCGCATCTCTGGCCGGAAGGCAATGAGGGAACAGAACTGCGGCCCGCGTTGCCCTGCTGGGTATCGAAGCAGGGCATGCAAGAGGCTGCACGCAGCAATACCTGAAGTTAGAAAAGCCAGGCGAGGCTGGCAATAGGAACCTGGGTGCGACTTTGGTGGCGATGTTGTGTCGACCTGCCCGCTCTATCGGACAAGAAGAAGGCCGTAAGAGTGACTGCTGCTTACCTGGCCGTGAACAATTGTAGCAGCTGGCGGTGGACCCTGCGGCACACTTGCTCCAGGTGGGAGTGAACGCCGGAGCCCAGAGACAGGTGCGGGAGGGGCAGACACAGCCTAGGTGCATCCTACGGCAGGACCGGCATGCAGCTCTGACCGAAGTATAGGGCGTGATTGGGGCAGTGATATGCGCTGCACTGCTGGACATTGAAACGGGGCATAATGGAGGCTGCACGTAGCTGCGCTCGGCTACAGTGGAGGTGAATGTTGCTGGCTGCAAGAATCTGAGATATGGCCCCGGGGTGGAGAAGCTTCGGGTCGGCCCACCCTAGTGAAAGAGGTGAAGGCTGCATAAAAGCACGGTGTGTGATGCTTTTGGAGAGATTGTGGATGCTTTTGATGGGCCCGCGATCATCATGCCTGCTGGGCGAGCAGTGACTGTCTCTCTGAGCAGCCCGGACCGGGCCTGAGTCAAGAAGTTGGTGGAGGGGTAGGTCCTACATGTGGACATAACCGGTGAGTGGGGACGACTGCCGCCGGTGGGCCCCGTGATACAACACAGTGGTGGTGGAGGTGCTCGACAGGCAGGGTGAGGAGTGGCTGTATATCTATGAGACGTGGCCTGGCTGGACAAGCCCCATGAAATGCAGAGGCCCATGACCCGAGTAGATACCGGTGATCACCTAGTAGTCTGAAGGGGAGCTTCGAGGAGCTGTGGCGTACAACTAGCTTTTTGAGGAGACGATCGGAGGCACCGGATTGTGGCAACAGATCCCCTGAGACAGGGTAGTCTATTTGCTGTGAATGTACGCATAAATTTAGACAAATGGACTGGGAGCTGTGACGCCATTCGTGGCAGGCGTATACCGCTGCATATACAGAGCTGGTCCTGTGACTGCGACTGCTTGAGACTGTGCTCCTGCTCACAGATCCAGCGTGGTGAGGCAGGCATCTAGGTGATTGTACATCAGTATACCCGGTGGAACACATCGAGGTAATTGGATTGAATTGAAGGGTTTAGTCGAACTGATGGGCCGCACTAAGGGAACTGGTTCGAGGGCCTCCTCACAGACCACAGACCACTGGCCTGGTTGATGTTGATCAAACGCAATCATCAGTACTACCGGACCCTCCGGATGATCGCTTAGACGCTATCTTGAATGCCATAGAGTGCTCTAGAGAGTCTATGGAAGCCAAACTAGATAAAGTTGCATTGGATCTCACGCTGCTACACGCTGACCACCGGAAACTAAAAGAACGTGTTTCCACTGTGGAGCAAGACATTGCGGAAGTGAAGCCTGCCACTGACTTCCAGGAGAAGCAAAAAAATGCGCATGAAGTCAGACTAAGCTATCTTGAGGAGCGGGTGGAAGACGCGGAGGACCGCTCCAGGAGGAATAACATACATCTGATTGGGCTGCCGGAGGGAGCGGAAGGTCAGGATGCTGTAGCTTTTATGGAGCAGTGGCTCAAGACCATAGTACCATCAACCACATTCTCCCCGTTCTTTACTATTGAACAAGCACACCGCATTCCAGGTAGGAAACTGGCTCCAGGCGCTAGAGCAAGACCACTCATCTTTAAGATGTTGCATTTCAGGGACAGGGATATGATCTTGCGGGAAACCAGGAAACTGGCTGAGGTCAAGTTTGAGAACACCAAGGTCCTGCTCTTCCCTGACTACACAATAGAGGTTCAGTGTCAACGGGGGTCTTTCCTGCAAGTCAAACAGAATCTTCGGCAATTGGACATCTCTTACTCACTGCTCTTTCCCGCATTACTCCGTGTGGTCTCTGATGGGAAAACCAGGTTTTTTGACACACCTCAAGATGTTTGGGACTGGCTGGAGACTTCGGGGTAGTACTCAGGCCCACGACCTACAGGCACATCGGGTACCTAGAATGGTGAGGCAAGTGGTGAAAGAAATACGGCTCCTTGGCCTCTTGGCGGCACTTGGCCCGGACCAGATCCGCCGGGAGCGGCAGGCTGCGGTTCGAATAGTGGAGCAGATGGCTGAAACTGCGGAGCTGGACGACAAAGACGAAACTTTGCATCATTCCTCACGAGATGGGGGCTCGTCGGCAGTGGGACTATCGGACACTGTATCACTTCGGATGCCCGGCGTCACGCCACAGACTTCGGATAGTATTGTATGAAACAGCCTGGGGATAGCACTTGCACCACGAACTGCCTAAAGGACTGTCTTGGTATTGTACTTTTTGTATTGTTTTACTGTATAAGTGATGCCTGCTCATTGGGTGCTGCACATGGGCCTGCACACAGTTCCGGTGGGTTATTCTCCACTACACACATCTTTATATGCACGATTATGAGACATTTGGGGATTCACAGAGGCATGCCCTGCACGGTTACACAAACCCTCCACTTCTCCCTTGTATAGGGAACCAGTTGGGCATGTGGTTTCTTTGCTGCTTGTCGAGTTTGGGCAACACCCCGTGTTTAAGGGGGCTGCACTTATGATGTTCCTTCTTTACCTTGCTGGTTTACTCCTGTTCCTCCTGATTGCAGGAGCCCTCCTGGGGGGGCATAGGAGACGATTTAGTGCATTGCTGATTCATACACACAGTTGTATACATAGGTCGAGGTGCATTCCAATTTTTATATAAGGTAGCGCCGGGACGGATCAAACGATAATTACGTGGAATGTGCAGGGCCTCCGTACACCATCCCGCAGGTATGCGGTCTTTTCTTATCTTAAGAGACATAATGTGCGCATTGCGCTTTTACAAGAGACACATTTAAATGGGGTGGAAACAGCCAGACTGCAGCGTAAATGGAGGGGTAAAGTATATGCTACTGACTATTCCTTATTCGCACGGGGGCCCTAATCTGGATTCGTCCAGGCATGCCTTTTGCAGTAATGAGTACATTGCCAACAAAGAGGGTAGGTATGTTTTCCTGAAGGGCAAACTGGATGGGCGCTATATACTGTTAGGGAATGTGTACGCTCCTAATATAGATCAGGGCCAGTTTCTCAGACTGCTGTCCCAACTGTTGACGAAATGGTGAGATATACCATGGTTAATTGGAGGAGACTTTAACAGTGTTTTGGATACGAGACTGGAAAGGTCTTCCCCCGCCCCTTAGAGGTACGACTGCCACAGCCAACTCCACGGTACTGAACAGATAGGTGTGTGGGTGGGATCTGATCGATGTTTGGAGGCATCATAATCCCGGTGTGAGGGTGTATTCCTTCTATTCAGTGCCCCATGATCTGCATGTCAGATTAGATAGGTTTTTCAGCTCTCCCTGCCTACTTCCCTACGTAGTAGGCTCAGACTATCGGGGACGTACGCACTCTGATCACAACCCACACTATGTCACACTGGTGTGGGAAAGGGGGCTCCATAACGTCCCTACGTGACGGTTACAGCCGTCGATGCTTGAGGACCCAGTCTACCGAGATTCTGTGGGGGAAGCTATAAGTGAGTACTGTACACACCACTCTGGGTCTGCTTCGTCCTCTTTGGTGGAGTGGGCGGCCATGAAAGCTACACTTCGTGGGAGGTGTATGGGACTGGGTTGCGGTATGCAAAAGCAGATAGAGTTGGACCTACTCTCAGTGAAAAGAGAGCTGTTGGCATTAGAATCTCAAGCGATTGACGATGCTCCAGACATTGCCCCCTTGTTAGAGGCGCGTAGGAAAGATGTGGAACTCCCAGAACGTCAGCGATGTCTGAATTTTGCGGCGCATTCAGCGTCAGCGCATGCTAAAGCGGATCGATCAGGGCCTCTTCAGGCCTGGTTGGTCAAACAGGAACAATCGGTAAGACCCATCACTGCTCTCCGGTCTTTGAGTGGGGGGCTCAAATATAGTCAACATAAAATACATAGTGAATTGAGCACTCATTATACGCAACTATATAGATCTGCCTTGAGCGCCCCTGAGACAGAAATCCACAAGTTTTTGGATGGCCTTTCTTTCCCTATCCTTACGCCCGAGCAGCGTACAGAATTGGATGCCCCGCTTACACTGGAGGAGGTGAGAGGTACAATGCTAGCCTTGCCATCTGGCAAGGTCCCTGGCCCTGATGGTCTTCCTCATAAATTCAAAAAAACATATGCCGACCTTTTAAGCCCGCACTTACTTAAGGTATATACGGAAGCGCTAGAAGGAACTTCCCTCCCGGCCTCTCTGACAGAAGCCACCTTGATCACACTTCTTAAGCCGGGTAGAGATCCCACGTACACAAGTGCTTATTGGCCCCTAGCGTTGCTGAATGGAGATTATAAAGAACTAGCAGGTGTTCTGGTGGGCAAACTGGCACCCGTCACTCCGTATTTGGTTCATCAGGACCAGAACGGCTTTGTGCCTGCCCAAAACACTCTCTCAATATCTGCAGGCTTTTTCGGGTGATGCGCAGTGTTGTGACGGATTGGCCAACAGCAGGCTGCCTAGTATTGGACCTAGAAAAAGCATTTTATACGGTTGAATGGCCATATATGTTTGAAGTGCTGCAACGCTTTGGATTTGGGCCATATTTTCTAATCAAATTATTATATGAAACACCTGCGGTTCGTGTCTGTCTGGGAACCCTATTTTCTAGACCCATATTGATAGGGAGATGAACCAGGCAGGGGTGGTGTCCCCTTTCCCCATTGATTTTTTCCATGGCTATAGAGCCTCTGGCATTAGTGTTGCATCAATCTGCAGCACACTGGGGGATATGCCTTGGGGACGAGTTGCACCCTGTTTCACTCTATGCGGATGATATATTGCTCTATGTTAGAGACCTACAGGCAATTCAGCGGATCATTCTGGACACACTGAAAATATTTGCTTCACTGTCCAGACTGGGTGTGAACTGGGGTAAATCTTGTTTATTCCCTTTTACCCCTGGGACAGGTGCCCCTCACATGGTGGTGGATGGAGCATTGGTGACCTGGCAACTGGTGGTGTTTCGATATTTGGGTATACGCATATATCACAACGATCGGGATCTCATGGAGGGCGATCTGTCCAGAGGAATCACAGCTTTAAAATCCCAAATTGTTTTTTGGAAAACACTTAACCTCTCAGTTGCAGGTAGGGTGGAGCTTATAAAAATGGTGATGCTGCCGCGTCTACTCTATTACTTTGCTAACCTCCCGATATATTTACCGGCGTCCTTCTTCCGATTACTGGAGGTACATATGAGGGATCTTATCTGGAACAACTTGCGTTGCAGGGTGGTATTAGCAAAATTATACTTGCGTCAGTCGCAGGGTGGGCTGGCTCTACCCAACATGGAACACTACTATTTGGCGTCCCAAATACAATGGGTGATGACATGGGTGGCGGAACTACACCTTACAGACACGGGCCCCGTACATGCTGGATAGAATTTGCTTTCTCTTTCATCCATTCACTAGGTCACACACTTCGCTTCCCCTTCTGGTGCAGATAGCTCAGAAAGGCTTTCGTAGGGCATTTCGCCTTACTAGGCATGTTATACCATACGCGCCTGCTATTCCATTGCTAGGTATGCCGAAAGGGGAGGGTCGAGTCAGGGGGATGGAACTTACAGACTGGCATGGTGCAGATATATATACAATGGGAGATCTATACATGGAGGATGTGGTGCGGCCCTTTCTCTCCCTCTCTGAGAAGGAGGGTGTTCCTCCTAGACAATTCTTGAACCATGCTTTTTGGTTGGCCATGTTGGGGTAACACTGGGGAAACATCACACAGGAACCCCCAACACATCTCCTAATGCAGTATGTACACGTGATGGGCATGGGGCGACATCTCGTAAAATGGTTCGCAGAATCAATACGGGAACACACTATGACAGATTTAGCGCCATTGCGTAAAAAATGGGAGACAGATATGACACGACCATACACACCCAAGGAATGGTCCATGGTGTTGGAAAGTCCTAGACAGATCCCCAGAAATGCTCATTTCAGGCTGATCCAATTTTATATAGTTCATAGGGCGTACTTATCCCCTGATAAAATTAACAGATATTTTAATAGAGCAGATGCATACTGCCCACGTTTCAAACTGGTAGATGCCGATCTTCTACATATGTTATAGTCATGCCCAAAACTGCAAATTTACTGGCATGGTGTGATCGAGTCTTTGACTACCTGCACAGACAGAGCGTTGCTGTATACGGGGGAAGCCTGCATAACGGGGATATTCCCTAGAAGTAAGAAACATAAAGCCTCCTCTAGATTTTTAAACCTGGGCTTGGTGGTGGCTAAAAGACTTAGCACTCGCCGATGAAAGGCAGGGGACTCCACATCGCTAAAGGCATGGTCCCAATCGATGCTGAACTGGGCCAAGGCCGGAACAGTCTCATTAGTAAGGGAGGACACGTTAGGGCTGCGTAAATACCCCATTTCAGTGGCATGGAACACGACCTTGAGCGCGCTTCAAGTGATGGTAACTCCGGATGACCCCCCCGACATTCCTTGTATCGAATAATGCTAGTCAATATATGTGTTATAATATGTTCTGACAAAAATGTGATCTGGAACGTACAGCATGTATCGCACACCCCAGGCCAGTATGCAATAACCATATGGTGATAAAGTATGCATATGTGCAAATATGTATTCGGTAATACTGCACCAGACATTGACCGCCCCCTCCTACACAGGCTTCCCTGCTTCCCCTCCCTGTTCTTAGATTTTTTTTTTTTTTAAGTTCAAGAGTTATAAGTATGGCTGTTTGATCGAATACTAGGTCGAGGTGACATGGTCGAGAGGTGCTTTTTGAGATGTATATATGGAATTAATATGTACTTGTCTAGTACGATTGTACTGTGTTCCAATAATGAAAGCGTTACATATTTGAATTGACGTTATTTACTTGCTATATTAGCTGTTAGGGGATGTACGACATGGATACAGATAGATATATGCTATGTGCTCGAATGATCGCTATAATGTTTTGAATACTTTGTTTCGAAGATTGCCTACTGGTTCCATTGACGATGTATTTGCCTGTTGATTGTATTGCATATGCTAAAAATCTAATAAACAGATCAAACAAAAAAAATGACATTGGAGACAATGCTTGCCTCCCTCACATGCCTATCCTTTTTTGCATCACTTAGCAAGGCTGTCCCAGAAGATCATTGATTTAGAAGAGTGCCAATACCAAATTGCAATGTGTTGCCTGCGTCAAAGATACATTTGGGTACCTACTGCCTAACCTATCTGTGCTTGGATTGGAAGAGGTAACTTCAACTATTGCAACAATGAGTGAGCGATTTTGAGTGATTGCGAGTGATGATTGATGATTTTTGTGGTGGCAGACACTGCAATTTGTAAACTTGATTAAGATGATTTGCAGTGTTTGGAGCCTGAATGCATTTTTACACTCAGAGATAGTCACTATAATGTACGTGTGTTTACGTATTTACAACATCATATCCAGTGGACTTCACTATTCGGGTCATTTAGTTTACCTGCAGGTTATTCCCTGGCACTTCATTTCCCAGAGACATCTCACGTTAGCGCAGCGCACTCGGGGTCGGCCCTCCATGACGCAGCACGTACCGCGACGGTGATTGCAGGGCAGGCCCAGCGTCCCTGCAACAAAGTATATTAGTGAGTGAAACTTCGGTGTTCACCTGCTCCGGGAGTACGAGACGGACCCCGGTTTCCTTGATTAAAGGTACGTGCAGTTATTATGAAGTAACTAAAACACAGACAATTCTTTTAGCTGCTGCCCCGGCCCTACATGATGGACATGACCTTACGTTTGTGCCAGCATCAGGTTACCCGATAACCGATATGAGTGGGTTTTGATAACTTTAGCTGCTCCCCTCTCCCTGGTTGCTGCCACGAACAGTGGGAGGCTTCACTAAGGAAGTAGTAGCATTCCCGCTTGCTGTCATATTCTAAATGGTTTGAGCGAGCATTGCCGGATATAAGCACTGTTATGAAATTTTTGATTATGAGGCACACTGACCCAGTCATACGTGTCAGCCTTTTGGCCATGACCCTACTTTCGTGGCAGCATTAGGCTTCCCGATAATTGACACAATTGGGTCTTTATAACTTCAGACGCTCCCCTCTCCCAGGTAGCTGTCATGATCAGTGGGAGGTTTTACTCAGGAAGTATCAACTTGCTCACTTGCTGCCGTATTTTAAACAGTCTGAGTGAGCTCTGCCGGAATTGAGTACTGGCTTCACTGTCATGACATTTCTGACTGTGAGGTACAATTCTGTGTTGCTGTCACACTGGACACCATACTCCGTCGGAGATTTTGGAATAGACACATAGCAGTTTACCCCTTTTAATGTAGCATTGTCAACTGAATATTGTGTGTGTTTATGACTACGTCTTATGGTCATACAATTTTTCACCACCTTTTTGCCCTAGGGCAGTGTTAGGCAGAAACATGTCAACTATTTCATTACTTTGACAGATGGAATACCCCTCTGTCTCAGCTCCATGATTTAATCCTGACCTGTGGATGCCAGATTAAAATTGATTAGCATACCATTGAGTCAGTTTTAATCACTCACACCTTTATTTCACTCCTGTCTCACTATACCTAGCTCACCTAGAGGTTTAGTATACCTCAGTATCTCCATCAAAACATCCCTGAGCTCCTCCCTCTCAGAGAGGGGGTTGTAGCCCACACTACAACTAGGTTCGTAGTGCAAGGAGATCCCCAATGATGAAGCATTCCACCCATGGATGGGTGAGGGGAATCGTCCTAAGAAAGAGACACTCCAGTACCCCAGCAACACGCTTTTAGACACAGGGGCCCATATTGTGTTTTTCAGTTATATGAGTGGGGAATCAGCCTCTGCTGGTGTTTAAATTTGCTCTGTTCCTCCTTTTTGTATAGCAGTCAGTGCCTCCTCCCCAACTCTTCCTTGTCCTGCCTCTGCGTTGTTCCTCTTCTTGCCCTTGGGTGCTGATGTAAGAAATGAAGAAGATTAAAAAAAATAGATTACTGGTACAGTTAATCTTCACAAAATTTTTATGACAGCCACATGCAGTAACATTGTACTGATCTAAATATTATCGCCTATATTACTAATATTGACTATCATTCAGTTAGCCATACTAGTCTTAAAATCCCTACTTCATATTTTCTCAACAAAAACTACATTTGGAACTAATGCATTGCAATAATGATCTTTGATTCTATTCCCATTTCTCAACCCCTTTGATTGACCAACTCAGTCTCCCTTTTTTGCAAAGCATCAATGCGAAATTGCTTGGGCTGTATGAACTATATAAAGAAAATCACAGAGAACGCTAACTCAGTGAAATCACTAATTCACTATGGTGATAGGAGGACAGAGGAGTCTGCAATTGCTTTTTAAATAATCAGTCAAAGCGAGCGCCGATGAGTACGATTAGGTTGCGCCGAGCACCTGCCTAGCTCAAACTGGATCACGTAATAATATTCTTAATGTAATCTAAATGTAATTTACCTCTGAGTGTGAGCAGCATGCCATTTAGAAAAAATTGTTAGCATTGTAGAACACAAACACAACAAATAATTAAGACTCACCAAGCCGCGTAATCTCAACACCTAGTACTTCGAGCATGTCCTGCCCCCTGTGTAGGATATCCATCCAGCGGTGCAACAGCTGCTAAGTGGTGCCCTGGACTCGGCTGGTGCGCTGCACACACCGGTGCACCCTCCCCCAACGCAGTTCACCCTCCCACAGGGGTACCCACTGCCAGGCCTGCCGCCTGCTGCCAGCATGGAGGGTAGGTGGCACTGCACAAGAAAACTAGTGCTGCCACCTCCACCTCACCAAAGACTGCCCAGGGCTGTACCCCTTAAGGGTGCCACCGTCTGCAAGGTAGGTGACTGCTGCTGGCTGTTTGGGAGGGCCTGGCACCGCCAGTCCCCTGGTCGCCCTGCTCTGCTATGGCGCTGGGTGGGAGAAAGAAAAGAAAAGAAGAAGGAAAAGGAAGGAAGAAAAGAAGGAAGAAAAGAAAAAATAAGGAAGTAAACGGAAAAATAAACAAAAATACAAAAAGTCACAAAAAACACGAATAAAATGAAAAAAACTTATAGTACACACACTAATACAATAAATAAAAATGAGGGGTAGATTAATTAAGAGGGCAAAGGATTGAAAAGATAAAAGAGGGGATTCAAAAACTGGCCCAGCATCATGAACAGAGTAAGAAAACATGATGGCTGCGCCCATGCGTACCGCGGGGTGCCGTTTGCGTGTGTTTTCCAACGTGAGGATGTACTCCACATTGCATTTGACATAAAAACGCAACTCGGACAGGTGCGCCGGGTAACTCCTCCTGACCAGTGGAACTCTGTGTAGCACGGTGGAGTTTTTTGACCACTCCTCAGAGTTTTGCATACCGTGACTCCAAGAACTCTGCCCAGGACTAATTTATAACTGAAAAGTACAGCCATTCTTTCAAGAGTCAGAAATTTAAAGTACAGAAAAATGTTACACATGATGAACATTTTTTTGTAGAACATATTTCTGCACTTTAAATTTCTTCCATTGAAAAAAAAAGGTTGTATGTTTATGTTATACATTTAGCAGTTCCACATATGGTGAAAGGTATGTCCTGTGCCACAAGTACACAGTGCTATGCAAACAAATGATGGGCGGAATGCTGACTAAATCATACATTTATTTATTTGTAGAGCGCAACATTCATCCCAGAGGGATATCACGGCGCTGACGAGGCAGATCCTAGAACTGAGGAGTGGAATTAAGAATATAAAGGACTACTCAGACAGGGAATAGAAATGTTTTTAGTTTTTTCCTGAAGGTGTTGTAGTCTGTGGCCAGCCGCAGCTCTACTTGCAGCCCATTCCACTGTAATGCCTCGAGGTAAGAAAAGGAGCGTCCCCCGGCCCTAGCTTTTTTAATCCTTTTTATCTTGGCGAGAGCCTGGTGGTGTGACCTCAGGCATGTAGGAGGGGTGTAGAATTGGATTTTACTGTGAAGAATCTTGGGGCCAGTACAATGAAGTGCCTTAAAAGTGTGCCCCAGGAGCTTGAATCGAGCTCTTTGACGCACAGGCAGCCAGTGAAGTTGTTTCAGGCAGTCAGTTGCTGAGCTGTATCTGCCCTTATTGCATACTAATTTTGCTGCAGCGTTTTGCACCACCTGCAGGCGTTTGAACAGGTAGTCTGGCATACCAACAAACAGGGCATTTCCGTAGTCCAGCCTACTTACAAGCAGAGCCTGTGTGACTGTCCTCCTGTGTTCTAAAGGAATCCAAGGGAAGAGTCAAGAGATCTGGGTGAAATCCATTGTTCTTTTGCTCACCATCCGTCCCCAGATTAGACCCAGACATATGCAAATCAGTCTTGACCCTGCTTCTTATGGGAACAGTCCAGCCCGAACTGCCAAGCCAGGTCCTTCCTGGACCGGAAACAAGCATCCTGGGACCAGTTTCGGGGTATTACCCCTCATCAGCCAGGCTATCTTGAATCCAGTGGTGCAGTGAGCAAGGGACCCATGTCTGGGCATACCCATCCCACTTAGTTCAAAAAGTGCTATGCAATCAAATGATGGACAGAATGCTGACTAAATCATGCATTCACTCCCAGTCAAGAGATCTGGGTTAAAACAATTGTTCTTTGGCTCACCATGCCACCCCAGTTTAGACCCAGTCATATGCAAATCAGTCTTGACCCAGCTCCTTATGGGAACAGATCAGCCTGAACACAGTTTCTTATTCACTCATACACATATATATCCCATTCATACACACACATGTTCATACATTTCCAGAGACCACGCTCTCACTGACACACATGGCAGCCCTGTCATGGTGCCCTTGTTCAAAGTATTTTGTTCAAACTTTAGTCTTTGGCTCCATGGACATTAGGCTTAAATTCAATGAAACTGGATGTGAGGGTGTCTGGAAATATTGCGTGAGTGGCTTGGCCTTCAGTAGCTCACAATGATTTTCACTGATCAGACGTAGCTTTCACTACAGAAAAGGTTGGAGACCCCTGACTTAGAGGCAATGTGTAATGTATTTATGCAGCACACAAACAGTAATAAAGTGAAAACACGATAAAAATCCCAAACCAATTTAGAAACATAGAGTGAATTCTAATAAATAAATAGACACCAGGATAGGAAAAATATAATCAGTAGAACCAGAGATATTCAATACAAAAAGAGCACATAAAAGCATAAAGCACCACTCAATATCATCTGGTCGCACTAGACTGGGGAAAAGTCACAAGTATAGGTCAACCGCGATGGACTATGGGTCGGATACAGGGACCAGGTTAGTCTCACTGAAAAGTTACCTTCTCAAGTCCTGCATGAAGAGTTCCTTTTGCGTTGGAGAAGGCCGTGAGGAGGCTGAGAGTCGCAGAATATAGTCGCTGTAGCACAAAGAGCAGGTCAGGGTCATGGACTGTCATCGCTGTAGGACGAAGAGGTGGTCAGGAGTCATGAACGGTCGTTGCTATAGCTTCACGTTTGAGATCATCGCAAGATGTCATTGCTATAACTTGAAGTGCAGATCTTGTGTTGCCGGTTGCCGCAGACAGTCGTTGTCAGTGCAAAGAGCAGGTTTCACCAGAGCTTTGCATTGGCGGTCATCGTGGGAGGCAAAGTCTTGACACGAACGGGCTCAATCGCAGTCACGAGGAGTCCAAACTTCAGGATTTTCACATTTTCTTTCAAGAGGAGCTCCCACTGATGCCAGCCAAGGGTCCAGGACCTGGTGGGCATCTCTCGGGGATCAATACTCACTCCAGCAAAGGCCAGCAATAATGCTCAGGTAGGTCCAGTTGCAGGTCCAGGCAGGTCCAGTTGTAGCAGGTCAGCTGGACAGTTGCAGGGAGGCCTCTGAAGCTTGTTGTGTCCCTGTACCTCACACAAGAGGTCAGCCAACACAGCCTCTGAGTCACTCTGGGTAGCCTAGGATGGAGGCAAGCAGTTTCAATCTTCTTTCTCAGACAGTAAGGCAAACCTTCAAACATCAAGGCAGTCCTATGGCAGAAGAGTAGCCTTCCTCTCACTCTTCCATGGGTCCAGGAGTGTTTGGATGAGTAGCTCTGGAGATCTAGTATTTATACCTGGTGCTAGCCTATGTGTGTGAAGATTCCCTGTCCTACCCCCACATCATGAGCTTACCAAATAATGTTATGCTGGAGCTTCAATCAGCCTTCAATGCAAATGACCGTGAGTGCTCTTTGGATCCTTGAGAGATTTCAAGCTTGGAGGAGTGGCTTTATTGTGCTTCTAGTCTAATATTTCAAGGGAAGATGCAGTAGGTGGTCACGGATGTAGATGGATTTTTATGTTCATGACTGTTATTCAGTGTTTGCAACAGAAGGTACAGGGCCGGATCATACCACATTTTTAACTGGCCCTTTTTCATGTCCTTGGTGGTAAGTTAAGGCAGTGATTGCTCCGAACAGCTTTTAACACTGTATCATGAAAAAAGGGTGGAAATGTTTTAAAACTAAAAGAACATTTGAGCTTACGTGGTGGTGGTGTGTGTTCTGGTTTTTGTGCTACTTTGTATTTGTGCTGCACTATTGCAGTGTGATTTTGTTGTGTTTCACTGTAGTAGTGTTGCATTCTGGTGTGACTGTTTTGCTGTGATATGCCCTGTTATCTTTTAAATGTGTTGTATTAATGCTTTCTGCATGTCATTGTGCTATGTTCTGTTGTTTATTTTGAATATGTAAACAAATGCTAGTACATCTCTAGCCAAAAGCGGCACAGACCTTGAAAGTTCCTGTAATAAGTAATTTAGTAAAATTGCACTGTACACTGTAACAATCTCTTAAACTGCTGAAAACACTAGTCAGTCAAAAGCTGTAGCAGAGACTGAATCTAAACTTATGGCCAAGTCACGCATTGCAACGCAGCAAATCACCTTGCTGCGCTACTGCATGACAGGAAAAGTGCATGAATGCTCCATATTTAAGGCAATACGGAGCATTCCTGTATTTTCCCCTGTGCCAGCGCCCTTTTGGGTGCCTAGCCCCAACACAGGCATCTTTGCGCTGCGGTGCAAGCGTGCCTGCATTTCAGGCAGGATTCTTTTTGCCAGGAAGGGGCACCTTTCTTAACAAAAACAATACCCTGTGGCATATTCCTCTATGAGTGCTGCAGGATGCAGCACACATTGAAAGAGTAAAAAACGAGGAGAAATGTAGATATTTTTCCTTGCTACGCCTCTCCTGGGCTGGTGTAGGTTTTGGCGCATTCCCAGGTCTGCCACTTCTGGTAAATCTGAGAATGCCTCAAAATCCATGGATGTTGTGTGGGAATGCCCGTGGAAGTGCCTCTCTGGCGTAGAGTAATGCTATGCAGTGATTTGAGCTGTATTGCAATACTCAAGATTTATAAATCCACTCAGGGCCACGCAAGGTGGCCTTGCATGGCTTCATGAATCTCATTTTTAATTTGTGTCGCTCTTGCACCAAAGTACAACGTAAAGAGGCTCATAAATATGCCCCTAAGCGCTCATAGTGCTCACAATCTGTTGTGTCCTTACTGTGCTAATGTTACACAGACATGTACCTTGATTCAAGGTAGATGAAAGGCAGACAACAATAATTTGTGAACAGAGATGCGCTGGGTAAAACTTCATACAGAGAAGGTCGATGTAGCTATATTGTTAGTCTAGAATGAGACGGGGTAAATGTGAGGGTACATTCCCAGTGAATCAAGGGTTTATGCAGTCTCTGTCAGGAATTGCGATGTGCAGCGCCTGCCTAGCCATTAAACTACAATTCCCAGAAGGCAGAGTGGAGGAGGAGCAAGCGTCTACATGAGGACGCGTTGCAAGCTCGTTAGCGTGCGTAATTCTGTTTGTTTTGGAGTTTTGCTTCGGCGGCTGGGTAAGAACAGCGAAGGAGTTTTAGGAACAGTGAGGCAGTACCAGCGGAGAGAAGCCGTGGTTTTGGGTGCTCGGCGGAGCATGTTAAGGTCCTGGTAAGGACTACCTCGAGGCTGAACTCGTCGTCAGACGGTGAGTTGCGCTGGAGCATTTGGCGGCGTAGAGCGGCGTTCGCATACCACCGGACGGTGAATGCGTGCCGTTTTGAAGAGGCGGGCGGCGGTGAGGAAACCGCGGAAGCCTTTTCATCTTCCCCTGTGATTCTTGGAGCATTGCGGACGGCGGTGACGTAACCGTGTTCGCTCGTTGTAGGAGCAGCTGGGGGGCTTCATTGGAGTATTGAAACTACTAGCAGACTCCGTGGGGTCTTGATTGAGCTATGGATGTCCTCGCTGGTACAGCAAGACAATGTGCCAGTGAATTACTTAAGTAATATTTTTTGGGGGAAATTCAAAGGGAAGTCCATATTTTCTTTCGTAGAGGAGTCACTAACGTCTGCTGTATAGACCAAGTGGGTGCCATCATAACCCTCTGACTAGGTCCATGGACCATTTATACATTTGGGCTTTATTTTTTCTTTTATTCGAGACTTTGGTCATTTTATTTGTTTGATGCCCACAAGAGAACCGGTGAGCAGTGAGAGATCTTATTCAAGGGTGTGCTGGGCACAAGGTCCTATGGTATTAATATCTGGATGTGGCATGAGTGTGTTTTCAACTTAAGTGTTATTGTTTTGTAGGATTATCCAGAAAAAGGGACTGGTTGTTTTCAGAAACTAAATACAGGCGTGAGATAGCACGTTGGTGGATAAGGTATTTATGTCCCATTAGTGAGACCATATGAGAGTAGCCATATGTAAATATGTACTTTTGATCACTGTTGTTTTGTCTTATAGGTTCTCATCCCTGCTGTTCCCAACCTTTCCCTTTCCCTCACTTGATCGCCCTAATACTCCGTAACTTTCTAGTTGGAGTTTGGGGATGTCAAGGGGTGGACCCCTTATTGCATCATCCAGACCTTGAGGAGTACAAAATCCTGACAGAATTATGCACCCACGAAAGGATATTCCTCCCAGTCCGGGTGTGACATTATATGGCGTCCATGGAGGATGTGGTTCAGGCATTGGCCTTAGTTCAACAGGAACTCGCGGCCTCTAGGCTTGAAACCGCTGCTTTGCGAGACAGGGTAGATAAGTTGACTAGGAACCCTTTTGATGTATCTGTCACCAGTAACCCCCAAATACAGGTTACAGTTCCTCCACCTATCCCTTTAGCGAGCCCCGAAAGGTATGCAGGAGATCCGCAGAAGATACAGGTATTCTTAACACAGATTATGCTTCATTTCTCTTGTAAACCCTCGTTGTTTCCGAATAATCATTCCAGGGTAGCTTTTGCGATCTCGTATTTGATAGGAGATGCTGCCAATTGGGCGGTTCCATTGGTTAGAAACAACGACCCTGTATTATCCGATTGGGAAGCTTTCCGTGCTGCTTTTGAAAGAGTGTTCGACAGACGAACCACTACTTTTAGCGCAGATCGGGAGTTATTGGAATTGAGACAAGGGAGACATGATCTGGTAACATACCTTACGACCTTCAATCGGTTGGTTGCTGAAGCAGCATGGCCGGAGGAAAAGAGGATGTCTCTTTTCTATCAAGGTCTACGCGACGAGTTGAAGGAGGTGATAGCCCAAATCGATCCACAGCCCGTCAACTGCATTGATTTAATCAGTTTGACGTTAAGACTAGATGGACGCATGTCTGAAAGAGGCGGAGAGAAGCATAAAGGGGATAGATCCTTCTATAGGTCGTACAAGAATCCCAGGAAAGAGACAGCTAACAGTGAAAATGTAAGCGAACCCATGGAGATAGGGGCTATCAGGGCACCTCTCTCGCATACAGAGAGAGAGAGCCATTGAACACAGGGGTTATACATGTACTGTGGCAAAAGAGGGCATTTCGTACGTGACTGTCCATCAAAACCGAAGACACAAGGTTTTTCTTACAGGAATAAGAAAGCTGCTCTTTCTGTTTTAGGCACGGAGTCCGGTACATCTGCTACGACTCCCTCTGTTTCGTCAAGGGAAAAGGAATGGAAGATTCCGTCTCTATCGACCAACAAGTTAAAAGACACAGAATCACACATAGTTTTGGCTGTGGATGGGAAGCCGTTAAAATCAGGTCTCATTACGGACCAAACCGAAGTCCTCAAGCTCTTGATAGAAGATGGGAAGAGACAACACCTGGAAGAAATAGCCTTAAACATTATAGACGCCCCTCAGTACGAGGTGATCTTGGGAATGCCATGGTTCTGGCACCACAACCCTACCATAGACTGGAAAAACAAGACAGTACGGTTTCTGTCGAAGGAATGTGAAGAACACTGTATGCAGGAACATACGTCCCAAGCAGCAGCTCTGACTTACCCTTTGTGTGTAGCTACGGCAGCAGAGAAGGAGGTAGTATTGCCTGTAGAGTATTCTCAGTTTTCGGATGTTTTTAGCAAGGCACAGGCAGAACAGCTCCCGCCCCACAGGATTTATGATTGCCAGATTGATCTGATCGAGGGAGCAACCATTCCAGCTTGTAGGGTGTACGCCTTGTCAGATCCTGAAACCCGACACCTCAGAGAATATCTTGATCATTTTCTGGAAATTGGTTTCATTAGGCCCTCTCGTTCTCCCGCAGCCTCCCCTCTTTTCTTTATAGCTAAAGCTAGTGGCGAGTTAAGAGCGTGTTGTGATTATAGAACGTTAAATAAGAATACCGTTCGTAACAGATACCCCTTGCCACCTATTACGGTTTTGTTGGATCAGGTGCGGGAAGCCACAATTTACACCCGACTAGATTTAAGAGGGGCATACCATTTGGTGCGCATCCGAGAGGGGGATGAGTGGAAAACGGCTTTTAAGACACGCTACGGGTTGTTCGAATATACTGTGATGCCGTTCGGGCTGTGCCACGCCCCGGCGGCCTTTCAGTATTTTCTGAATGGCGTCCTGAAAGAGTATGTGGACCAGTTCGTGGTCGTATATATTGACGATATTCTCATTTACTCTGTGTCAGCTGAGGTGCATAACAACCATGTCATTTTGGTGTTGGAAAGGCTAAGGGAATACCATGTTTTGTAAGCTGAGCAAATACGAATTTGGGGTGCGTGAAGTGGAGTTCCTTGGGGTGATACTGTGTCCAGAAGGTTTGAGCATGGCAGACCGCAAGGTACAAGCTGTGCAGGAATGGCCCATCCCAAAGTGTACGAGGGACGTCCAATGCTTCTTAGGTTTTGCGAATTATTATCGCAGGTTCATCCTGAATTTTTCCCAGGTGGCAGTCCCTATCACCAGGCTGCTTCGTAAGGGGGTTCCTTTTGTATGGACAAAAGAGGCCTCTACAGCTTTTGCCTACTTGAAACACGCTTTTACCACAACTCCAGTGCTCAGACATCCTAAAATGGGGGAACCTTTCATAGTTGAAGCAGATGCTTCAGATGAAGCCATTGGAGCCATTCTATCTCAGAGAGATAAAGATACTGGACAATTACATCTTGTGGCCTATCTCTCCAAAAAGCTAAATACGGCCGAAAAGAACTACACCATTACGGAGAAAGAACTGTTGTCCATCAAAAAGGCTTTCCAAGAATGGCAACACTATTTATGGGGGGCTCGTTACCCAATCACTGTGTATTCCAATCACCGTAACTTGCAATACATGAAGACGGCGCGCCATCTCACTAAGAGGCAAATGAGATGGACGCTGTTTTTTGCGGAATATGACTTTGTTATTACTTTCAGGCCAGGAACGGACAATCGCAAGGCAGACTCCTTATCCCGGCAAGAATCAGTCGTAGAGCCCCTCACCGGAATCTCAGAGGCAATAATCGATCCTGCAAAAGTCATCTGTGTCCTGAGAGTAGACGATTTTCTGACAGAGGTGACCAAGAACAAATCTACTGACTGGTGGGAGAGATGGGCACAAGAGGATGTCAATCGTAGCATCAAACAAGGACTGCCTTTTCAGAACAGTAAGCTGTATCTTTCTACTAAAGCACTACAGAAAAAAGCATACAAATGGTGCCATGTGTCTCCCTTGGCAGGACATTCAGGAGTTCGCAAAACTGTGCATTTGGTTCAACAGCACTTCTGGTGGAAATCATTGGCCGAAGACGTTCGTGCCTGGGTATCACAATGTGAAAACTATGCTAGAGGAAAAGGGGAAAACACAAGAAAGAAAGGGAAGCTTATGCCCATGCCAACCCCTCAACAGCCATGGCAAAACATCAGTCTCGACTTCATCACCGGCCTGCCTATGGATCAGGGATGTTCTGCCATTTTAGTAGTAGTGGATAGCCTTACCAAAATGGGCCATTTCATACCATGCAAGAACCTACCAACAGCTGGCCAGACAGCCCAACTACGGCTGGACAATGTCATTAGACTTCACGGTTTGCCCAAAGTAATCGTGTCCGACAAAGGCCCCCAGCTCATTGCGAGTTTCTGGAGAACCTGGTGTAAGGCTCTGCAATTAGAATCGACGGTCTCAACAAGCTTCCACCCGCAAACAGACGGTCAGACCGAAAGACTTAACCAGACATTGAAAAAATATCTGCGGTGTAATGCCATGGAGGCTCAAGACTCTTCGGTGTCTCTGTTATGGATGGCGGAGTTATCATACAACAATGCCTTACACTGTTCCATCGGGGTGCCCCCGTTTGTGACAAACTTCGGATACTGTGCAAAAACCCTGCCCATCAACCTGCCTGTCGACCTTGCCAACCAACCTTCTTTTCAGGCTCACATCAAGTCTCTACGCTCTGTCCACAAGAAGGCGAGACGGCACCTGTTGGTAGCTAAACAGCTGTACAAAAAATGGGAGGACCGGCACAGAACCGACGGTCCTCAGTCCCAAGTCGGTGACCGGGTTTGGCTGTCCACGAAGAACATTAAATTCAAACTGCGCAGTGTGTTCCATCCTAAGTTCATTGGCCCGTACACTGTAGTGAGGCAGGTTAATCCAGTTGCTTACAAGTTGAAGTTGCCTGGCAGTCTCCGCATACATCCGGTGTTCCATTGCAGCCTCCTGAAACCGGCTTTAGGGGCTCGGCGGCGGGCACCTCCTCCAGTATCCTGCGAGGGTGGATTGGAATACGAAGTGAAGAGGATACTGGATTCGCAGAATCGGCGGGGCAAGCTTTGGTATCTCATCTCCTGGAAGGGCTACACTTCTGAGGATGATTCGTGGGAGCCAAGTTCCAACGTGCACGCCCCTGCCGCCGTAAACGCATTTTTCGCAGGTGTCCCACCAAGCCTGGTTCTAGGAGGCGCATGGCGGGTGGGCCTACTGTCAGGAATCACGATTTGCAGCGCCTGCCTAGCCATTAAACTACAATTCCCAGAAGGCAGAGTGGAGGAGGAGCAAGCGTCTACAAGAGGACACGTTGCGCGCTCGTTAGCGTGCGTAATTCTGTTTGTTTTGGAGTTTCGCTTCGGCGGCTGGGTAAGAACAGCGAAGGAGTTTTAGGAACAGTGAGGCAGTACCAGCGGAGAGAAGCCGTGGTTTTGGGTGCTCGGCGGAGCATGTTAAGGTCCTGGTAAGGACCACCTTGAGGCTGAACTCGTCGTCAGACGGTGAGTTGCGCTGGAGCATTTGGCGGCGTAGAGCGGCGTTCGCATACCACCAGACGGTGAATGCGTGCCGTTTTGAAGAGGCGGTGGTGGTGAGGAAACCGCGGAAGCCTTTTCATCTTCCCCTGTGATTCTTGGAGCATGGCGGACGGCGGTGACGTAACCGTGTTCGCTCGTTGTAGGAGCAGCTGGGGGGCTTCATTGGAGTATTGAAACTACTAGCAGACTCCGTGGGGTCTTGATTGAGCTATGGATGTCCTCGCTGGTACAGCAAGACAATGTGCCAGTGAATTACTTAAGTAATGTTTTTGGGGGGAAATTCAAAGGGAAGTCCATTTTTTTCTTTCGTAGAGGAGTCACTAACGTCTGCTGTATAGACCAAGTGGGTGCCACCATAACCCTCTGACTAGGTCCACGGACCATTTATACATTTGGGCTTTATTCTTTCTTTTATTCGAGACTTTGGTCATTTTCTTTGTTTGATGCCCGCAAGAGAACCGGTGAGCAGTGAGAGATCTTATTCAAGGGTGTGCTGGGCACAAGGCCCTACGGTATTAGTATCTGGATGTGGCATGAGTGTGTTTTCAACTTATGTGTTATTGTTTTGTAGGATTATCCAGAAAAAGGGACTGGTTGTTTTCAGAAACTAAATACAGGCGTGAGATAGCACGTTGGTGGATAAGGTATTTATGTCCCATTAGTGAGACCATATGAGAGTAGCCATATGTAAATATGTATTTTTGATCACTGTTGTTTTGTCTTATAGGTTCTCATCCCTGCTGTTCCCAACCTTTCCCTTTCCCTCACTTGATCGCCCTAATACTCCGTAACTTTCTAGTTGGAGTTTGGGGATGTCAAGGGGTGGACCCCTTGTTGCATCATCCGGACCCTGAGGAGTACAAAATCCTGACAGTCTCCGTGACAACCCCGCCCCAAATCTCTTCAACAGTAGCATTTACATGAAGGATTGGTTAATTAAAGTAGCCTTTCAACATGCCAAAGTAATCACTTTACATATTGTACCTAACAATTCGATATTCTGACTCAGCATAGTAGACATTCTTTAGTTTGGCACGTTATTTATGAAACACCCTATGACCTGACTCTTGTTGTCCCTATAGCTTTGCTTTTGACTGAGTATTCCTGTATTTAATTTTATTTATTTTTATTTTATAAGTTTTCTATTAATGTATATAATATTATCACACACTTCAGAGGTGAGTCTAATGCAACAGTATAAAAAGAGACAATAAAAATCGATGACATAGTACGTTGTTGGCTACAATACATTTTTCACATGAGAAGAGGCCTGTGTGCAGTCATAATCAAGAGTACTACACCATTGAATGCATACCTTGTTATTGCAAGAAAGGTTATTCCAAGCCAGAAAAAAATATTATTTTTGGACAATGATTGCGACAAACAACATTTTCTACTTTTGGTAAATTTTGATATCAGATGTGAATCAAAGAAAGAAATGTTCCCACTATTTAGGTCGAGCCTGGGCAGCGCTTGCCCTGCTCTGTGAGCCATGCTGTATTGATTTAGGGATTTGAAGCCCCGCCCACTCTCCGCCCATATTTTAATTGGCTTTGGCCGTTGTCCTTTGTAAATGCTGGCTTCTGTTTCCTTAATCGCCTTGTTAGTCCCTCCTTGGTACCGCCTTGTCTTCATTTTAAACGTCCCATGGCAACTGGCCCTTTTACTTCTGTTGTGACACGGTATGTTTTATTTCGTCTCTAAGCGCTATTTTCTTTAATGGGTTTTGCCCTACTGCAGGCACGACGTGCTTTCCTTACATTCAGCTTGCCTTGCGCGCTTTCACTTTCCAAGCAGCCAGGACAATGGCAGCTGCTTGTTTGCAATGCCATAGGTCTCGAATTTACAAGAGTTTGAGCTATTGGCATTGTAAAGGCCAATGGCTGAAACTCTCTCAAATGCGAAACCTATGGCATTGCAAATATTTTTTTATTGTCAAAGCCCCCATGCTGCATGTTCACGTGCATGAAGGCTGCGCCCCTTTCTTCAGAAGAGCCATGTCTAAGGAAAGGTGTGCGGCCGCTATTAATGTGAAACCGCAGCATGGGGGCTTTTACAAAATAATGCCAGTTGGCCAGCGGATAAAATTCAAGGCACTCTGCATGGCCCATAAGGCTTTGCACAAAGAAGGGCCGAAATTTCTAGAGAACCTTTTTTTGGCACTCCCCAAATAGAAATCTGCGCTCGGCTAATGCACATCTGATGTCGCCAGTCAGGATTAAAAAGTCGGGTTGGGGGGTAGGAGTTTCACCTTTAACACCATCAGGGAATGGAATTCCCTTCCCTTATATCTCAGAAAAATTTCCTCCCTTCTTGAATTCAGGAAACAACTGAAGACCTGGCTTTTTCAGCAGTAGTGGCAATTAGCACAGTATGTAGCATTGAAAGCGCCAAGACACCTATGGGTATTCGTGCGCTGTATAAATTCTACTAACATAACATAACATTTGTTTGACGAACAGATGCTTTTTTTTTGTAAAAGGCCCCATGCCGCGGTTTCACTTTAATAGCGGCCGCGCACCTTTCGTTAGACACTGCTTTTTTAAAGAGAGGGGCGCGTCCTTCATGCACCTGAAAGTGCGTCATGGGGGCTTTAACAACAAAAAAAATATGTGCAATGCCATAGGTCTTGCATTTGAGAGAGTTTAAGCTGTTGCCATTTACAGTGCCAATAGCTCAAACTCTCGTAAATGCGAGACCTATTGTATTGCAAATGCTTGTTTTTAATACTCTATGTGCAAATCTTATCACAACAATTCATTTTTAGTAACACACAGGTTATTCTGACATTCTTTCATGATTAAAAAGTATGGGGTATATTCACAAGAACGTGTGATAACTACCGCAAGAGTAGCGTAACGCAACTTTGAATATCGCAGCCCATCGCGGGAAAATAACCCCGTGTCAACGTGGAATTCACAACAAGGCGGTACCATTCGATAGTCACCAGATAACGCGTCAAATGCCAGCGTGAAAATCAACACCACGCCGAAAAAATGCGAAACGCGAGAAATCATGCGATGAGGCCAATCGCGGTACAAAAAGTAGCGAAAAGCAGCCTCAGGCCTGCAAATCCCACGCGTCTGGCGGGAAATAGCACCATAAAAACCACAGACACAACACACCAGAAACAAGCCAAAGCACGTAGCAACATGGATGCACCCTGACCCAGCGCAGAGGGCAACGCGAACCCCACAACCCCCACAGACCACCAGCAAGGAACAACTGGCTCGGGGAAGGCCAAGGAGAAAAGGGAGAGGAAGACGGGGTGCAGACCGCAGGAAAACAAGACCAAGGCCACGGAGGCGACAGAACACTACCAGCAACTAACCCACAAGCAGACCACCTGGAATGCAGTCGCAGTGCCCAAGAGGCCAATCCAGGAGGCCAAGAGGCGCCGGCAGGACCGACAAACTAAACCAGGTACAAACCCGCTGCCAACAGGAAGGCGGCAACGGCGACAGGAGGTGGCAGTCCAGCGCCATAGGAGGAGCAGGAGGAAACCCAGGCCACAGTCATCAGTGTGGAGAGGGTGCAAGGAGTAGGGAGTACGGACACAGCCCGACAGGACCTGACACAACAACAACAGGGTGAGGATCCAACAGGGACTGGGGGAACGGGGGGTGATGGGCACAATGCCACACATGCACAATGAGGTGTAGCACACTGCACACCCAAAATTACCCAGGGACATGTCCCCCATCCCCGTGGCACACTGCAGCACACACACATAGCAATCACAGCACATACCATGACAATGTGGCACAAAGTGCAACACCCACACTGCAGAACAGGGGACACAACTGGGTCCAACCAGGCACAGTAACAGAACAATCACATCGGACAGAGCAGGGAACTGTGAGATGCACATCTACCCCTACAACCCCACATCAGCCATGTAGGCCAAATGGACACTGTCTCAACTCAAATAGCCTATTTAAGGAAAGAGGAGTCACCCCAGTGTCTAACAAAGGGACGGGGTACAACTACGGCAAAGACACAAGTGTCCCTATATTCTAAAAGAGGACAAATTACCTCACCCTGGACCGAGTATCTATTAAGATATATGCCTATATAGTATAAATGAAACTATTCACTAAAAAAGACAGATGTCTAGCTGAAAAACAGTATAATGCACAGAAATTTCTATGTCTAAAACACAAAAGCTGGTTAAAAAAGGTTTATTAAAAATAATTTGTCACATATTCATACAGTTAAGCAGTAAAACCATTACTATACCTCCCACTATAGGTTACAATCTCATTTCATTACACATATAGATAAAAACTCTAAAAACAGTCGACGCAGCGTTTCGGTGACACCTCAATATTTTCACCTTCTTCAGGACTACAAAAGTATTCATCAAATCTTGTATTATCAGTTGTCAATTCTTTCTAACTGTCCGTTAGAGCCACCATACTATTCAGGGTAAAGGAGTTGAAGATAAAAACTCGACACTGTCTCCGTCTATTCAGATCAGACAATGTGCCATCCCGTGTAAGTCACTTTAATTTAGAAAAACAGGCATCGACGTTTAAACATTGACGATACCTTGTTATGTTATTGCGGTTCATTTGTTGACTTTAAGCACTTTAAGCAATCGAAACGGGGAATAGCGGCCTCCTTGCTCTAACGGACTTCCGTAATCAGGATGTACGGAAGTCCGTTAGAGCAAGGAGGCCGCTATTCCCCGTTTCGATTGCTTAAAGTGCTTAAAGTCAACAAATGAATGAGGATGAAAACTAGCCCCTAGTCCATAGACTCAAACGCCACCAATGTAGGACCAGTGAGTGTCCATGAATGTCGGGGAACACACTTAGTGGCACAGGTGCTGTGAGGGCATGCAGTCTGCGATGATGCTTGTACACATATGTGAACTCCAAGAATGCAAATCAAGGCTCTGTGACCTACTGGACCGCAGTGTAGGCCGGAGGCAGCGGTCAGCAGTGGCCCACAGCCACGGGTCGTTGGCTCGCGAGGCAAAGAGTTA
This sequence comes from Calotriton arnoldi, assembly GCA_963921515.1. NCBI lineage: Eukaryota > Metazoa > Chordata > Amphibia > Caudata > Salamandridae > Calotriton > Calotriton arnoldi. The sequence goes on along the minus strand of CAWUFW010014362.1, from coordinate 325,018 downwards.
GTGACACAGAGGCAGTTGTCGGTAGTGTTCAATCACCTCTGTGATGCTGTTCCTGTTCCCTCCGGACTGCAATGTGTCATCCTCTTATGCCCCTCCGTGCGTGCGAAGAAATGTATTCTTCCTCCTGAATTACCGATGTTCATTTCCAAATCTGCGATCCCACTCGTGCGCAGCCTAGGCCGAGGGCAGTGGTCCACGTAGGCACACAGACACGTGTGGTTGTGATGCCATGCACAGACTTGTTGCCACCACATCGGAGGGTGTATTGTGAATTGTTCTCTGCCATAATTAATGTTCACTGCCATGGTGTAATCAAGACTCAGTTCCAAATGTGTGACCTACCTGACCGTGGTGTAGGCCTGAGGCAGCGGTCAGCACGGCCCATTCACCGAGTGTCTCCGGCATAGGTTGGATGGCCCCACCAGCCTGCGTTGTTCAGGTTCAGTGCCACCACGTGTAGCAGGCTGGCGTTGAACAGGGTTAGTGGCACCACGTGTAGCAGGCTGGCGTTGAACAGGGTTAGTGGCACCACGTGTAGCAGGCTGGCGTTGAACAGGGTTAGTGGCACCACGTGTCGCAAGATGCCCATATGGAACTATGCCTCACTGAACTGGGGGGGGTCTGGTGCTGTGGCCGCTGGCCGGGATATGGGGTCACTGCCATTCATGACTCAAGACACAGTTCCACATGTGGGACCTACTGGTCCGAAGAGTAGGCCGGGGGCGGCAGTGGAGTACGTCAACGAAAAGGGAATAAAGCGGGCAGGTGTCATGGTGGCCGTGATGGTCTGAGGTGGCTGCCAAGGTCTCGGCCCTCGGGCTTGTGGCTTGCGCCGGCACATGGTGGGCCCTCCTTGACACACGCCGGTGTCGGAAGGTGATCAGTGCAGCCTGGCTGCGCAGGGGCTGGCCTGACTGGTTTGTGGACCAGTGTGCCGGGGTCCGGCAGGCGCACGGCATCTCAGGCAACTCCGCTCACGCGGATGGTGTCAGCCTCATGGTGAGGTGGGAGGCGTCGCCCTGGCAGAGACGTGGGTCTTTCCGGAAGTGGACCACGCCCAGGCCTACGTGGTTTTTATTCACACCCCTACACTGGCGTGGCATACGCCGGGACATCCCACTCCTCTGACGCTTAGGGGGGCGTAACAGGCAACATTTCCGCGAGGTCCCCCACTGGCTGGGGTGACATGGGGGCACCCACTGTCCACTACACTACATACGCAAGCGGTGTATGTCGCCATGGATATGGGTGTGTTCTGCATACTGCGAGGTGTCCAGCACATCTCCGGCACTGTTGGCATTGTGTACTTTCCCAATCATGGTTCTACTGCATCCTTCACACATGCCTGGTTGCCACCTCTCCCCACATTCGGCTAGTATGTGGCTGAGGTGCCATGCTGTTGCTGGCTCATTTTCACGGCTTGCCCATGTGGACATTGTAAGTTGTTCTGTCGTGTCTGGTGGGTGGGCATATTGTTGTGCCTGTTGTATGTGATTTTGTGACGTGTGCATTGCCAGAGTTGTGAGTTGCATGGTTGTGGTGTTGAGGTGTGTGGGGTGTTCATTTGTATATTTCCAAGGGGCTGTACATTTCCTTGTTGCCATCCTGGGAACGCTGGTTGATGATGGACTGTCGGAGGATGAAGGTATCATGCACACTGGCTGTGTATTTGAAGGCGACATTGTTGGGTGTTCCACGGTGTTCTGTTGTTGCCTGCACATTGGTGTGGGACGTGTGCTTCCTGTTGCGGTGGTTGTGTGCTGTGTCACCAGGGGGGACAGGTAGTACATGTGTGCTGTGTATTGCCCCCAACACGTGCGTGCATCCTGCTATGGCGTATGGTCCTTGCTTGGTCTCCAGCGGATCCTGCGCATTGTGTTGTACGTATGGGGACTGGGGTATCAGGGTGATGGTGATGTCCAGGACAGGTGTGGGGCACTTGGATGTGGCTGGCTGTGAGACTCCTCCGACTCTGGCGGGTGTTGGATGGGTGGCCCCAGGGGCCAACAGGTGCAGCCACACCATCAGCTTTGTGTGGGGTGGGATGTTCGTTGTCCGCTGCGTTGTTCCCGTAGGCCTGTTAGGCGATGATGGTCAGGATGTGTAGGTTGGTTGTCCCTTTCAGCCTGTAGTGGAGGGTGACATTGTCAGATGTTGGGTCTGTGCGGCTGGTACGTTTCCTGGGGTTCCGCTGTCTTTGTCTGCGCTGCGTCTGTGTTGGCCCGGGGGGGGGGTGTTCTGGGTGTGGGATGGGGTCCTGGGGTGGTGGGGGTGGGTGTTGTGGCCCTCTTGGGTGTCCGGGCTTCATGATGAGTGGCTCCATGGCATCTGTTGCCCTTGGGATGTGGCCCTGGGCTGTGCTCCCTTTTGTGGTGCTGGCTGCCGTCCGACTTTACACCAGGTCAGAGCAGGTGTAGATTTCCTGGTGCTAACGCGCCTGATCGCCTGTTTTGTGTTTTTATCACGGATGTGGCTTGTCGTTGTGAATGTTGAGGTGTGCTGTTGTCTCGGCTTTTGTCACGGGAACGCCCACTCTGCATCTCATTAGCGATATTTGCGGGGGTCCTCTGTGGCGATGTTTTTTGAGGCTGCTATCGCGGGTAAACTGGTGCTGTGGGCTGTTAACACCGGCTTGTGAATGGGGAGGTAAATTTATCACGACTTTGGCTGCGATAAAGTGCCGTTAATTCGGCGTTAGCTCCTTGTGAATATGCCCCTGAATTGGTGGAAAGGTATATTTGGTGCGTTGGTTTAATCGCAATTCAAATGAAGTTTATATTTCAAAATTAGTTTTCATTTCAATGCACCTCAATTTTTATTTGGGCTATTCCTCACCTCGAATGTTTTGGTTGTGTCCAATCATGGGCCAGCCTGCACTCAGCGCAAAGGTTTGATAACAGCACTAATTCCAATAGCAGTCCTGTTTTTTGTACCACATGTAACTTGGGGTGCAACATTTGACTGTTAACGACGTTGACGTTGCTTTGCAGCGGAACCCTGACTGTTTCAGTATGGAATTCAAGAAATAGTCATTTTTATTTCACAATTTCTTATTTTCCTTTTAAAGTTCTGCGCTCTTTGTGAAATAAAAAGCAAAAATTGCGGTTTGAAAATAAGAAAATATGAGCTTTTACTGATAAAACTGTCATATTTGGTTACATTTCATAATCAGAATACAAAATTGCTTTTCAATGATTCCTGCTTTAAAAATTCAAAAGTGAAACAGTTGGGCTTTGTTTACAAAACAACTATGAAGAAGCTCTTAGAGCACACATTTTGTACACTAGAAAAGTTGTTTAAATTTCTTCTGTGTGTAAACATTTACGTACAACATGTATTTTGGTCCATGGAGACAAATCATGAAAATATGTGTTTAAGGTGCACGTGTGCAAAAATCTTTGTCTCACATCTCAGGCCCTGATTACAAGTTCTGGGGTAAATTATGATAACTGTGCAAACAAGAGTTTGTGGAATTACTCTCCCACAAGGTAATCAGGCATTTCTGCAATAGAGAGTGCTTATACATTTTGAGCATGTGCTACAGTATTTTATGGAATATGCAGAGCACATGAGAAGAAAAAGGCAGCGCAAAAAATATTTTTTGTATGTGTGTTTTCAGTGCAATTGGTTGCAACACAACATTTGCAAATCTCATTTACACATGATGATCTTTCGTGTCCAAGTGTTGCGCTTGTTTCCAATCACAGATTGGAGCCATGGGTCTTCTTTGGATCTCTGACTCTGGGCATCTGAAATGGCATTTTGACCTTGGGTAGCAAGGCGACTTGCTGGGCTGCCCTACTCCAAAGTGAAAGGGCAGGAATTTAAGCAATATGGCGATTTCCTGTCCTTTCTGCCTGCTCTGGAACCGTTTTGGCATCCTAGCGCCAATGTAGGCATCCTTGCACCATAGTGCAAGGTTGCCTCCATTGCATGCAGAATTGTTATTGTGCAGGAAGGGGCCCCGTCCTGCACAAAAACAATCCTCCAAGCGTTTTCCTCTTTCTATGTGTACTGCAGAATGCAGCACACATGGAAAGAGGACATAATGAGGATGAAATAAGCATATTTCTCCTCGTTATACCTCACCTCTGGAGGCATACAGATTTGATGCTTCCCAGGTTTACATCACTTTGTAAATCTGGGGCAGCGTCAAAGTCCATGGGTGTTGCATGGGAAAACCCACCACAATGCCCATGGAATGCCTTTCGGGCGCAGAGTTAGGCAACGGAAAGATTTTACCTACGTCACCTTACCCATGATTTATGAGGCCACTCAAAGCAACGCAGGGTGGCTTTGCGTGGCTTCATAAATCTTTATGAGAGCCCTGGGTCATCATGCATGCACCTCTTCACGTGGCGCAAAAGTGATGCAGGGCTCTCATAAATAATCCCCTAAATTCAGAAACAAAAACAGCAACTAAGGATCAGTGTCTTTTTTGAAAATTTGTAGATTCATGCAGTATAGACAGCACACAATTTCTTATCGAAACTAGGGGTGTATCATGAAAATGTGCATTTGCACAAGGCACAGGGAAGCGTCTCTTTTCATGTGATTGCACTTTCGGAAGTACATACATTTAACTCAAAATGCATTGTGGACAGTATAGTTTGGAAACAATAAGTAGTTATTGTATGTCTCTTTTTTTGAGCTGTGAAGTCTGCAGCCTATACACTAAGGGGCAGATTTATCAAGCAGTTGCGTCATCCTTGCACCATGCAATGGGGTGCAATGGAGACGCAACTACTAAGTAAAATTTTTCAAGCCACTCAATGCCACCTTGCGTGGTCCTGAGTGGCTTGATAAATCTAGAGTAATGCAGCGCAAATCACTGCGTTGCATTACTCTGCCCAAGGGAGGCGTTCCATGGGTGGAGTGTGGGTGTCATGCATCCACCCATGGATTTTGGCGCAGTCCCAGATTTACCCTCACTGGGAGAACTGGGAATGCTCCAAAATGCTACACCTCCCTAGGTGAGGCGTAACGAGGAGAAATATCTTTATTTCTCCTTGTTTTTGTCTCTTTCTATGTTTGTTGCATCCCGCAGCACACATGGAAAGAGGAATATGTCTCTAAGGATTGTTTTTGTGCAGGAAGGTCCCCTTCCTGCACAAAAGCAATCCTGTCTGCAAAGCAGGCACTTTGCACCAAGGCACAAGGGTGCCTACGTTGGCGCTAAGCAGCAGTTTGTGCACCAGCACAAGGAAAGGACAGGAATACTCCGTATAATGTAAAATACAGCACATTCCTGCCCTTTACTTATCACGCAGCGCAGCAAGGTGGCTTGCTGCTCTGCGTGACTTTTTTATTAATGTGCCCCCAAATAGGAAACAATTTAAGTTAAGCTTATTCACTTTAGAAAGTGCAATCAAGGAAAAATTGCACAAAGCTTTCCATTCTCGAACACACCCACCCTGTTGCAAGACTGTATTCTGAGCCTGCCTACAGGTGTATAGTGAGTTAATGTTATGGGATCAGAACAGAAGTGCATTAGAGTACAAATATTTTATTTAGAAAGTTTCAGGATGGAAAGCGCTCAGTAGCCAAAGTAGTTTAGGAAACAATAGTAATGTGAAAACTTACAAATTACTGTGAATTGGTCGAAATCGAGTAGAGATCTACTGATTTCTCCCCATTCTGGAACTTTTTTAAATGTTCTGCACTTGGGGCAGCAGCATGTTTATCAGCTGATTACTGTTGGGAAAGAGCACCACTGTTTTACTTGGGGAATGCAGTAGTGTGATCCATAGCTGCTTTGTTTTTATTTAGCTATTACACGGGCTACAGCCTGATTAATTTGTCCATTGAACTAGTCAGCAACATTAAACATGGACGGCATTTGGGGTTTACCAGAGGTAGCAGCTGCTCGCCCTGGTTTGCTCCTTGAGACCCGTGGCACTGTCCTGGCGACTCCTGTTCTCAGAGATGGAAAAAAAAGCAATCTCAAGAACACAAGGCAAATAGTGCCATCAGGAGCATTGTTTACTTTCTGCAGCTCCTGCTTCAGAATATTTGAGTGATTTAGCAATACATTTCACCTTTGAGTTATATACTAGTCTTCTGTGATGTCAGTAGCTTTGAAGTCACAAGTATCAAGGTCATCTGGTATAATTTCCTGAGATTAAGGTTAACGATCACTTCCTGTGATGTCATTGAGGTCAAAGGGTGTGTTATGCCACTTTTCCTACCCCTAAAATTTTGGTGAATTAACATCCTGTGACATTAAATTCTTTACCACCAAAACTGAGTTAGCGTTTAAAGGAACATTGGGGGGCATATTCTCAAGGAGCCATCGCCGAGTTAACGGCACTTTATCGCAGCCAAAGTTGCGATAAATTTATCACCCCATTCACAAGCTGGTGTTAACAGCCCATAACACCAGTTTACCCGTGATAGCAGCCCCAAAAAACATCACCACAGATGACCCCCGCAACTATCGCTAACGAGATGCAGAGTAGGCGTTCCAGTGCAAAAAGCGCAAAAACACCACTCCGCAACATTCTCAACGACCAGCCAGATCGGCAACAAGACCACAAAACAGGCGATAAGGCGCGTTAGCAGCAGGAAACTAACACCTGCTCTGACCTGGTGCAAAGTCGGACCACAGCCTGTACCACAAAATGGAGCCCAGCCCAGAGCCACACCTGAAGGGCAACAGATGCCATGGAGCCACTGATCATGCAGCTCGGAGCCCCAACAGGGCCACAACACCCACCGCCACCACCCCCAGGACCCCCACTCCCCGGGCACCCCCACTCCCCGGGCACCCCCCCCCGGCCAAAGACATGCCACATCAACCACACGGAATCATGTACCAAATAATCCGCCTGATATCGCACAACCACATTTGGTGACATGCATGTGTCGTCACAAAAATGAGCATCACACATACACCTTCGATGTAACAAATAAAAATGTATTCAAAGAAACAGAACAGAAATGAAGACACATGGTGGCTCCCCTCGGGACAATCCGTAGGTCACAGCCTGCGAGACAAAAATCATGATGAGAAGGTGTGTCTTGCACACATCAAAGGACTGAGAGAGAGCGAAGGAGAGAGAGAGAGAAAGAGAGGGAGCGAGAGAAAGATGGACAGAGAGGGGGAGCGAGAGAAAGACGGACATAGAGGGGGAGCAAGAGAAAGACGGACAGAGAGGGGGAGCGAGAGAAAGACGGACAGAGAGGGAGAGCGAGAGAAAGACGGACAGAGAGGGGGAGCCAGAGAAAGACGGACAGAGAGGGGGAGCGAGAGAAAGACGGACAGAGAGGGTGAGCGAGAGAAAGACGGACAGAGAGGGGGAGCCAGAGAAAGACGGACAGAGAGGGGGAGCGAGAGAAAGACGGACGGAGAGGGGGAGCGAAACACAGATAACAGAAGAGATGGACAGGGAGAGAGAGTGCCGACAATGCGCACCCAGGCCACACTGCTCACCTGCTGCCACCGGTTTGTCTCCAACCACGTGCCGGTATGTAGTGCAGTTCACCAGGTCACACATCTGAAACAGATCCGTCATCTGAAACAGAGTCAAGATACATGAATGGCAAAGTACATACAATTGCATAAGACATCATCGCCTGTCCCCCCCTGCGCACCCAGGCAGATGCACCCCAGCCCCTCCCGCCGCCCAGCGGTGCATGCCCATCCCTGTGCACCCAGGCAGATGTACCCCACCCCTCCCGCTGCCCAGCGGTGCATGCCCGCCCCTGCGCACCCGGGCCTCACTGCTCACCTTCCGCCCTTGGCGTGTAGCAATGAGGGCCCACCACGTGCCGCTGCAAGCCACATGCCTGGGGCCCGTGGACATGGCACCCTCCACATCATGCAGCCCCGCTCCGCAGGCCACCAGGTCTCACATATGATTCTGGGTCTTGATTTCACCATGGCAGAGGACATACCAGTGCACCCAGCATCATCGCAGGCTGCACACCCGCTCAGCACTTGAGGTGCCAATAACTCTGTGATCCGGGATGCAACGCCACATGGCGGTAGGCCCGCGCTGCCCACTGGCTCTGGCCTACACTGCGGTCCAGCAGGGCACACAAATCCTGAGCAGTCCGGACCGCCGGGACGGGGCATCATCGCAGGCTGCACACCCGCTCAGCACTTAAGGTGCCCCTACCTCAGTTCACCCAAAGTCACCGTCCCGTGGCGGTGTGCCTGTGCCGGCCGCAATGTATCCAGTGCCACCAAGTCTGTGTCCCAAAGTCATGGACCCTGTATGATTGGGTATCGTGTTGCGGACGCCATCATGTCACCTCCGGTCCTGGGGAATGTGATGTTGCAGGGCCCGAGGCCCTCATGCCTACATTGACACCACACGGATGCACCCAGATAGAGAGTGGAAATGGCGTCGAGCACGTGCGCCCGGCCCTTTTTATTGGCAGGGTCACATGTCCTGTGACGCATGTGCTGGATGGGTGTGGTGTGGGTGTACACCAGCCGTGAGGGAGTGGCTGTGGCATGCTGACAACTAGACCTGTGAGCAGCAGATCACTACAGGAAAGACACTGGACATGTAGCATTGCCGTCCCCCCCTGTGAGCATAAGCGGAGTGGGCTGGCCTGGCGTATGCCAGTCCAGCGTAAGGGTGTGTAAATGACCCGGGGCCCTGGGCGTGGTTCCTTACTGGGCTGGACAAGGAAGTAACTCATGCGTGTGTCGCTGTTGTTGTGTCAGCGCCACCCGGACTGCATTCGACAAAGTGTCACCCTGTGCCCCCTGTGCTACGACATGAGCCACATGGACGTTAGAGGAGTCCACTGAGCCTACATTCATCCATACTTCCACACTTGAAAGACCATAGACATGACACATCTGTGTGAATATGAATGTTTAATGCACATTCAGTGGAGTGTTGCATCTGGAGCAGTACAGGGCCATGCAAACCCCACATGACGATGTTGTCCCATGGAGGGCCAGCCAGGGTCCTTCAGGGAATTACAAGTCCAAAGGAAGAGGACGAGTTCAGTCCGCAGTCTGATTGCTGTGTCAATGGCGATCAAACAGCATATGGCAGTCCATGTCGAGGTCCAAGGTGAGTGTCGCAGAGTGCATCGGGGGACAGTGGAAGGTGATGATGCAGAGGGCAGTACCAAGCTGAAGCCGGACCTATGGCTGAGATGCATGCTGCTGCGTCCTTCTTACCACGAGGGCAGAATCATCCGCATCTTCGTCCTCTGCTGTTTCATGTGCCTCACGTGTGGGTGGAGGTGTTCTGTCTCCAGCACTGTGTGGCAGTGACACATCAGGGGGCGGAGATGTGGATGGAGTGGTGGCAGCAGCAAGCATCCGCGCCAGGCCTTGTGGCAGCAATTCCATGAGGATGGTCCTGAGGTCATTGAGGAACCCAGCTACCTCTCGCTGGTGTGCAGCCGTGGCAGCCGCTCGTTCCGCATCGCCCGCTCCATGGTCTCCATTAACCTCCGCATGTTTCCCAACTCCCTTGTGACATCGCTAGAGCCACTCGGATTGGACAGTTGTACTAATCTCTGAGTCAGGGCTCCAGCGATGTCAGCCATGGTCTGTTGGAGAGCATGAAGCGGACTGTGGGTGTCCGTTAGGGACCGTGAGTGGTCCCTGATGGAACTTAGACACCCACGTATGGCATCTAGTTTGTCTGCCATGCGGTCGAAGCCCACCCGCACCTGTTCAGCCAGATTCTCCTGGCACCCCAAAACACGGCGTTGGAAGGCCATGTGTTCTTCGTGGGGGTCCGGGGAGCCAGCAGTGGTGGTGGGTGCTGCCTGCTGTGTGGTCTGTGCAGGGGGTGGGGTCTCCTCGTAGCAGCTGGGCTGCCCAGCTCCTGGAAGTGGGCTGCATAGGCTGTGGACGAGCAGTTGGAGGGTGTCAGAGTCGAAGCTGTTGTGGTCCTCTTCATCTCCAGAGAAGAGAGGGTCGGGCTGCTCTGCAGGAGGTGTTAATTCTCCCTCTGCAATGTGAAGGGGAGATGCAGTTTAACAATGTGTCCACATGTATGTTGTCACATTGTACATGTTTTCATGCAGACAGCATGACAGGGTACATTGTGGCTGTTTGGGAGGAGCTGCCTATTTGATGGGGGACAGTGGACATTTCGACAACAGACGTTGTACTTGTACATTATCAACGCACATTTCCCTGCAATGCCAAATGTGATTGGCCAGTGTCTGCACCCAAGCGGCGCCAGTTGTGTCCTGTGTTCTGTTGTATGTGTTTTGCGGATTGTGTCACATCGTTGTCAATGTATATGTGCTCTGCATGTGATGTGTGTGCTGCATTTTGGGGGAGTCGCCCCTGCAGCTCAGATTTTGCTGCCCCTTATCCCTTTCATGAGGTGTGCCTTTGACTTCTGTGCTTTTACAGTGCTGACATGTTGCATACTTGGGTACATTGGTCTCTTGGTGGGAGTTGGTGGTCTGGGGCATGGTTTGTCCGCAGACGTGCTCAAATTAATTGTGCATGTGTGCCATTGTTCCCATCTCCCCCCGTCCCCCCAGGCCCTGGTCATTATTCACCCTGTTGCTGTTGTGTCGGGTCCTCTTGAGCAGTGTCCGGGCCCCCAACTCCTGCCACCGTCTCCCCACTGATGACTGTGGACACCATTTCCTCCATGTCGTCCAGCTCCTCCTGTGGCGCTGGGCTCCCACCTCCAGTCTGCATTGCTGCCTTCAGGTTGTTGGCGAGTTTCAGCTTGGTTTTGCGCTTGACATCATTCCAGCGCCTCTTGACCTCGTCCATTGTCCTCTTCAGCACTCCGACTGCATTCACCTTGTCCACGATGGACTGCCATAGTCCATTTTTTGTTGCCAATGACACAGTAGAGGTGACGAACAGTTGTTGATGGTGTTCTGTCACCTCCGTTATCAGGATCCTGTTTTCCTGCGGACTGAACCGCTTCTTCCTACTCTTCTTGTCCTTGCCCTTCCCTGACCCCGAAGTCCCAGGATGGTCCTCAGGGGGGCTTGTGGGGTTCTGGTTCTCCTCCGTACTTGCTCCGGCAATGTCCATTGTGCTTCGCTGTTGTTTGGCATTTGTTTGTCTGCTTTTTTTCTATTTTTATGGTGATTGTTCCTTCCTGACGCGTGTGAATTGCAGGCCTGTAGCTGGGTTTCGCTGATTTTCGTATCGCGATTGGCCTCATCGCAGCTTTTTTTGCGTTAGTGTTTCGCATTTTTGCGGCGTGGCGTTGATTTTAACGCGGTCAGTTGACGCGTTATCTGGTGACTATCGCATGGTACCGCCGTGTTGTGAATACTTGGTTAACACGGCGTAAATTTCCCGCGATGGACTGCGATGTTGAGGGTTGCTTTAAGTAACTTTTGCGATGGTTATCACACGTTCTTGGGAATATGCCCCTGGGTGTTTTGCTGCAGCAGCAAATGTGAACTGCGAGCTAATACAGCCTCAGTTCTTCTGTAGTTAGCTGGTGGGTAAATATAGATTCTTGCCAACTCAACTAGCCACTGAAATATGCAAGAATTAGTTAAAATGCTGTGCCTACCAGACATCATTAAAAAGACAGAAAGCCTACAAATAACATTTTATCGTGATTTCTCATTAGGTAAATCTATATGAGAAAGAAACAGTCTCATGGTACAAATAATATTGGTTGAATGCTAATTGAGAAGCATGTAATTAGAGGTTAATAATTAAATGGACACTACACGAATTAATGAAGGGGTGACATGTAGATGAGTCACGACTATTGACTTGCATGAATGCCTGCATATACAGTCAATAAACTGACACGCACATTTTGTAATATTTGGCCGCCCTTAGTTTCATGTCAGCAACAAATTAATTCAAAATCTTATTGTATTTTGTCGCAGTATTCGTATAGTGCTTCACGCTTTTGATAAGGCTGCAAAGCGCTCTGATTATCATAGCTTGTGAGCACCCCTACTGAGGTATGAAGTTGGAAGAATGCTGTATGTAGAATGACCTATTAGAGAGATGTTGGTTGAGGTGGCTATAGGAACACATGCTTCAAACATGGTGCATTGTACATTGGAGCAGATATTCATGAAGTGTAGATTAGCATGTAAGAGAAGCTGCAACCACCCGTGCCTTCTAATCAGTTTATATGAATGTAGGTCAATGTCAATGACTTCCATAGTAGAAGAATAATCCACTTTTTTTAAACCATTTCCAGGGCTGAATGTGATTTTCTATAATGCTAATTCTAGCAGGCATTAAATTCCAGAATTAGACTGTACAGAGAAAGTGGTTCCACCACCAGCTCAAGATTTCCTGTAAGGAGGTATAGTGAAAAATTGGGCAAGTCTCCCATAGAGATCTTGTTTTGCGCGGGTGAATGTATACATATTATTTTAAGAGAACAAGCTTCTTTCAACAGACACAATTGAAATATACAATTTGATGAATATGAGGACGATAATGCATATGTAAAATGCTCGAATCCACTGATTGTAACCACATTCCCAAAAATATGGGCATTGGAAGGACCAAGCACTTTGCTGATGTAGAAGTGTGCACATGCGACGGGGGTGGATGACTCCGGATCCGGAGCTTCACTGAACCTTTGCGGTCACCCGTCGGGGCCAAGGAGGAGAGCTTTGCGCTCGGCTTCATCCCAGCTTTATTCCGAGGTGAGCTTAGGTGGCCGGGGCCGCAGAAGCAATCAGGTGGTCAAGGTGTTTGTGTAGCTATCAGTAGCGGCAGCAACCAGAGTCATTTTAACAAAAGTAAGACTTGTTTGAGTCCTTTTGTTGAACAAAATAAGCCTGATAGACTAAACGTCACAATAAGTGCCACATTGATCAATTATTTGCCTCTTCCTGCTCGTTCGTGCTCCTACCCACCCACAACCTACAGCTCACAAGAAGTGAACCGGAAGTGGACAATGAAGGAGACGAAGTATACACGCCCCTGCATTTTGCTATTGCTTACCCCTTACCGCCCTTTGGATGCTTTTAAGTGGCACAATTTCACCCACTGGCTGAGCACCCTTTTTTGCCCCTTGATGTGTCTCTTTGAGTAGCCCCTTCTCTCAGTTTCTCCGCTCTGCCACTTTCTCTTCTGACCTCCACAGCTTCTGTGGCCTCTGGTGGGTTCGAGAGGGGGTCTTACCATGGTTCACGGCCCATTGCATTCCCCCTGGGATAACCCTGGGCGTAGTTCGCGTAGTAGCGCTACGCGTAGCTACGCGAAGTGCACTTCGCACTGCGCATGCTACGCGTAGCTACGTGAACTGCGTAGTGCGGTAGGGAAATGCTGTTCGCACTGATTGCACAGTACCGGATGCTTGTCCGCACTGTGCAATCATTGCAAACGGCATCTTGCACAGTGCAAGCGGTCATTTTCTGCCGCTCGAGTAGATTTGTACTCGAGCGGCAGCTTTCTCAACGCGGACTGGTAGTTTCTCATTGCGAGAGGTCGCGAGCATACGCGACCACTCGCAATGAGAAACCTGGCCTCCCGCGTTGAGAATCTCACCGGGAGGGTTTATTTTCCACGCTCGCGATCGGCAACTTGATGTTGCTGATCGCGAACGAGGAAAAAGTCTCGCCGGGATGTTGATTTTGCTCGCTCGCGGTCGCCAACTTGATGTTGAGGACCGCGAGCAAGCAAAATGCCCGCTTACGCTACGCGTTTTGCACTGTGCTACGTGCAATTCGCGTAGTGCGTAGTAGCGCAAACTCCGCGAGCGTAGCGTAGTTTTCCGCCCAGGCCTACCCTGGGAGCCCTGTGGGGGTATCACCTTAAAGGACAAGCTCCGAAGGGTGAGGAGAGTGTTGGGTTTTCTGGGTGCCCCCTCCTGCTGTGTGCTCATGCGCATTGCTCCCTTACTGGTGCCAGTGAATACTGTGGGGCATATTCTCAAGGAGCTATCGCCGAGTTAACGGCACTTTATCGCAGCCAAAGTTGCGATAAATTCATCGCCCCATTCACAAGCTGGTGTTAACAGCCCATAACACCAGTTCACCCGCAATAGCAGCCGCAAAAAACATCGCCACAGATGACCCCCGCAACTATCGCTAATGAGATGCAGAGTAGGCGTTCCCGTGCAAAAAGCCGCGACAACACCACTCCTCAACATTCTCAACGACCAGCCAGATCGGCGATAAGATCACAAAACATGCGATAAGGCGCGTTAGCAGCAGGAAACTAACACCTGCTCCGACCTGGTGGAAGTCGGACGACAGCCTGCACCACAAAAGAGAGCCCAGTACAGAGCCACACCTGAAGAACAACAGATGCCATGGAGCCACTGAACATGCGTGCCGGACACCCAAGAGGGCCACAACACCCACTGCCACCACCCCCAGGACCATCGCCCCCACGGGCCCCACCCCGGGCACCCCCCACCCCCCCGGACCAACACACAGCACATCAACGGCAATAACAAACATGAACAAAAGCACCCGCCTGATGTCGCACAATTGCAACAATCAACATACATGTGAGCACTGAAATCCTGATTCATACATACACTATTGAAAGACCAAACAAAATGTCACATTCTAATTTGTCACCAAACAACTATTTTGAAGAGTCATGGCGTGGCATCCCTGGACAATCTGTGACTCACAGCCTGCAAGACAATATCCAAGATAAGAAGGTGTGTCAGGCACTCATCAAAGGACAGGGAGAGAGAGAAAGAGAGAGAGAGAGAAAGAAAGAGAGAGAAAGAGAGAGACTGAACAAGGAGCGCAAGGCCAATCGGGCCCTTGGCTCATGCAAACATGCCAACAGCTGCGTGTGTCTCGAAATCTGGGCACCCCAAATCACAGGCCTGGCATCAAAGTCAGTGCAAAGTCCACATCACAATTAAGAAATGCAAGCAGTAGTCAGACTAAAATCAGGAATGAAAGCTCCTTTGTCTCAACACACAAGGCCGAAGGCCAACCGAACCCCCGACCCTGGTCCTGAATGCGGCTGGCACACCCTGCGTGAGATACCATATCAGCCTCCGATGACTCCCACACCACGAACTGCGCTAATGAAACACCAACGTGCCCACACCCCACACACACTTGTCCCTGCACGACCTACACCTGCAAGGGATGCCCTTGACACATTGGTTAAAAACTACCCATACGTCCAAACGTTGCACACACATACGACTCATTGCCCAGAGCTGTGGCATATCGTCCACCGAACTTCCGCCGGTCTGAGGAGTGCCGGTGCCACGAGACCAACAAACGCAATGGCAGGCATTCCCGGGCACATGCACAACCCCTGTCATGTGGAACTGTACCGTGCACGAATGCTGCATCTGTTGGGATCCCTGCCAATGGCAGTGTTGCGAATCAGTTTCCATCTGAGTTTCCGTCTTGCCTACGTCACCTGCGTCCAGCCCTGCTTCCACTGTCAATCATGCACATTCGAGTGGCCCATGGAGGTCTGCCTATCCAACGCAACGGTAGCTGAATTGGATTATGACCTGACAGTGCGCCCCCTGTTGGCCCACGAACAGGAGTGTCACCGGGATAGCCGTGCATGGGATGCACTGATCCTTGGCGTATGTGCTGGCAGTTGCGCATGGGAGATTGCACAACTCCTCGTGTGCAGTGACCACATCAAGGCGCTCCCCTATTGGGCTGTGTTGCGGATTGGGGAAACGGCGTGGACTGAGCACATCTGCCCGGACCAGTTAATGGATTGGCTCACCCTTGTGTTCCTTGAACCCAACAACGACGTACTATTGGAACACATTGCACATGAAGCTGCGCTGGCATTCATGGACGAGTAACTACGTTCCTACAGCCACATCGGATTGTCACCCAAAGCACAGGTCCCAACACCTTGTTGCATCGTGGGGAATGCTCACATATCCCACCACAACAGAGGACATGTCTGCCTTCGTCTGGACTCTGAAAGCATGTCCGTGGAACTACGCGTGTGTACACACACCTGTGCAAGATGATGCAGTTCCATGGTCGGAGCAGCACAGCGTCATTTGGCAACGTTACCAATTCGGACACACTGCTGGGGGGAGAGTACACACATGGCAATGTAGCACGACATGTGAACTTGTCGGACCCTTTCACCTGATCACTGTCAGCAGAGCAGACAGTCGGCGCAGTCCGGTGGCAGAGCACTATGCAGACCCCATGGGCTGTGAGTCGTGCCCCCTCACACGGGGCAATGGGCAGACGCCAAACAACACATGACTCGTCCAGCAAGGCAAGGTGGGCTGAGACCGTTGCCATCCGTGATGATTGGTGTTCATTTTTGCCTCCCCATTTCCTGCACCTCGACATGTTCCCATGCTGCGTGTAAGTGTCTTAAGCATGTCCCTGCGTGTTGTGGCCGTTGCCTTGTCCGTACTGACATGCACATGCCAATAAAGTCTACGCAACTACACTGGTGTCTAACTGTGATGAGTGTTGATTAGATTGACCACTCGTGTGCCACAATGAGCATCGTCTCTACACAGGGAGGAACTGACTGACGCATGTATAATGGGGGTGGGTCCCTTTTGACAGCTCCACCTCTGTGAGCCAGACATTGTTTTGGGATAGTTGCTGGCCGACCTGTGCACTTACGTGTCTTCAGCAATGTGAGTATGGTGTCCAACCTCTGACCATGTTGAGCAATGTTATGAATCATAACAGAATGTGTCCGTGTGAGAAGTTGGCCTGGCATATGCTGTCCACTAATTATAGTGGGCACCTTCCACCAGTCCAAACAACCCCTTATTGGAGATAGGTTAAAGACAACCTTATTGAAAGGTATCCTAGTGGTAGCTATGGAGAGCAGCCTTCAGGCTAAGTCTTGAAGGAATGTAAAGCAGCTTGTTTTACCAGTCTATAATCTCTTGAGTGATCAAATGAAAGAGCACCACACCAGGTATATATTCAAAATATATGTATTTATTGCTAAACACACCCCTCTAGTCTCTTTATGAGGCTAGAGTTCAAATACACAAGTTATAAGTTATTTAAACACAGTAATAGCACAAATACACGTTTGGGCCCTAGGGGCGTACCAAACCATATACCAATAAAGTGGTATAAGAACCACGACTGAACTAGACACTAGGCCTAGAGCCTCTAGAAGTGCTTGGACCACAAGGAACCACCCAAGGTAGTGACACAGGGGACCCACGGGGGACGCGTGCAGTGTAAATACACAACAGCGAGACGCCGTTAACTTCTATGGAGAAAGTTGCGATCAGGAAATTAAAGAAAAGGGACACTTAAAGGAGGACTTGGAGCAAACCCTTTGGGAACTAGGTCGTTCTAGAGTCTCTACCCACGGGAGCACCGGAGTACTCTTGTTACCTCACCCAGGGAAGCCGGGTGCATAGGTGCCTTTCGGGGTCGGGTTTCGTCGTCGATTTGAATGGCGATCTGCTGCAAAGTGCTGCTGGCGACCAAGTGGAAAGTGTCCGGGTGGATCCAAGAGTGGATCGGAGATCTGAAGAACCTGAAAGCAGAGGGGACAGAGTCTGGGTCACTAGCCAGTGACCAGGAAGGCGATGAGCGGATGCCCACCGATGTCGAGTGCTTCAGGTAGGTTGATGGTCATCTTGACTCTTCAGCCACGAGGTCCAGGAGGCGTTGTTGGCAACCAGGAGCAGGATTCGGGCTGGTACACAATGTCTGTCGAGTGCTGAGGTTTCGGCGACCGGATTGGACCCAACAAGCCTTGGCAACGGCAAGTCTCGCTGTAGATGAAGAATGACGATGATGCAGACCAGCAAGGTCTGAGGAACTCACCCAGCAAGGGTAAGTGAGGACAAGCGTGGAGCAACCAGGGAGCCCAAGAAGAAAAGGATTTGCCTTCGTGAAGGGCTACTAGTCAACGGGCTAGCGACCGTGAAGGAGCCTCAAGACGGTGCACGTAGAGCTGGCTCACAGGACACTCGTGGAGTGGAGGCCAGTGATCTTCGGTGCAGTTGGTGCTGGAGGCTAGGGCTACTAGGAGCCCAAAGCACGACTTCGTGGGAGACCCAGAAGAGGATGCACTTGCAAATGCGTGCGGTGTCCAGGGGTCACGGTTCCACATTACCCACGACAGCTATGGGCCTCAGCTTTGCTGGGGACTCAGGGCAGCCTCGGGGAAGTCTGGAAATCTACCTCTGGTGATGCAAAGACTTCGGCGTCCGACGGGAGCTTAGGCGATGCAGACCGGACAATTGCTTCTTTGGTGCCTGCCAAGCAGGGGAGTCACTCCTTGACCCCAAGGGAGATTCTTCTGTCCTCTAGTCTTGAATAGAGCGTTGAAGGTCCAGGATTCAGTGTCAGAGTTTCGTCCAGGGATAATCTAAAGTCCTAAGGACTGGGTTCCTATACTTATACTAAGTTTAGGGGTTGGACTACTCTGTGGCCCCACCTATGGGTGGGTCAGGGCAGAGGGGTGGCTACACCCCTTTCCCTTTGTCCAGTTCGCGCCAAAGCAGGGCTGCAAGCCCTGATCCGGTTTGAACTGGGGTATGCACAGGGACACCAAGTGTGCCCCCAGTGCAGGACTTCAAAGCACCCGAAGTGCTCCCGCCCAGCCCCAATACACACTATCCTGTCTGGGGAGGTGGTCACACCTCCCTGGGACAGAAACCTAGTGTCCAGGCCTCCCCTGCCGGAGTTTCATCCAGCAGCAGGAGGCCAGACTTGTGTCTGTGGCAGCAGCATCCATTTTGTGATGCCAGGGCTTTAGAAAGAAGTTACCGGCCAGGCCAGGGTTAACATGTCTCTCCCTCTAGAAGGGTGGAATGCTACCCCCGCTGCCAGAATTGGCGGGGGTAGTATTCCAAGATGTTTGACACCACACACGACATGTTTCGGTGCAGCCATTCCAAAGTTAGCATTTAACGCGAGGTTATAATGCGCTTAAGAGTATATGGTCAGGCTGCACTACAAACAGCATCAGAGAAGGGTCTCCGAATGCTGCAGAGGGGCCCTTCTCATGCAGGGGCACCCTCTCACATAGGAACCACGCACTCTGCCTTCAGGATTGATAAGGCCTGCCATAGGAGTGACTTATAGGTTTATATGTGTGTATGTATATAGTGATATAGGTAACCTATATCACAGTAAGGGGTGCATGCACCACCTTACCCAGGCTGCAGTAGCAGACCTGTGGTGTCAGTTTGGATGGCCTTCCAGGGGTGGCACAATACATGCTGCAGCCCCTGGTAGGCCTCTGAGGTACCTATGCCCTTGGTACATAGTATACCATATACTAGGGACTTATAAGGGCACTCCAGATTCCAAACAGAGATGTGCCTAAGGCACATGGAAACCATTTTACAGAGAAAGCAGATAGACTGGGGCCCTGAATAGCAGGATCCCAGTCCAACTAAGTCATAAACCAGCAAAACACCAGAAAAAAAGTGGGGGCAACCATATAGTCAGATTCCACCTTCCTACAGTCCGCACAGATGTGTGTGAGTAGGTATGCGACGTGAAGTTCTGTTGTCACATGTGATGTAGGACACCACTTCTGGCCTGCTACCGATTTGGTCATTCCTACACACAGCCCTATTCAATACATGGACGTGTGCCTACGTTGGGGGTTGTGAGATTGTTGTTAATGTGCAATGGGGACACAGCTTGTACTCACCTTCACAGTCATCCAATTGGCCATGTGTCTCGGGGATAAACATGCGCATTGATGTGATTTACCAGGGTGTACCTTCTTGTGCAATCATTGTCCCTATGTCCAGCCATACTTCCATACGTGAGTGAACATAGTCATGACACATCTGTATGATTTCGAATGTTTCATTCACATTCTGGTGAATGACGGAGAGGGAGCTGTACATGGCCATCCAAGCCCACATAACATGGAAGCCCAGTGGTGGGCCAACCAGAGTCCTCTGGGGATTGAAATGTGATTTGGAAGAGGGGGAGTGCAGTCCGCAGCAGGATTGCTGTGTAATTGTCAAGCAGTGAAGATATGGCAGTCCGTGTCGGGGTCCTGGTGAATGTCGCAGAGTGTTCCGGGGGTCAGTGGAAGGTGTTGTCCCAGGGCATGATGCATAGGGCAGAATCAGGCAGGGACAGGCCATATGGCGGTGATGGATGCTACTGCCTCCTTCCTCACACAGTAATTACCATCCACATCTTACTCCTCTGATACTTCTTCTGTGTCCGGTGTGTCCGGTGTGTGTGGCGGTGTAATGGCTACATTACTGTGTGCCACTGACACATCAGGGTGCGAAGGTGATGGGGCTGCATCACTGTGTGCCACTGACACATCAGGGGTCGGAGATGTTAGTGTCGAAGTTCCCGCTGCATTTATCTGGGACTGGCTCAGTGGCAGCAATGGCAAGATGATGAACTGCAGGGCATGGAAGATCCCAGCTACATCTCGCTGGTGTTCAGCTGTGGCAGCCATACTTCCAGCCTGCATCTGCTCCATGGTCTCCATTGTCCTCTGCATCTGTGCCAACTATGTGCTGTCATCGCTGGTGCCTGTCTGACTAGACAGTTCTTGTATCCGATTAATGGCCCCAGCGAGGTCAGCCAAGGATTGTCGTGGAGCATGGTGCGGACAGGGGGTGTCCTTTAGGGACTGTACGTGGTCCCTGATGGGACTCAGACACCCACGTATGGCAGCGAGTTTGGCTGCCACGAGCTCGAAACCCACCCGCAGCTGATCAGCCAACTCCACCTGGCAACCCAACACACGGCGTTGAAATTCCATGTATTGTTCGTGGGGGTCCTGGGAGACAGCCGTGGTGGTGTGTGTTTCCTGCTGTGTGGTCTGTGCAGGTGGTGGGGTCACCTCGAGGCAGCTGGCCTGCCCTGCTGCTGGGGATGGGGTGCAGAGGCAGTCCATTAGCCGTTGGAGGGTGTCTTGACATATGTACAGGTTGTCCTCTTCATCATCACTGATGAGATGTGTGGTCTGCTCTGCAGGAGGTGTTGATTGTCCCTCTGCAATGTAAAGGGGAGATGCAGGTTAACAGAGTTTCCCAAGTATGTTGACGCTTTGCAGATGTTTACATTCAGACTGCATGCCAATGTACATTGTGACTGTTTTGGTGGAGCTGGCTATTTGATGGCAGACAGTGGGATTTTCGACTACATGACGGATGTGTGGTAGTACCCGTACATTATCATCACACAGTGTCAGGCAATGCCAGATGTGAGTGGACAGTTACTACACACAAGCGGAACCAGTTGTGTCCTCTGTCCTGTGGTGTAGATGTTGCACTTTGTACCACATTGCCATCATTGCTGATTTTCTGTGATTGCTATGTGTGTGTGCTGCATTGTGGGGGAGTTGCCCCTGCAGCTCTGATTTCGTGTACCCTTATCCCTTTGAGGCGGTGTGCCTTTGAATTGTGTGCTTTTCGGGGACTGAAATGTTTGCGACTTGGGTCATATGTGCTCTTGGACAGATTTTGTGGCCTTGTGCATTGTTCGTCTGCTGCGTGTATTGGACGGCATGGGTTGTGGGTGCACGTGGATATGTCAGAGTGTGACCTGCTCCTTTACGGATGTGATCCGCACTGGGCCACCTCCATGTCGATTCGTGCACCATGTCATGTTTTTTGGCTGCTACCATGCTATTGGGCATGCAGTGTCACTTGCATGGTCAGTGTGGCTCACACAGCCGCTGCTTTTCTGGATTCATCACATGTGCATGGCTCGGTTGTGTCGATGGTGATTTGGAAGGGGCCCATATGTGCACATGGTGGACGGGGGCCTACTTGGTGTTTGTATGTGTGCTGCAGTGTTGCAAGGGTATCAGGGACATGTTCCACAGTCATTGTGCATGTGCAGTGTGCTACACATGATTGTGCATGTGTGCCCTTGTGCCCATCTCCCCCCGTCCCCCAATCCCTGGTGGTTACTCACCCTGTTGCTGTTGGGTCAGGTCATTTTGAGCTGTGTCCAGGCCCCCAACTCCTGCCACCGTCTCCACACTGACTGTGGCCACCATTTCCTCCAGCTCATCCAGCTCCTCCTGTGGCACAGGACTCCCACCTCCAGTCGCCGTTGCTGCCTTCCTGTTGGCGGCGAGTTTCTCCTTAGTTTGGCTGTGCACTTCATGCCAGCGCCTCTTGACATCCTCCATTGGCCTCCTCGACACTCCGACTGCATTGACGTTGGTGACGATGGACTGCCATATTTCCGTTTGGGTTGCCAGTGCCGCAGTGGATGTGACGAACAGTTGTTGATGGTGTTCTATCACCTCCGTGACGATGATCCGGTCTTCCTGCGGACTGAACCCCGTCTTCCTCTTCCTCTTCTCCTTGCCCTTCCCCAAACACGGGGATCCATGCTGGTCCTCCGTGGGGCTTGTGGAGTTCGGCTTGTCCTCTGCACTCGGTCCGGGTGCATCCATGGTGCTACGCAGTTTGAATTGTTTTTTTTGTTTTTTTGCTTTTATAGTGCATTTTCACGCATGACGCGTGGGTATTGCAGGCCTGTCGCTGGTTTTTGCTGATTTTGGTATCGCGCTTTGTGGCATCGCAACTTTTTGGGCGTTCATGTTTCGCATTTTTTGTTTGTCGCATTGGTTTTTATGCGGTCATTTGGCGCGTTATCATGCTGCTACCGCATGGTGCCGCCGGGTTGGGAATTGGACGTTAAGACGGTGTTATTTTCTCGCGATGGACTGCGATATGCAAAGTTGCGTTAAGCTAAATTTGCGATTGTTATCACACGTTCTTGAGAATATGCCCCTGTGAGTAGTAAGTCGTGCTCCTGTCTTGGGAGCTAAGATTGCACATGGCACCCTTGCAACCCCTGGAGGACCCCTGGAAGATTTTCAGAAGGAGCTAGATAGAGTGACTTGCTCCCATTGACTCCATAGGAAGGAATGCTTGAAAATATGCTGGAAACTATTATAAACTGGAAAATATCTCACCCTCAAATTTGAATACTACTTCTTGGCTTGTGGGTGGTCATGGCTTACCAGGGAGAGGGGAGTCGTTTTCCTTTTACCTTTAGTTATAATAATATTTGATATATTTAAAATAATCAAGGATCCTACATAGGTAATCTCTTCAGTTGCTTTCTTGGGAACTTTAGACTTGTGTTTTCATGATTTTCTTCACCTATTGCTTTTTTTAAAATTTAAATCTAAGCTCCTGCTTACAAACTACCCACTTGAAGGACTCAATTCATTAAACAAAGTACCAATTGGCTTGGCTCACTTCACACTCTTACAATGCCCTTCCTCGTGAAAAGGGCGACTATTACAACTTTCCATAAGAACCACCATGACAATAAAAGCTAAGAAATTGCACATTCATCTCGATGAAGAGGTAAATTGTAGCACAACTAATAAAAGGTGGGAAGAAAAAATCTCTACAGATAGGCTTGCTAGAAGGTCATCCATCCATTGCAGAGTTCTTTCCAAAATTATCATTTTATGAACCAGGAATTGGAAATTAACCAATCAAGGAAAATAATAGAGCAACCTCCAATCCGCAAGACATTGACCTCTCAGTGGTAAACAAGAGTGCCTCTTCATCTAAAACCTCAACTGATGCCGCTGTGATTAATTCCTACTCCCGTGCCAATACAACTGGCCATCTCAAAATCACAGAGGTCACTCTATCGTACCCCTCTGGGCTTCAGGTTGCCTGATATAGACATGAGTTAATTTGCACAAATAGGAATACATCTGCAAAAGAGACATTAGAGCTTTTTAACAGTACACAGAGTAATGGTTCCGCGTTCACTAAGGATCTCTTCCGCTCAGCCATCTTCCCTTAATTACTTCTTTTCATCCTTCAGGAGATTATTTCCATCTTCCTGAAGCCCTGCAGACCCCCCAAAAAATACTCAAATCAATTCTAACACGCTTAGAAAAAGCAATGTCCAACTCTGATCACACACTTGAAATCCAAACGGCAATTCAAAAATCTATAATACAACAAAAAAGCATAGCACCGAAAAAAATGAAATGCAATCCATCAGGAGAACAAAAATGACACCCTGCCAGTAAATGCAACTACCGAGCTGGAGTGGAATCCACTTAAAAGGTCAAGAGAAACTCAGACAGGTAACATAAGATCAAACTGAAAAAAAGAGAAGGGATCTGCCTATTCCCTAAGCAAGTTATTTTTTGAATTTCCTGAAGTCCAGGAGTCACCATCAAACTCAGATACTCTTCTTTACTTCCCAATTTGTAATAAGCATGAAGGCTCGGGTCACAACGAAAATCAGTCTGAAGAACAAATCGGACTTCCGGTAATATCTACAATACCTCCAAGAGTGGTAAGAACTCCTAAAACAAGCAAAATATGCAAAAGAAGAAAAGCAAATCATAGAATTACTAAAAAAGCACTCTATGTATACATTTTATTCCACAGACTGAAATAAACGACATGCCAGTAAATAATGTCACTAAAGTAAACAATAATATATCTCAACAGATACCAGAAGAGGGAGCATAGGCGCTACCAGCTTCCCATTCTACTATCTCTGAAAAGCCGTGCATTGTGCAAAATCCACATCCCCCCCCGAATACATTAGCCCACTATAACATTTGAAGGAACATCTACCATAGGTGTTGCTCTGACAACTAACTCAAACCAGGAGCAAACGAAGGCAGACTCCATATATAGTATCCCTTCAACCTTTCCATCAATCATACAGATCACATTTCTTTTTCGATAAAGAGAATAATCCTTTAAACAGACAAAGATCTTAGGGCTACTCCACAGTTATTTAAAATTGCAAACTCTTTCTTCTCCTGAAATCAAATTGGCTTCTTTTCCAAAAAAATATGAACCATCAACCGTGAGGTTCAATCTGATCCTGTTGATAATTTTAATGGAATGCAATATCCTGCATAAAAATGGTCATGATGTATGTGGTATAAGTCACTCAGTCCTCTCAAATAGGAGATTTAGTCAAGATCTCGTGATGGAGTATAATTACTCACCCTCTACTACCCGTGCTCATGACAGTGCGATCAACAGGGGATTAGCTAATACCTTTAATATGCAAGTTGACCATGAAGGCAGACAAATTAGAATCAATAAACAGTCCCCACCTGATTCCAAAACCGATTACATTTCTTGGTCTTGGCTGTCTGGAAAGCTAAACGAAACAAATTTGATTTTTTTTCTTCAAATTTTCCTTTTAGCAATAATTTTTGGATAGCTTCCTGCTACTTAGCAGGGCTGTAAGATGAAAAATTCAACACACTTGCAAATTTACACCCATCAATCATCTACCTTTATTATGGACTGTTCTTATGTAATTGATATTCCTGCACATATGGTAAAGAAAAGGCATGCCAGAGGCGGTCTTTCTCTTCTCCTCTCTATAGACTACCACTGGGACTTTGAAATCATACCTATTCTTTGTTATAATGTGTAATGTACAAAAATCAAAATATCAAAGATAAAAAACTCTTAGGCAAACGTTCTCCTACTGTTTTATATTTATATTCTTTCAGGTCTGCAATGCAATTCTCTTCTGATTCAGATATTTGACCAAATTAAATCCATTCTAGAGTTCAAACAAAATTTCTAGATAATAATGATGGGCAATTTCAATGCTAAAATATCGAATGCTGCACTAAATGCCCACAAGAACAAGGAACTCAATGAAGCCTGGATTATTCCTGATTCCATTGTCCCTTTTACTCAAAAGGCAGACAAATATGGAAGGTTGCTTCCTCGATTTACTCCTGGGCATAAATTGGGTGATCCTGAATGGTAGAGTTGATAGGGACATCCCTGCATCATTCACAACAAGAGGTGTCACAGGCTCCTCAATTATTGATTATATTATCTACAGCTACGACCTGTTTTCCAAATTTTCACAGCTCCAAGTTTAGTTTTGTAGAAACCTGCTTTTCTTTGGTGATACCAAATGCTTGAAATTCGTTCCTTAGGCCCTGCTAAGTTAACATACAAGTCACTGCACAAAATTGTTGTACGTTGCTATTTTGTCTTTAAGCAAAGCTGCTACTGTAACGCAAGGCTTGCACAACAAAGAACCGAAATAGAAATGCTTAGCTACAGATATTTTAGCATATTGCACACTTCAGCATATTATATTGCAAAATGTTTCTAGTGCACAGGTTATGAACAAATACCAACATAACATATTGCATTACCACAAATTCAAGCCTTTTGTCAGCACAAATGATGGCACAATTTATTGGAGACCAACAAACAATGCAAATACGTGCAGCACGGAGACAGACAGCATAGATACTGAATGCCCAAAGATGTGACGTGTCTGACAGTTTTTATAGGCCAAAACATAAAGGATGCAGCATCATAGTATACGTAACACAAATTAAGCATAGTCTAATTGACCAGTTAGCGAAGGCCTAAGCAGCGCCATACCAATTAAGGTCCGAAAAGTACTGTTGCTGACCACGTGTCCCAAGTGGGCAGCTTATGGGACTTTCCACCGTAATGCAATATGTTATGTTGGTATTTGTTCATAACCTGTGCACTAGAAACATTTCGCAATATAATATGCTGAAGTGTGCAATATGCTAAAATATCTGTAGCTAAGCATTTCTATTTCGGTTCTTTGTTGTGCGAGCCTTGCGTTACAGTAGCAGCTTTGCTTAAAGACAAAATGGCAACGTACAACCATTTTGTGCAGTGACTTGTGTGTTAACTTAGCAGGGCCTAAGGAACGAATTTCAAGCATTTGGTATCACCAAAGAAAAGCAGGTTTCTACAGTATGGGATGCTTGTACATACACGTTACAAACGATACATGACATTACAACAACAGAGCAGGCCCTTGAAGGAATTCCACAGCCTCAGCCGCAGAAAGGCGAGACAGTTTAGGTAAACCAAAGAGCACTACTTCATCCCCACACGGCTCACCACCAGCACAAAAACGAATACTAAAATCAGACACAGTTAAATGCCAGGAGTTACTACAACAGATGGTGGAAGGAACACTAACAGTGGATGTTTTCACACAACGCTACAACAGACCATACTTAGAAAAAGTTCTGTCACTAGTACGAGCACAGTTAATGGACAAGGGTCCCAAAGCTCACAATGCTTATGTCCAACAAACAAAGGCAGCGGGCTCAGATACTACAAGTGCAGTTCCACCACTGCCTGCACAGTATGACTGGGATATAGCAAGGTTCAGCTTCACAGACTGGGATCTGCAAACAGACAAAGAGGAAAACATGACAGACAAACTACAATATGCGGTAGAAAAACTGCAACAATGGAAGAAGCTGGTGCAAACATTCGCAGTGCTAGAAGTAGTCCAGACGCTCGCCCCTCACACAGGGACACCAGCCCCAACAACAGCAGCACCCCCAACACTCATTATGCCCCTACAAGAGGTACCACCTCCACCAGGTGGTGAGGACAATGAATTGGCATATGTCCATGTCCCCTGGTTCCGACAAGACATTATGTGCTTTACTAAAGACTTCCCAAAGCTCAGAGAAGAACCAAGGAAGTGGTACACAGAATTAGACAGAATGGCAGTGTTGGGAGGACTGTTATGGAGAGATTTTGACACATTATTTAACATAATTGTGTCAAAGGATTTATGGGAAGATTGTAAAAGGAAAGTCGATTGGCCGAAAGGGGAGCCAGGGAGGGAAAAGGGGGAATACCAGGAGCTCAGGTTGAAGAAAAATACAAGGAGGTAGTACAATATTTAAAAGAGAAAATTCCTGAGGATAAGGTAGATTGGAATAAAATAACACATACAAAACAGGAGAATGATGAGAGTGTGAATACCTATTTTGACCGTCTTCTGCAAGTGTACCAGCAGAACAGCGGTCTAAGGAATCCTATGGGAGATGCAATGCCGGCATTTGTCACCACCTTTGTTCAAGGTCTAAAACCACCTATCAAGGCACACCTACAAACTTCATTTGTCTGTTGGCAACAAGAGCCAATTGAAAAGGTGTTGGCAGCAGCAAGATACTGCTCTGATTATCAGGCAAACGCACAGACAATGGAGGTAGAAAAAATGAAGAAAGAAAAGGTTAGACTGATGGTAGCACAAGAGAGATTTTACTCAAACAACAGAGGAAGGGGTAGGGGAAGAGGGAAGGGTACAGGAAGACAACAGAATGGCAGGTCAGCTTCCCTACCTCCACCAGGTACCGCTTGCTTCTACTGCAAAGACCCCAACCATTGGAAGGCAGACTGCCCAATATTAAAGAAGAAAAATGAGGAAAATGGGCGACTGCAGAATAGGGGACAGGGCCAGCGCCAATATCAGCATAGCACCCAGCACGCAGAATATCGAAATACTGAACAGCAAGGGTACCGGTCAAACGACATGCCTCCAGCACATCAGGACTGGACAGAAAGGGATGGGTGGGCACAGCGAGTCAACGATTTCCAACCACCACCACAAGATTTATTCTAGGGATGCCTGAAAGTGGAAGACTGCCTAATAATAGCTCCAGCAATAGCGGTGGATCAATCCGGCCCATATGTAGAGGGAACAGTTTTGGGCAAAATAGTACTATTTTTGATTGACACAGGAGCTCAAAGATCAATGCTGAAGGCGCGTTTAATGCCTGAGGCACCACTTTCGGGAGTACAAGTAACGGCAGTCGGAATGACAGGACAACCGATAGATGAATATCTCACGCAGCCACTACAATTAGTGGTAGGTACCATAACTGTCAGCCATCAGTTTATCTTCAGCAGATTCTGCCCAGTGAACCTCCTGGGTAGGGACTTGCTCTGTAAATTATAATGCACCATACACTGCTCACCGACAGGTGTCTTTCTAGAAAGCAGGTCAAATGGTCTGATGTTACAAGCTTTCATGACCTGCACTGACCCCGTCATACCCCCAGAGTTACGCCACTGTGTACCACCTCAAGTCTGGGCTACCAGTGCTAATGATGTAGGACGGGTGCTCAATTATCCCCCGGTATAGATCAAATTGAAGCCAGGAGCCCGCATCCCAAGGGTACCACAGTACAAGATTTCCAAGGAGGGGGAGGAGGGCATAGCACCAGTAATACAAGACCTTCTGAAGCAGGGAATAATAAGGGAGATACGCTCTAGCCAGTGCAACACACCAATACTCCCTGTAAAGAAAGCATCTAAGGGCCCGGACGGTGCCCCTGTATATCGTTT
The DNA here is from genome assembly GCA_963921515.1 of Calotriton arnoldi. Taxonomy (NCBI): domain Eukaryota; kingdom Metazoa; phylum Chordata; class Amphibia; order Caudata; family Salamandridae; genus Calotriton; species Calotriton arnoldi. Next base: position 296,051 of record CAWUFW010014362.1, on the reverse strand, counting down.
TACCCAAGACCTGAGAGAATTGAACAAAATAGTGGTGCCGTCCTTCCCAGTGGTTCCAAACCCAGCAACAATATTGTCCAATATCCCAGCCACAGCCACACATTTCACAGTGCTGGATCTGAGCTCCGCCTTCTTCACCATCCCCTTGCACCAAGACAGCCAGTATCTTTTCAGTTTTAGTTATAAAGGTACAAGATTAACATGGTGTAGGCTTCCACAAGGCTTTACTGAATCCCCTTCCATCTTCACGAATGCACTAAAGACAGATCTAGACTCCCTAGTGCTAAAGGAAGGCTCCACACTAATCCAGTACATAGATGATTTACTGTTGGCCTCACCATCTAAAGATGCATGTACAGAGGACACCATTGCAGTTCTGTGCCATCTGGCACTGAAACGTTACACGGTTTCCCCCGAGAAGTTACAGTTCTGTCTCACTGCTGTTAAGTATCTAGGCCACGAACTCTCCGAAGGGTCCAGGAAATTACTACCTGATAGAATATCCACCATCACCCACTTTCCCCGACCACGCACACAAAAAGAGGTCAGGGCGTTCCTGGGGGTGGCGGGATACTGCCGGCACTGGATCCCAAACGTCTCCCTGATTGCCAAACCACTACAAGCACTAACCCACAAAGATGTCCTAGACGTAATAACTTGGTCACAGGAGTGTAACCAGGCATTTCACAAGCTCAAAAGGGAACTTAGCGAAGCACCAGCACTAGGTCTTCCAGAATACAGTAAAGACTTCCACCTGTTCTGCCATGAAAAGGGAGGGTGCTCATTGGGTGTACTAAGTCAGAAACATGGTTCATTTTACCGCCCAGTGGCGTACTATTCCGCCACACTAGACCCAGTGGCATCGGCGCTCCCGCCTTGCCTTCGAGCGGTGGCAGCAGCAGCTCTTGCAGTAGAACAATCCGAAAATATAGTGTTGGCACACACCATGGTTCTGCACGTTCCCCATGCAGTGGACACGCTCCTCACGTCAACAAAGATCCAGCATCTAACAAATGCACGTCTCACTAGGTATGAGCTGACGCTATTAGCACCACATATTGTAATAAAGAGATGCACCACCCTTAATCCAGCATGCCTTCTGCCAACAGAGTATGACCTGGATGATCTGACCTCTGATGATGCATTTCATGATTGTGCACTGGCTATAGACAGGCATACGAAGGTGCGCCCGGATCTAAAAGACACACCACTGCCAGATGCCCAAGGGGATTTGTTTGTAGATGGGTCATGCCTGAGGGATGACCAAGGGACACTGCAGGCCTCCTATGCAGTAGGTACCACCAACACACTACTGGAAGGAGGAAGGCTTGTGGCTGCCAAAAGCGCACAGGCGGCCGAACTCGTGGCACCGACGAGGGCATGCACATTGGCTAAAGGAAAAAGAGCAAACGTATACACAGATAGCCAGTATGCCTTCGGAGTGGTTCATGACTTCGGCCAGCTGTGGTCCATGAGGGGATTCCTCACATCAGCTGGCCAACAAATACAACACGCGCAACTGATCAGTGACCTCCTTCAAGCCTTTTTATTACCTTCGCAAATAGCTATCATAAAATGTGCAGCACACACTTCCTCCAAAGACTATGTTTCAAAAGGCAACGCATTCATTGATGGGGAAGCAAAGAGAATAGCGCTGACAGGCTGCCAGCTAGCAATGGTGCAAATAATAAGTACCAACAAAGACACAGGGGCTGACAACGATTCATTGCATTTCGACCCTATACACATTCAGGAAAGGGTAGAGATAACTGAGAAGGAGGAGTGGGTGAAAGGAGGGTGTGTGCAAACAAAGGAGGGGTTATGGACAGGACCAAATGGAAAAAAATGCCTACCTTCATCAATGCTCCCCTCTATGGCACGCCTCTTTCACGGCCCCTCCCACGTGGGCCGGGACGGCATGATCAGACTGTTTTCCCAATGTTGGTATAACTGCAAGTTCTGCCAAACAGCCGAAAGACTCTGTAAGCAATGCACTGTTTGCGCACAATATAATACTGGAAAGGGCACACCAACTGCACCTGGTCATTTCCCACCGCCCCACGGACCCTTTGAGTGTCTCCAAATGGATTTCATAGACATGCCCCCCACCCAGAAGTACAAATATGTTTTGGTAATAGTATGCATGTTCAGTAAGTTGACAGAAGCCTATCCAACAAAGAACTGTGATGCATCCACAGTGGCTAAATGCCTTCTAAAAGACCTGATCCCACGATTTGGGATCCCATCCCTTCTATCCTCCGACAATGGACCTGCGTTCATTTCCCATGTCATAGGGGGACTATGTAAAGGGCTTGGAGTCACACAAAAGTTGCACTGTGCGTATCACCCACCCGCAGCGGGTGCTGTGGAGAGGAAGAATGGGGTACTCAAAAACAAGATAGGCAAAATTTGTGCTTCAACTGAGCTTTCATGGGTAGACGCACTACCACTAGCCCTATTGGCAATGAGAAGCACGCCAGATAGGGTAACACGTTTAAGCCCCCACGAGATTTTATTTGGCCGCCCCATGAACATTGCAGGCCATATGTCCACTGCTCCACTATCAATACAAGATGATCTGCTGTTAAGCTATTGTAAGAAACTAACAGAGACATTACGTTATCTACATCGCCAGGTTCTGCAGGCTCTTCCAGAGGCAGCGACACCACCGCCACATGACCTGCAGCCTGGTGACTGGATTTGGGTAAAAGCACACACCCGACGACACTGCCTCCAGCCAAGGTGGAAGGGACCGCACCAGGTGCTCCTAACTACTGCTACAGCCGTCAAGTGCGAAGGGCTGACATCTTGGATACACAGCTCCCACACCAAGAAAGCAGCTGGGCCAGATGGCGGAGGGCAAACTCCGCTACCACTTCCAGTGGCATCCGAGGCACCACGCAGGTACAACCTTCGCTCCAACAGACAGCAAAGAACAGAACTAAAGAAGAGGCAGTTCCCTGCTCGCTGCAGGCCAGGCCTCCAACAGAAGACACAACATACCAGAGGCAGTTCCCTGCTGCGCGCAGCAGGCCAGGCCCCAGGTATCATCCTTCCAAAGACGACAGTTTCCTTCAAAAGTGCCAACTGTCATGTGCTAGTAACCTCTGACAGTACGCAACAAAGGCACCAACGGTTCATTTCCATGAGTTGCTGGAGTCTGTATCAATACCAATAGCGGTACAGTCCCTGCTAGGTAGGGTTGCTAGTTACTGTACCATTGGAACAATAGGGGTACAGAACTCGCTAGTTAGCGTTGCTGGCGTCTGTACCAAAAGACACTTAGCGGTACAGAACCTGCTAGTTAGATACCATAAGACAATAGCTTCAGGTACAGCTCCAAGTGAACAGTGTCATAAGGACACCAAATGTCAGTAACACAAACGGGAGATTACACACAAACGGGAAATTTCAGGTCAATAACGATACAAGTAGAAGGAACATGGCTGCGGCTAACAATCAGATCAGTGTTACGAGTATGGTCCACAGGAATAGAGATAACAGGTGTTCAAAGATTATCTGTGCCAAACCCCCCGCTGCTGAGTAATCTGAGACTTCTAATACTGTACGCTATTTCATTTCCAAATTTCGGAGGTCAGCCATCAGCACTAGACACAGAGGAAACACGCCTTGACATTTTACAGTTTGTGGTACATGCACTTGAGAATAGCGGAATAGGCATCATCAGAGATATCCAACTATAAACGGAACAGTTACCGGACGGATGGATAGAATATTGGGCCATACAGTAAACAAAACGCCAGATAGAATTTATGTAGATATTACCTTCTTGGCTCCATGCGCAGAAGAACCTGAAATATTATCTAGCTCTTGGCCAAGGAACACACTTCAAAGTAAAATTGCTTTTGCCTGCCTGGGCAGCGCACTCCAGTTCCCGGATTTCTCATCCCCCACAGGTGTGTATACGGGCCCGGACGCCGAAGTACTGAAAACAGGGATTTACCTTGCCGTCCTCCGAGCAATAGGAGACGAGTTGGTAAGAGACCTTGACTCCCACAATTGGCCTCAGTAAGGAAAACGGGACGCGAAAGCACACACTGATACGCACAATGCCACGCCCAAGGGAAGAAGGACGGAAATGGCCAGCAGTGTTGCTGGCAATACTGTCACCAGTACCAGGAATATTAGTGACTGCATTGATAATAATATATGCCAAAGATCTTGAAATACCATTCCTGAATGGCCAAGTTGGGGACGGGAGCGATACAAATGCAACATTTGATGACAAGATAATAAATGTTCCAGAACAAGACATTTTGGGGGAGGTTGACATTACAGAAGGAGGGGAACGGGTGTTGTGGGATGAATATAACGGAAATAGATACGTAGAAATGTTGAAGATGTATGTACGTATTATGAATATATCTGAATGTTATGTTTGCACACACCTACCTACGGACACACAGAACAGCATGAGTTACACCGTTCTACCTGTCTCCAAATACGTAAGCTGCATCCTCATGCGCGATATACTCTTCACTCAGCACAACATGTCGATAGTAGTTTCACCTCCTAAACGCAGAAAGGTTACAACAGGGCAGGGGACAAGACCATCAAAATCAAAGAGAGTGCCATGCCTGGACATGCAACATACAGAGAGAGATACAGAGATACTAGACACATTTGACAGAACACCCAGGAATGAGGGATGGAAGGGCAAGGCAGATTGGGACAACTTGGACACAGAGAGGGAAGGAGAATTAAAGACACCAAGGTTCAAGATACAAAAACAAACAGCACCATCCTGCATTGTTACAGATGTGGGAGAAACTTCAGCAACAGCACCAATATTTGTTGGAGCCAGTAACTGTACACACATCACAAAACTGTCACGAGTTAGGACAACTGGCCACGGGTCCTCACCTGGACTAGTGGGTTACAAGGGACTGTTCTTTGTCTGTGGCCGATGGGCATACTTCTATTTGCCTCCGGGATGGTATGGCAGTTGCTACCTTGCCTCCATCCTGCCCCGAATGACCCACTTCACCGACCTGGTACAGAGAAAGAACAAGGGCCACCAGCCAAAAAGATTTAGAAGGACACCAGAGTGGGCAGAGAATATAATGACATGACTCGGAGTTATGATCCCTGGTGCAGGTGTGGTATACACCTCTGCTAGGATCCACCAGTTAGCAAGGATGATTGAGGATCTCGCAGATTCAACAGCAGCAGCCTTAGGTAACGTCACTGAAGAACTCACTGCCATGAGGGCAGTTGTGATACAGAATAGGGTTGCATTAGACATCATCTTGGCCAAAGAGGGTGGAGTCTGCCACGTCATCCATCAGCAGTGCTGTTCGTATATACCTGACAACAGTCAGAATATACACAAGGCCATAGACGAAATAGATAAGGTTAAGGACGAAGCACACGACATACATACCGGGGAGGTATGGGAAACATTTCTACTATGGCTACAAGGCTGGGGATCATGGATATTGGAGTTGGTTATTATAATAATAACGGTATTGATCACACTGTGTATCATGATCAACGTTTGCCCAGCGTGCTGTGCAGCCTTTACTGCACGCTGTATCCGCTGCATGCCAAAGAGTAGTGCCAAAAGACACCACACACACGATGACGAAGGGACAGAGATGGTACTGAGAAGGACTCCCAGGTGTGATTTGGTATCAGATGGGGCAATGTAGAAACCTGCTTTTCTTTGGTGATACCAAATGCTTGAAATTCGTTCCTTAGGCCCTGCTAAGTTAACACACAAGTCACTGCACAAAATGGTTGTACGTTGCCATTTTGTCTTTAAGCAAAGCTGCTACTGTAACGCAAGGCTTGCACAACAAAGAACCGAAATAGAAATGCTTAGCTACAGATATTTTAGCATATTGCACACTTCAGCATATTATATTGCGAAATGTTTCTAGTGCACAGGTTATGAAGAAATACCAACATAACATATTGCATTATGGTGGAAAGTCCCATAAGCTGCCCACTTGGGACACGTGGTCAGCAACAGTACTTTTCGGACCTTAATTGGTATGGCGCTGCTTAGGCCTTCGCTAACTGGTCAATTAGACTATGCTTAATTTGTGTTACGTATACTATGATGCTGCATCCTTTATGTTTTGGCCTATAAAAACTGTCAGACACGTCACATCTTTGGGCATTCAGTATCTATGCTGTCTGTCTCCGTGCTGCACGTATTTGCATTGTTTGTTGGTCTCCAATAAATTGTGCCATCATTTGTGCTGACAAAAGACTTGTATTTGTGGTATTATTTCTTATTCTTTATTTCAGTTTCCACAGTTTGATCAAGGCCGCGATCATGCGATCATCCATTTAACACTCAAGTGACAGCTCCATCAAAATTTGAACTGGTTGAATCGATTTAAAACAATGTCAGATTGATTGGAACACTTGCACTATCACCAACATTATTAATACAATCACCTCCTCTTGGGATTACAGTTCATCAGATGAAGGAAATTTAATTCATACATATGAGGATAGCATGTCTGCAGCTGTGCATGAGATTCAGAGATTCAGTAAGTCATTTAAGAAGAAGGCAATAGTGCAAAAAGATCCCAGGGATAGAGTACTTACACTTACAATAAAAAGTTATCCGAGAGCAATTTATTACAATTTAAGGCATCTAGGGGCAAAAACATGCAAGTCCTGCAAGAGAAATAAATGCTTTGCGTTCAATAAAAAAGATATCAGACCAAAACTAGTCAGATCACCATCAACGCAGCTCTATAGAAAAACTACAAGTTATTTTGGAACCTTATTGCAAAGTTTCCTGGAAATAAGCATTCCCTCTCCGCAATTTAAATCCCAGCATTGGAATGGCTTGAATATTTTCCTAAACTATATATAGAAAACCCTGCCACAGAAATGTATGAGACACTCTAACTCTCCCCACAAGTCTGGAATGCACTTTCCCAGGGATTAAAATCTCTATTGTCTAAGCTGATTGAGGCATGCATAGAAAAGAACTTCTGCAGCCATGGCCCTGATAAAATTCCAGTAAAAGTCCTTAAGGAGGCTCCTGAAGTCTGCAGCAATTTCCAAGCTCCTTTGTTTGCATACTGTTAGAATTGGGGGTCTCTAGTTGGCACAGGTAGGTACTTGTGACAAATAGGGACCCTCGCCTCTAGTCAGGGTAAAGGGGTACACTCCTAAAATAACCCCTGCTCACCCCCTTGGTAGCTTGGCACGAGCAGACAGGCTTATCTCAGAGGCAGTGTGTAAAGCATTTGTGAACACATACAGTAATCTAGTGACGCACTACAGATGGACACCACACAAGGTTTATATCAAAAATAAGTATTCTTTATATAGTTTTAACACAAGACCATAACGACAAAAATCCACAATACTGTACTTAAAAGGGTAGGTTTAGCTTAGTTCAGTTCAGTTCTTAAGATGCGACACTTTAAGTCAATGTACCTTACGATGCGGGACGCTTCCACAACAAGCAATGTTGCAGCGATGGAAATGCGACAAAGTTCTGGTGCAAAGAAATAAAGACGTCAAGTTCTTCTTGAGGCGGCACGCTTCTCCGAGGTTGCGAGAAGTCTCGACTCGATGCGTCAGCTACAGCGGCGACACCCTGGTTCAGCGATGCGACGACAGCGGCTTTGGCGGCGACCCTCTTCTCCGACGTTGCGAGACGCTTCCGCTCGATGCGACAACTGCAGCGGCGACACCCTTGTTTCGTGATGCGACGGCAGCAGCTCCGACGGCGGCACGCTTCTCCGTGGATGCGAGCGCTTCTCTTGATGCGGTGCAATGCGACAGCTACAGCGGCGACACCCTCCTTCGGAGTTGCGACGGCAGCAGCAGCGACGGCGACACGCTTCCTCTTCGTTGCGGGACGCTTCTCTCGATGCGGTGCAATACGACAGCTACAGCGGCGACACCCTCCTTCGGAGTTGCGACGGCAGCAGCAGCGACGGCGACACGCTTCTTCCTCTTGAGTCGCGCTTCCAGCTCCTTGCGACACGCAGTCCCTTCAGAAGGCCCAAAACAGCAGCAGGCACTTCCAAAGGATTCTTGGGGAGCTGGTGGTTGAAGTCTGTTGTCCCTGAGACTTCAGCAGGAGGCAAGCTCTTTTCTCAAGCCCTTGGAGATACTTTACAAGTTGAATAAAAGTGCACACAAAGTCCTTTCTCCTCCCTTTGGCAGTCAGGCAACCACTGCAGGCAGATCCCTCTAGCTTAGGGATAGTCTTCTCCTCAGTTCCTTCTTGGTTCCGCTCCTCAGCAAAGGTTTCTTCTTGTTTTCCCAAAGTGATCTAATTTCCTAGGGGTCTGGGTCCCCTTTTATACACAGTTTTCCTTTGTTCTCTGAAGGCAGAGAGGCCTCTGCCTAGTCAAAACCAGTTCTGGTCAGTCCTGGAGCACTTTGTTTTTCTGACTCCTTCTTTCCTTTCAGAATGTGGGGCAGGGTGCTCAGCCGCCCGGCAGGAGGTGGAGCCAGCATTGTGGAAGGCAGGCACAGCCCTATTCAGACCCAGGTGCAACTCCTCCCTCCACTCTGGATGCAGATCTTTCTATTCAGCCCTGTGCTGACTCACCCTGTCTCCTGTAGCCACCCCCAGCCCCTGTCACTCAATCTCCAGACAAGGAATACACAACCTAGCAGAGGCAGGCTTGGAAGTTTAGGCAAGAAAATACCCACTTTCTAAAAGTGGTATTTTCAAACACAGAATGTTAAAACCAACTTTACTAAAAGATGTATTTTATCATTCTGAGTTCAGGCATACTAAATTCGTTTTTCTACCATGTTCCCTGGGTCAGTTCTGACTATAAGGTGTAATAGTCAGTCTGCCCATTCTGGCCTATGGGGAGCAGGTAGCCTTGCAATAGTGAAAAACGAAAATGGCTGTAATTCACTATTAGGACATGCCACACACACCAGGGCATGTCCTACCTTATACTTACAATGCACCCTGCCCTAGGGCCTACTTTAGGGGTGACCAACATGCAGTAAAGGGAAGGTTTAGGGACTGGTAAGTGGGTGTACTCACCAAGTCGACATGGCAGCCCTAGGCTGCACACAGGCTCTGCAATGGCAGGCCTGAGACACATTTTACAAGCCGCTTCTGTGGGTGGCACAACCAGTGCTGCAAGCCCACCAGCGGCATTGGATTTACAAGCCCTGGGCACACACAGTGCACTGTACTAGGGACTGACAAGTAAACCAATCATCCAATCATGGAGTCACTAATCCATAACACAATTTACAATAGGAGAGCATATGCACTTTAGCACTGATCAGCAGTGGTAAAGTGCCCAGAATCATAAAACAGCCAACAACAGGTCAGAAAAAATATAGGAGGAAGGCAAAAAGTTTAGGGATGACCGTGCAAAAGGGCCAAGTCCAACACAACCCCCTTCCAGCCAAAACGCAGGGTAGACCAATCACTACCTTGATGGGCTTCCCTGCTTTGGGCGATAGAACCTGGACCCTGGCCCACAACAGCAGGGGCATACTCCAGTTCTACGCCAATCTGAACCTATTTGGATCCCTCTGTCCATACTCTCAGGGCCCACCAAGCTAATCCATGGGGAACCCTTCTCCTCACCTGTGGACACCACCTGTGCAGCACCTAACCTTAACTTGCTCACAGGTGTGTCCCAACAGACAGCCAGCAAGCCACAGTGGCCACTGACAGTGGTCAGGGATGAGACCCAGGCCTTATGCCTCTCAGGGCTCTCAAACCTCTGTGGCGTCAGAGAGCGGGGGCAGTAGCCCCAGGTGCTTGGCACCCTTTGTCCACTCTCCCTCCTGTCAGGTCAGGTATGACATCCTGGCGCTGACCCACCAGCCCCGGGCCTATACCCGGCGGCTGGACTGGAGACTGGGGTGGGCTTTCCCACACCTGGTCCTCCTCCTTGGGGCTCTGTACCCTCCCACCTGGAGCGGTACCCCCTTCCAGAATTGTCAGGGCACCTGCGGCAGGTGTCCTGCACAATTCGCCCACCAGTTCAGGGGTTCTATCCTGCAACTGGGCGTCCAGGTCAGGGGGACACCCTGAACCTGGTCCTCCAATCTAGGGTCTAAACCCTCCAGTTGAACCGGGGTCAGAGGCGAGGACTCCCTCCCTCTGCACCCCCTTCCAGTGTACTGCCCCCTCCCATCAGGAGCGGTACCCCTACCAGAATTGTCAGGGCACCTGTGGCAGGTGTCCTGCACAGCTCGCCCACCAGTTCAGGGGTTCTATCCTGCAACTGGGATCCCAGCATAGGGTCTGTACCCTTATACTGGGCAGAGGCCAGGGGTGAGGCTGTCCTCTCCCCACCCCCTTATTGGGGTCCTGCACCCTCCCACCTGGAGCGCTGCCCCCAGAAGACAAACTGGTAGGGGCACTGTTAGCAGCTGCCCCTTCCTCCAGGTCAGGGGGACACCCTGAACCTGGCCCTCCAACCCAGGGTCTGTACCCTTAGGCTGGACCTGTGCCTGGCAACCCAGGACTTCCGGGAGGGTACACCAACCCCCCAAAGGAAACACACTCCTCTAGAGTTGTGTAAGAACCTGCCTGGCGCACCAGGACTTCCTGGGGCGCACGCATGCCCCCCAGAGGGTAACACATCTCTCAGGTGTTGTGTGACAGTCTGCCTGGCGCAGATCTCCCAACCCCTGTCCGTCTGACAGTGTGTGAAGATCCCCAGGACAGAAGTGGTGTCACCATGGTCATTCACTGGTGACTCAGCCCTTCTGGCTGGTCCCTGATCCACTGGTTCTTCCACTGGGGACTCTCTCCCCTCTCACCCCTCACTCTGGACTTCTGCACCCTCCCAAGTGGAGCGGCACTGCCAGACACCAGAAACACGGGAGCTCCATTTACAGACGCTCCAGGTTCTCTAGACACTAGGAGATCCTCCTCAACAGGCGGCCCATCAGGGCAGCCTAGGCTCCCTACCTGGTGTTCCCTTAAAGAACCATCCAGGCTCTGAGACTGGGTTTCGGGCACCTCGGGACACGCAGCCCCACATTCACTCCTTCTCCACTGAGACAGGACGTGAGTCCCTACACCCCTCCCATTACCACGGGACCTAGCTGGGCTACACTGAACCTCTCCCACCACTATGGGTTGGAAGACACCTGAGCCACTCCTCTTAGGGTCACTCCCCAATGCCTCTTCAGACCCTCTGGAATCCACCAAAAGGTCCGCCTCCAATGTGAGCTCCCTGAGGTCAGAGAAGTCACACTCCAACAGGTGTTGGCATAGCTCTGGAAAACAGGGACTTACAATATGCTCTCCCACAATTGGATCACACAGTCCCCCACAGGGGTTAACCAAACTATCCTTCACCTCACCATCCAGTGCCTCGCACACGTACCCCACACCACTCTTCTGAGATTGGCAAGACAGTATCTGACTGTCTCTGTCACTCAACCCACACTCTTCTGGGCGGTCTTCACACTCACATACCAGGACTTCAACCATGGGGAACCCCTCTCCCTGCACCTCTCATCTAGAGTCAGTAGAGTGTCCCTCACACCACTAGGACCATGAATCCCTGTGTCAGTTTCCCTATTCCTATCAGGGACACTGCGCACTACTGGAGCTACCTCATGTCCTTGAACCTCCTGGTGTATGTTAACCCCCTCCAAGTCAGGCGCCACATCTCTGGGTGTGTGCACTACTCTCTCAGCACTGAATAACTTAATTTTGCTGCCACCATCTGAGCTGGACTCCACCTCCAACTCAGCAAAGCTCACTTCCTGAGCTGCCCAAATTTCCTCTTCTTGGGCTAAGGCCCTCTGAGCCTCATCAATCTCTCTCAGCTCTTCATCAATCTCTTTCAGCTTCTGCTCATGAGCCAGAAGCCAGCTATCTTTTCTGTTTCTCCCTCACTTTTAGGAATTCCTCCTTCTCAGACTCAACTGGTAGTGTTGCCTTCCAGCTGGGTAACTCATACTGAAATAGGGATGCCTCTAGATCCTCCCTGGACCTTCTCTTCACAGGCAGCCCCCTTTCCTTGCAAAACACACGTAGCTCCTTCATTGTGTAGACAAACATGTGCCAGAAGTTGAGTTCCATTTTGCAACAACTAACCAGAGTCATGGTATAAAAAATACCTCCAGGAGGACACCATAAAACAGAAAAACAGTATGTGGTCGCGTTTGGTCTGCACTCACTAGTAGTGTTCACCAATCACTGTACATGAGTCACAAATGCAAGTCCAGAATCCTCACCGCTGACCACCAATGTTAGAATTGGGGGTCTCTAGTTGGCACAGGTAGGTACTTGTGACAAATAGGGACCCTCGCCTCTAGTCAGGGTAAAGGGGTACACTCCTAAAATAACCCCTGCTCACCCCCTTGGTAGCTTGGCACGAGCAGACAGGCTTATCTCAGAGGCAGTGTGTAAAGCATTTGTGAACACATACAGTAATCTAGTGACGCACTACAGATGGACACCACACAAGGTTTATATCAAAAATAAGTATTCTTTATATAGTTTTAACACAAGACCATAACGACAAAAATCCACAATACTGTACTTAAAAGGGTAGGTTTAGCTTAGTTCAGTTCAGTTCTTAAGATGCGACACTTTAAGTCAATGTACCTTACGATGCGGGACGCTTCCACAACAAGCAATGTTGCAGCGATGGAAATGCGACAAAGTTCTGGTGCAAAGAAATAAAGACGTCAAGTTCTTCTTGAGGCGGCACGCTTCTCCGAGGTTGCGAGAAGTCTCGACTCGATGCGTCAGCTACAGCGGCGACACCCTGGTTCAGCGATGCGACGACAGCGGCTTTGGCGGCGACCCTCTTCTCCGACGTTGCGAGACGCTTCCGCTCGATGCGACAACTGCAGCGGCGACACCCTTGTTTCGTGATGCGACGGCAGCAGCTCCGACGGCGGCACGCTTCTCCGTGGATGCGAGGCGCTTCTCTTGATGCGGTGCAATGCGACAGCTACAGCGGCGACACCCTCCTTCGGAGTTGCGACGGCAGCAGCAGCGACGGCGACACGCTTCCTCTTCGTTGCGGGACGCTTCTCTCGATGCGGTGCAATACGACAGCTACAGCGGCGACACCCTCCTTCGGAGTTGCGACGGCAGCAGCAGCGACGGCGACACGCTTCTTCCTCTTGAGTCGCGCTTCCAGCTCCTTGCGACACGCAGTCCCTTCAGAAGGCCCAAAACAGCAGCAGGCACTTCCAAAGGATTCTTGGGGAGCTGGTGGTTGAAGTCTGTTGTCCCTGAGACTTCAGCAGGAGGCAAGCTCTTTTCTCAAGCCCTTGGAGATACTTTACAAGTTGAATAAAAGTGCACACAAAGTCCTTTCTCCTCCCTTTGGCAGTCAGGCAACCACTGCAGGCAGATCCCTCTAGCTTAGGGATAGTCTTCTCCTCAGTTCCTTCTTGGTTCCGCTCCTCAGCAAAGGTTTCTTCTTGTTTTCCCAAAGTGATCTAATTTCCTAGGGGTCTGGGTCCCCTTTTTATACACAGTTTTCCTTTGTTCTCTGAAGGCAGAGAGGCCTCTGCCTAGTCAAAACCAGTTCTGGTCAGTCCTGGAGCACTTTGTTTTTCTGACTCCTTCTTTCCTTTCAGAATGTGGGGCAGGGTGCTCAGCCGCCCGGCAGGAGGTGGAGCCAGCATTGTGGAAGGCAGGCACAGCCCTATTCAGACCCAGGTGCAACTCCTCCCTCCACTCTGGATGCAGATCTTTCTATTCAGCCCTGTGCTGACTCACCCTGTCTCCTGTAGCCACCCCCAGCCCCTGTCACTCAATCTCCAGACAAGGAATACACAACCTAGCAGAGGCAGGCTTGGAAGTTTAGGCAAGAAAATACCCACTTTCTAAAAGTGGTATTTTCAAACACAGAATGTTAAAACCAACTTTACTAAAAGATGTATTTTATCATTCTGAGTTCAGGCATACTAAATTCGTTTTTCTACCATGTTCCTGGGTCAGTTCTGACTATAAGGTGTAATAGTCAGTCTGCCCATTCTGGCCTATGGGGAGCAGGTAGCCTTGCAATAGTGAAAAACGAAAATGGCTGTAATTCACTATTAGGACATGCCACACACACCAGGGCATGTCCTACCTTATACTTACAATGCACCCTGCCCTAGGGCCTACTTTAGGGGTGACCAACATGCAGTAAAGGGAAGGTTTAGGGACTGGTAAGTGGGTGTACTCACCAAGTCGACATGGCAGCCCTAGGCTGCACACAGGCTCTGCAATGGCAGGCCTGAGACACATTTTACAAGCCGCTTCTGTGGGTGGCACAACCAGTGCTGCAAGCCCACCAGCGGCATTGGATTTACAAGCCCTGGGCACACACAGTGCACTGTACTAGGGACTGACAAGTAAACCAATCATCCAATCATGGAGTCACTAATCCATAACACAATTTACAATAGGGAGAGCATATGCACTTTAGCACTGATCAGCAGTGGTAAAGTGCCCAGAGTCATAAAACAGCCAACAACAGGTCAGAAAAAATATAGGAGGAAGGCAAAAAGTTTAGGGATGACCGTGCAAAAAGGGCCAAGTCCAACACATACTGTTATGAAAAAGGGTAATGTCATTTTCCTGGACTGGGAGATTAGTTGTCCCATTGTATAAAAAGTTCAAGTCCAAGTAACTATCACCAAACTGCCCTTCTTGATGCTACAGAAAAGATCTTTGTGACTAGTGTCTTGGCACACTTAGAAGAGTGGGTTTATGCTACAGGTGCAATCCCTCAAGTCCAGACTGGTTTTAGATCCAGACATTCAGTGACAGACAACATCTCAATAGTCCAAACCCCAATGAATAAATATGTGGTGTCAAAATCGCAAATTTTGTACTCCATTTCTGTTGATTTTTCAACTGCATTCGACAAGTGGGACAAACAAGCCTTTGGAAGAAACTGGTCAGACTGGGAGTCCCCTCAAACCAACTTAGACTAATCATCACATTGAAGAACAGTACATCATCCATCCCCGCACAAAAAACAGCAGAATAGCAATGGAAGTTGCCCAACATCAGAAACCACATGTGTTATATAAGCTAAACAGTAAATAAAATTGAAAATGAAAAATCCATACAAAACTGAGCAGCGGTCCTCCATGACATTGCTTCTCCAACAAATTAGCCCCCACCCACACCACTAGGGGGGGAGGGGGACGATAAGAGAGAAACAAGAGGTGAGAGCAGGGGGAGGGAAAGGGAGAAGGAGAAGGAGGAGAAGGGGGAGGGACAATCACCATATCTCTCATTAAGCTGGCACCACAATCCAGATGCCCACATATGAACATGCACACTCCAACCACTTATGATTCCATCTCAACAACAGGTGCCCCCGGCCTCAGACCCTGGGGGGCAATGGGGGAACTGTCCACTAGCAGCTCCACCTCTGTCAAACTGTCCAACATCTCCCCCATAGCTGCAGACCCAGTGCAGCATTTCCATCTGGTAACTGCATCTCCTCTGCCAAAACCATTCTTGCATGTCATCCATCAATTTTTTAACAGTTGATGATCTGGGCTGCACTCAATAGATAGCAACACATTGCTTAGCGAACACCAGACCTAGGAGCACAAACCTATGTCTCATCTTGGCCCCTCTCTTAGGGGTCGGGAGCACCCCAAGTAGGCAGTGCATGTCTGAGGCCTCCACCTGTACATGTATGACCTCTTGCAGAGCACGTAAGGACCTCTCCCAAGTATCACTGTAAGTTGCTGCACTCCCATGTCATATGGAGGAAGGATGCTGGTTTTGACCCACACCTAGGGCAAGCAACAGACTGCAACCTGTTAATCCCATGTAATCATTGGGAGAGTGGAGTAGGTGTAGTGCAAATAATAAAATTGAGTACGCTTGAACCGTGCGTTATTAGCCACCTCCCTGACCTAACCAAAGGCTCTCCTCCAGTAGCTCTCGGAAAGTCGCTCGGGGATATCACCAGCCTATCTGTCATGTGCCCCTGTCATAGCAAACTGACGATCTCCCTTAAGTGCCTTGTATATACGAGATATCAAACCTCTACTGAAACCGGGATCCAGTAGACGTTGTAATGTCTGGGACTCCGCTGGCTCAGAAGGGAAATCTGTACAGATTGCATGGATCATTCGGGACACCTTTCCGTACTGCAAAATCTGCCCTGGCTGCAAATGGAACAGATCCCGTGCCTCCCCTATCATGAGGAAAGCACAGTTTAAATACAGATCATCGGCCATTGAGCTGCCCCCCCTCAAACCACTCCGACATATCCATACTGAATGTATTGACCTGATGGGCGTTAGCCATTGGACGGGCAATAATTGAGCATAAGGAGCCCAACGCAACACCTTGGTGACCATGTGTACCCATTCCCCCATACAATAAATGGGCAGTCTCCTGAGATACCTGCACAACGCAGCATGGAAGATCTGCACCAGCACCCCATTCTCCCAGCAAGGACTTCTCCTCGTTTGGACCGTCCACGCATCACTGTGCTGCGTACAGCAGTAGACCCGCAAAATAATACAGCTGTAGGTCTGGCAGCCCCAGGCCCCCCCAGCTCGGTATCTAATTTCAGGACAGTCCAACTTTACTCTGCTCCTTTTATCAGCCTACATAAGGGACACCAGGAGACTATTCAATTTTGCAAACATGGTTTTTGGAACACTATACATGGCATTTTGCAGGGCTTACAGACAGTGGGGCAACAACACCATCCTACAAAGGGCTACTCTGCCCATCACTGACAGAGGCAGGCAGACCCAGATGTGAATCGACAACCTCAAGGCCCTCAAGAACTCTACACATATTGAGATGGTAGCGGGCTTCCGAGGTTGTTACCACCTGTATCCCTAGATATCAGAAGTGGTCCACTACCCATTTAAGCTCAGTCACGGGAAGGCTAGGCTGATCCACATGCACCAGTGCAGCTATAGGGAACAGTACTGTTTCCTGCTTGTTAAGCCGCAGGCCAGACATTGCACCAAATTCATTCATAATTTGCAACAACACCCCGACTCACCTCTCCGAGTGGGTGGCATAAAGAAATGCGTAAAGTGAGACAACATGGGCATTGCCCCCTACCACAATACCCCTCTCAATCATATCTCTGGGGATTCGAACTGCCAATGGCTCCATCACCTAAGCGAAGAGGAGAGGCTACAAGGTGCATCCATGTCTCTCGTGCCCCTCTCAATACTCATGCACTCTGACACCGCACTTCCGGTGTGAACCCAGGCAACTGGCCAGGTATAGAGCAGCCACACCTAGGACAGATAAATAAATCAGAGGCCCATTCTCTGTAGTACTTACCAGAGGTATTCCCAGATGAGCCTGTCAAATGCTTTCTCAATGTCTAAAGCTACCAACTCAGCCTCCAGGTCTCCATCAGCTACTGAGTGCAACACATGGGACAATCCCCTCAAGATCATGTAGGCTCTTCTGCCTGGCATGAAACCACACTGATCACCGTGCACTATGTGGGTCACCATTCCTCGCAGTCTGGTGGCAAGAGCTTTCGCGATGATCTTAGTGTCAACCCCTAGCATAGATAAGGGCCTCTAGAAACCAGGGGCCGCAAGATCCCTACCTGGCTTAGGGAGCATAGCAATCTGGGCCTCTTGCACGGATTGCTGTAGCACCCCGCAATATCTCACCTCCTGAAGAGTCTCCAACAAGCCGGGACCAGTAGCCTAGAAACCGCCTAATAGTAGTCCACCGGGTGCCCATTTGGGCCCGGCACTTTACAGCATGCCATCTCCTGGACCGCCTCCTGCAGCTCCGCAATGGGAGCTCCCCTCCAGTCCCTCCACCTGTACCTCCGTGAGCCGAAGAAGCACCAAGCCATCCTAAAAGCTGCAGGTCTCCGGCAGTCGGTCCTTATCCGCCTCTCAATGCACAGTTGCAGGTTATCCCACAGGAGGAGATTGATGCTTGTTTGCGACCCAGCAACCATTCTGTCCTGGCGTCTTAGCAAGTGGATCACCGGGGGGGGATTCCCTTTTCAGCAACCATGCCAAGAGACGCCCCAACTTATCACCCTCCCTGTGCAATAGTTGACGATATTCTTGTCTAATTTATCCCAGGTCTCCTCTATCGCCCTCTGGGCAGACAATAGTGCCACTCACCTCTCCCCTGTAACAGAGCATCCCACTGGAGGTCTGCCAACTCCCTTTCCTCCCCAGTCAATTGTGCCTCCAAATGGGACCTAGTGCCACTAATTCGGGACAGACACTCCCCACATGTCACTGCCTACACCCGTAAGGGTCTCAAGGCTCTAGGGGTGGGGGGGGTGCAGGTTCCATTCCATCAAGGAGGGGGTCTGTCGAAGAGCCAGGTTTTTAGGTTTCTTGCGAAGATGGGGAGCGATGTTGTCTGTCTGATGTGGAGCGGAAGGGCGTTCCATGCTTTGCCCGCGAGGAAGGAGAAGGAACGGCCTCCCGATCTGGTCTTTCTGGTGCTGGGGACCACTGCGTACGAGAGCTGGGCTGATCGTAGGGTCCTTTGGGGTGCGTGGAATTTGAGTCGGCTGTTCAGGTATGCTGTTCCGGTGCCGTGGAGGGCCTTGTGTGCATGGGTGAGCATCTTGAAGGTGATTCTCACCTCGACGGGAGCCAGTGGAGTGTGCGCAGGTGCTGGGAGATGTGGCAGTGTTTTGGCAGGTTGAGGACCAGTCTTGCGGCGGCATTCTGGATGTTCTGTAGCTTGCGGGTGAGGTTTTTGTTTATTCCGGCGTAGAGTGCGTTGCCGTAGTCGAGTCTGCTGGTGACCAGGGCGTGAGTGACGGTCTTTCGGTGTTCGAGGGGGATCCATTTGAAGGTCTTACGAAGGAGGCGGAGGGTGTGGAAGCAGGAAGACGAGACAGAGTTGATCTGGCGGTCCATTTTGAGCTCGGAGTCCAGGATGATTCCCAGGTTGCGTGCGTGGTCTGTGGGGGTTGGCGGGTTTCCGAGGGTGGGGGGCCACCAGGTGTCGCTCCAGGCGTCGGGATTTGGGCCCATGATGAGTACTTCTGTTTTGTTGCTGTTTAGTTGTAGGCAGCTGTTTTTCATCCATTTGGCGACGGCTTCCATGCCTTCTCGAAAGTTGTGTCTGGCGGTGTTGGGCTCGTTGGATAGGGAGAGGATCAGCTGGGTGTCGTCTGCGTATGACACAATGTTGAGTCCGTAGGTTCTGACGATGGGGGCAAGTGGAGCCATGTAGATGTTGAAGAGCGTCAGGCTGAGGGAGGAGCCCTGGGGGACTCCGCAGGTGGTAGGTGTGGGGTCCGAGAGGAAAGGGGGGAGTCTGACCCGCTGCGTCCTGCCGGAGAGGAAGGAGCGGATCTAGTCTAGGGCCTTATCCTGGATTCCTGCGTCGTAGAGTCTGCGTATTAGGGTGCGGTGGGAGACTGTGTCGAACGCCGCTGATAGGTCGAGGAGGATGAGGGCTACTGTTTCTCCTTTGTCCAGTAGGGTGCGGATGTCGTCTGTTGCGGCGAGGAAGGCGGTTTCCGTACTGTGGTTTTTTCTGAAGCCGGATTGGGAGGAGTCGAGGATGTTGTGTTCTTCAATGAATGTGGCGAGTTGGCTGTTGATGGCTTTCTCGATGACTTTCGCTGGGAACGGGAGCAGGGAGATGGGTCTGTAGTTTTTGAGGTTGGTGGGGTCCGCTGAGGGTTTCTTTAGGAGGGGGTTGACCTCGGCGTGTTTCCAGTCGTCGGGGAACGAGGCAATTGCCAGGGAGCGGTTGATGGTGTGGCGGAGCATGGGTACGATGGTGTCGGCGGCTCTGTTGAAGATGTGGTGGGGGCAGGGGTCCCTGGGGGCCCCTGAGTGGATTAACTTCATTGTCTTCAGTGTGTCTTCGGTGGTGAGGGCTGTCCAGTCATCAATCGCTAGTTTCCGGGTGTCGGGGCTGGTTGGTGAGGGTTCAGTGTGTTGGTTGTCTTCGTCGAAGTTGTCGTAGATGCTCTTGATTTTGTGGTGGAAAAAGGTGCTGAGTTTGTCGCAGAGGTCTTGTGAGGGAGGGATGTCGGTAGACTCGCTGGTGGGTTGGGCGAACTCCGTGATGATGCTGAAGAGTTCCTTGCTGTTGTGCGCGTGGGTGGAGATTCTGTCTTCAATCGCTTTTTTCCTCGTTTCTCTGATGAGTTGATGGTGGGCGTTGGTGGCGGCTCTGAAGTTGTTGTGGGCTTCTGTGGATTTGGTGTTCCTCCAGGCCTTTTCGAGGCGGCTGCATGTGCGTCTGGACTCTTGAAGTTCGGTGGTAAACCATCTGGCTTTCTTGGCGCGGGTATTGTTGTTTTTCTTGAGGGGGGCTATGGTGTTGGTGCTGTCCGAGATCCATCTATGCAGGGTTCGGGCTGCGGTGTTGGGGTCGTCGTTTTCCGCGATGGTTGGGGTGGAGTTGTTGAGTGAGGAGGTGAGCTGGTCGTCGGTGATTTTGGTCCAGTTTCTTCGTGGAAGCAGGTGCTGGTGTCTGTGTACATGGCAGAGTGTAATTGCCCCCCCCAATTTCTGTGTACCTTCTGTACCTCATTTTCCATGTGTGTCTCCTGCAGCAGAGCAATCTGTATGCCCTGTCGGTGGAGATATGTTTTTACCTTATACCCCTTAACATAGAAGTTGAGCCCACGAACATTCCACATCAACAGCTTAAATCTGGAAGCCATATCACTACACTTTAGTCACCCCCCGCCGCCTGAGCCCCATTACCACCCAGCACCGTCACCTCATTCCCAACCACTTCGCTGCCACCACTGCACAGTAAAACAGAGCAAAAACAGAACACCTATCCCACCCACCAGGTAAACACAAAAGAAAAACGTGTGCCTTCGCAATCATAACAACGCCGCTAACCCACCCCATCCAAAGGTCCTTAATCCACAACAAGCACCAAAAACCTACAACCTCCACCAACGTACAGAAAATACCCAGTCACAATATTATCCGGGGGAAGCTTCACCTAGTGACTACAACCGCAGTTGCGGTCTCTGAGCACAGCACAGACCCAACTCACACCCACAACACACCAGTCACACTCCCACACTGCCAACACATACAACCACAAGCCCCCCTGGGACGCCACACAGAATCACCACACTCCCAAACACTCTGATTTGAACAATCCAGAACCAACCTAAAAACAAAAACAAAAAAACTATGGGGGGAACAAGCAGCCCTTCCCATTTCACTCAGCACAGGCCACCCAGCCACTTACATCCACACATTCTGTAGTGACCAGTTCATAAGTCTGCTGCAGCGGAATCTCCAAGGACCACTGTTTTCATGTCTCACACAGACAGTCCATGGCTCCACCTACTCAGGAGCAGCAAGATAGTGAGCAACCAATGTAGAGGGACAGCAGTGTCATTGGCACCAACTCTAACTCATGTCCTTCTCATGTCCGGGGTCTGTTCCACCACATTTACAATGCTCTCCTCAGAGTTGGAGGCCGTCACCACTTCCCCCAGCACCCTCACAGCCTCCCTCTCCAAACGCTGCTGCTCTAAATCCAACGTGCCATCCTGCTGGACTACCACTCGGGAAGAAGACTGGGAGATCCCACCTCCTTGTTGCCTACGTCTCCCTACTGCCCTCGAGTGGTGTAAGCCAATAGTCCAGTCTTCAGAGCCATGTGGAGATGGCGCTGGAATCCGAGCATAACCTCAAATCTCTAGCCAGTCCCATGCTGCCTCAGGTGTGGTGAAGAAATGTGTGCGTTCATTGTGGATCACTTTAATATTTGCTAGGTAAAGGAGCACATAACGCAGTCCCATCTCTTTCAACTTTTGTTTCACCCCACCAAAAGTTAGTCGCAGCTGTTGCACCTGCCTCATATAATCCAGTAAAATGCGAATCACACGCCTACCCTGCCTGCCAAACCACATGTAGAATGGCATCTCTGCCTCTATAGTTAAGTATTTTTGCAATCACTGTATGTGGGGGCGCCCCTGTTGGTGGTCTCAGCGCAATGAGCTCTCTCTACCATAAACAAGGGGGATAGCTGGGCCGTGGGGATTGCCACCATAATCCGGGGTTCAATAAACAACTCTGGGCTCTGTCTCTCGGCGTCCTATGGGAAGCCAACAAATCTAAGATTGCAGTGTTGGAAGTGACCCTCTGCATCCACGGCTCTGGTTTCCAGAGAGGCTGTCCGAGCTGAGAGGTGATTCAGTTCAGCTCGTAGAGATACCACCTCTCCCTGAAGCTTTGAAACATCTTGTTCTGTGACCAGTGGCCACTCTGCCACCTTATGCAGGTTCACCCACAGCAGACCAACAACTTGCAATAGAGCCTCAATTTGTGCCTAAAGCGTTGCGCTGGATGCTTGAATTGAGGCCTGTTTTGGGCCCCCATTGGACCCTGTGGCTCCTGTAGTCCCTCCACTCCCTCCTACAAAGGTAGGTTCACTCCCATACTCGTCCCTGGGGCCGTGAACAGGTCCCCTTGGTCTGCTGGGCCATCTATGTGGCCTATCTTTCCCCATTGTGACATTACCCAGGGGGAGGTGTGAGCTAGACCACCACCACATATCCCCATCAATCCGCCCAGGCACCTGCAGCCCCAAAAGTCAATCTGCACCTCTTGAGGGATACTGCGGGATCCAGGAGGCAGCAAGCACACTTCAGAGTCACCTAAGAACCCCTGCCAATCTGGTCTCTAAGCGCGGCACCAGGGGGTGGGAGGAAGGAAGCCCAGGCACAGCCACCACAGCCCTCCAGTGGCCCCAGGAGGGTCAAGTCGATGGCACACAAGTCACCAACAGCAAAAATAAAAAAAGATCCCTTACTGATTTTATCACTTTGTCCTGAAGAAGGTGGGGTAAATTGACCACATACCACCGAAATGCTGCATTGACATTTCTGTGTGATGAAAAATCTGGCATTTCTGTGATTGATTAGTGTCTGTAACGATAAGGTGTGTCTTTATTTGTTTAGCAAGATTAGAGAGCAACCAGCATTATATATGTTTCCCCCTTGCATCAGTGATGAACAAGGATTTGTATAATAT
Organism: Calotriton arnoldi; assembly: GCA_963921515.1. Lineage (NCBI taxonomy): Eukaryota > Metazoa > Chordata > Amphibia > Caudata > Salamandridae > Calotriton > Calotriton arnoldi. Next base: position 273,131 of record CAWUFW010014362.1, on the reverse strand, counting down.
ATAAAGGCTGAGAAACTCGTTCTACCTAGACACAACCTGATAGGATATTGTTTTTAATATATTGTGATGACATACTGAGAATGCTTAATGTTTTAAAATAATTTTTAATGAAACTGTGGATTTTTCTATATAGTTGTACCAAATATAAAACTGGATTTTTCTGTATCGTTGTACCAAATATATTTTTATTAACTGAATTTTTATTTATTTCTGGTAATAAAGGTAGACATTTTTGCATCAACCGGGATTCAGTGTATAGATAATGGTATGATTGAGAGTTGTATGAATGTTTCCCCACAATAAGACAGAGTGATGGGCTAATAAGAGTGTTCTCACAAAAGTGATCATTTTTTATTGTTGCTGTATTTTGAACCCTGTCCCTTTTTGTTAGAAGTGTATCTCTCTCATTATTGTTGAGTTCTACACAAGTCACCAATGCACGTTCTCTACTTGTCCTACACATGACTGCTGCACACTCCACTATGGCCAACAGCGAAGCTGATACAGCCCTTCATGGGCCACATGTGCAGCCAACTGCAGTAGCGTCCAGCACTCGAGAAGAGGCTAGCAAGCTCCCAGCGATTCTCTCCTTCGCCGTCCCCCAGAATGTCTCCTGTGCATAGGCCGTGGTGAAGCTGAGGGAGGGAGAGGAACGAGTGCAACCGGAACACCCCCAGCTCAATCACAGCTCCTGGCATGGCAAAACTCCCCAGTCAGCAGAGTCCAGTCACCAGGACACTTAAATCTTTGGCAAAAAAAGAGAAGCGGCCACAGAGGTCTCACCCCCTACCACCTGCACCTCAGTGGCAGGGCTCTCAAGCAGCTTGCTGCTGCAGAAACGGCTCATTGTCTGGGGGTGATACAAAAGGGGATGATGGACGGAACGTTTGAGCCAATCAAACACTCACCCCCAGTCAACTGATCTGGGTTTAATCCATCATCATTCTTTAGCTCACTCCACCACCCCAGTTCAGACATGGCCATATGCAAATCAGTCTGACCCTGTGCCTCATGGGAACAGTCCAGCCCGAACTGCCAAGCCATGTCTTCCCTGGACCGGAAACAAGCATCCTAGGACCGGTTTCTGGCATTTCAGCCGTCATCAGCCAGGCTTGCTTGAATCCAGTGGCAAAGTGAGCAAGGGACCCACGTCTGGGCATACCCCGCCAACTTAGGGCGACCAAAGCGATACAAAAGGGGATGATGGACGGAACGTTTGAGCCAATCAAACACTCACCCCCAGTCAACTGATCTGGGTTTAATCCATCATCATTCTTTAGCTCACTCCACCACCCCAGTTCAGACATGGCCATATGCAAATCAGTCTGACCCTGTGCCTCATGGGAACAGTCCAGCCCGAACTGCCAAGCCATGTCTTCCCTGGACCGGAAACAAGCATCCTAGGACCGGTTTCTGGCATTTCAGCCGTCATCAGCCAGGCTTGCTTGAATCCAGTGGCAAAGTGAGCAAGGGACCCACGTATGGGCATACCCCCGCCAACTTAGGGCGACCAAAGCGATACAAAAGGGGATGATGGACGGAACGTTTGAGCCAATCAAACACTCACCCCAGTCAACTGATCTGGGTTTAATCCATCATCATTCTTTAGCTCACTCCACCACCCCAGTTCAGACATGGCCATATGCAAATCAGTCTGACCCTGTGCCTCATGGGAACAGTCCAGCCCGAACTGCCAAGCCATGTCTTCCCTGGACCGGAAGCAAGCATCCTAGGACCGGTTTCTGGCTTTTCAGCCGTCATCAGCCAGGCTTGCTTGAATCTAGTGGCAAAGTGAGCAAGGGACCCACGTCTGGGCATACCCCGCCAACTTAGGGCGACCAAAGCGATACAAAAGGGGATGATGGACGGAACGTTTGAGCCAATCAAACACTCACCCCCAGTCAACTGATCTGGGTTTAATCCATCATCATTCTTTAGCTCACTCCACCACCCCAGTTCAGACATGGCCATATGCAAATCAGTCTGACCCTGTGCCTCATGGGAACAGTCCAGCCCGAACTGCCAAGCCATGTCTTCCCTGGACCGGAAACAAGCATCCTAGGACCGGTTTCTGGCATTTCAGCCGTCATCAGCCAGGCTTGCTTGAATCCAGTGGCAAGTGAGCAAGGGACCCACGTCTGGGCATACCCCCGCCAACTTAGGGCGACCAAAGCGATACAAAAGGGGATGATGGACGGAACGTTTGAGCCAATAAAACACTCACCCCCAGTCAAATGATCTGGGTTTAATCCATCATCATTCTTTAGCTCACTCCACCACCCCAGTTCAGACATGGCCATATGCAAATCAGTCTGACCCTGTGCCTCATGGGAACAGTCCAGCCCGAACTGCCAAGCCATGTCTTCCCTGGACCGGAAACAAGCATCCTAGGACCGGTTTCTGGCATTTCAGCCGTCATCAGCCAGGCTTGCTTGAATCCAGTGGCAAAGTGAGCAAGGGACCCACGTCTGGGCATACCCCCGCCAACTTAGGGCGACCAAAGCGATACAAAAGGGGATGATGGACGGAACGTTTGAGCCAATCAAACACTCACCCCCAGTCAACTGATCTGGGTTTAATCCATCATCATTCTTTAGCTCACTCCACCACCCCAGTTCAGACATGGCCATATGCAAATCAGTCTGACCCTGTGCCTCATGGGAACAGTCCAGCCCGAACTGCCAAGCCATGTCTTCCCTGGACCGGAAACAAGCATCCTAGGACCGGTTTCTGGCATTTCTGCCGTCATCAGCCAGGCTTGCTTGAATCCAGTGGCAAAGTGAGCAAGGGACCCACGTCTGGGCATACCCCCGCCAACTTAGGGCGACCAAAGCGATACAAAAGGGGATGATGGACGGAACGTTTGAGCCAATCAAACACTCACCCCCAGTCAACTGATCTGGGTTTAATCCATCATCATTCTTTAGCTCACTCCACCACCCCAGTTCAGACATGGCCATATGCAAATCAGTCTGACCCTGTGCCTCATGGGAACAGTCCAGCCCGAACTGCCAAGCCATGTCTTCCCTGGACCGGAAACAAGCATCCTAGGACCGGTTTCTGGCATTTCAGCCGTCATCAGCCAGGCTTGCTTGAATCCAGTGGCAAAGTGAGCAAGGGACCCACGTCTGGGCATACCCCCGCCAACTTAGGGCGACCAAAGCGATACAAAAGGGGATGATGGACGGAACGTTTGAGCCAATCAAACACTCACCCCAAGTCAACTGATCTGGGTTTAATCCATCATCATTCTTTAGCTCACTCGACCACCCCAGTTCAGACATGGCCATATGCAAATCAGTCTGACCCTGTGCCTCATGGGAACAGTCCAGCCCGAACTGCCAAGCCATGTCTTCCCTGGACCGGAAACAAGCATCCTAGGACCGGTTTCTGGCATTTCAGCCGTCATCAGCCAGGCTTGCTTGAATCCAGTGGCAAAGTGAGCAAGGGACCCACGTCTGGGCATACCCCCGCCAACTTAGGGCGACCAAAGCGATACAAAAGGGGATGATGGACGGAACGTTTGAGCCAATCAAACACTCACCCCCAGTCAACTGATCTGGGTTTAATCCATCATCATTCTTTAGCTCACCCCACCACCCCAGTTCAGACATGGCCATATGCAAATCAGTCTGACCCTGTGCCTCATGGGAACAGTCCAGCCCGAACTGCCAAGCCATGTCTTCCCTGGACCGGAAACAAGCATCCTAGGACCGGTTTCTGGCATTTCAGCCGTCATCAGCCAGGCTTGCTTGAATCCAGTGGCAAAGTGAGCAAGTCCGTGACGTGGGTCCCTTGCTGGACTGTTCCCATGAGGCACAGGGTCAGACTGATTTACATATGGCCATGTCTGAACTGGGGTGGTGGAGTGAGCTAAAGAATGATGATGGATTAAACCCAGATCAGTTGACTGGGGGTGAGTGTTTGATTGGCTCAAACTTTCCGTCCATCATCCCCTTTTGTATCGCATTGTCTGGGGGTAACACTCCTTGAGGGCCAAAAAGTAGCATTTGAATCGAAACAAAGGGCCCCTCCCGCACTCACCAGCAGTCAGTGGCCGATCACCGCAGGGAGAATTCCCCGCATAGCCTCCGGGGTGCAGGACTTAGGCCCACAGGCAGCCTCAAGTCACCTCAAGTCAAGGCCTCAAGTCACCTGCCATCTCAGGGCAAGGCTGCTCTCATAAGGGGGCCGCAGTCCAGCCCCAGATTTGAGGCACCATAGTCTGCTCTGCTAGGTGAAGGATGCAGGTGGAAGAATCTCTGGGCCACAGTCCACGTGGTGCTCCCGGGCATGTTGGCCATCGGCTTGCCGGTCACACTCGCAGGGCGCAATCCCCATCATCCACGTTGCACCCCAAGGCTGTCCCCAAGCCCCCATGGTGCGAGTCAGCCACATCCCCAAACCTGGAGACTGTGCGACTGCACTCGCCCGATGTGCCGCTCTGCAGCCTCACATGCCACTGAGCTCAGTCTCTGGGGGAAATTGGTGCTGATCTAGGTAGGCACCGCCGCGGGCCGCAGGCCCGTCACCAGCCACTGGGCAACTCTGGATATGCCGGTACATGGCCCATGGGCTGGTCGTTTAGGGTGCCAATCCTGACCCCTCCTCCACACAATGCTCCAGGGCTTGTTTCTGCATCTCTGGTGCGAGGCAGCAGCATCCCCGACTCCGGAACCGCACAGCAGCCTTGCCCAGGGCACCTTGGTGCTGTCCCGCACCCTACCTGACCCACCTCAGAAGGGAGTTGGTGCTCACCAGGGCACTGCAACAGGTCAGGGCAACAGTTATCCCGACCACTGCTACACGTTTGCAATCTTCGCCTGCGTGAATAGTGCTTCATTGTCACCTCTCCCGGCAGCTGAAACCTCCACAGAGATCACCACGGCAGTAGCGATCCTCTAAGCAGCTCTCCGTGTGGCGGTGATTGTCGATGACACAGGATTGCCACGGGCCAGAACGAAGCTAGAAAAGCTATGTCCTGGTGGCCATTTTACCAGGCCAGGTTCCCCTTTACACAGAACTTAGAAAATTTGCAACATCTATCACATATAGGGAAAAAGGCTCTAGCCACATCTGTGTCTTGAATAAATTCCATACATTTTCCAGAAGACACCATTTTATGTTTCTATTGGAAATGTATAAGGTAAACATCCCATCCATTCTATGTTATGCACTCGAGCATTCCCCTCAACAAATGGTCGCCCATGAATATATATGGAGGGAAACTTCTCCAAAAATTACTTTTTCTTAGTCAAGCAATTCCTGTACAGGCCTTGCGTTTTGAATTTGCACTAACTAGTGTGTTTTCTTTAACAATGACAAATCTAGTCAAATGGGCCTATTATTCAATACAACGTACTGATGACACTTTGCAAGATTTGTTAAAGTGGGAAACCTTTGACGCATGTACAAAAGACGGCTCTTTTAACACTAATCTTAGGATTACCTTAACACAATTACAATGTACGATAGCTCATTTGCAGATGTGGACTCCTGCCCAACTTATGCTATTCTTAAAAAATGCAACAAATATGCTAAGTTACTCTAGTGATATCACCCACTGTTGGTCCTTAAAATATACACATTCTTCCTTCATATTGTAGCCTTGAGCATACTCAAAAATATTTACTTTTATCTTTGGGCCACAGGGTAAGGAGATCAAATCTCATGCTCAGATTGGGCATTTTGCCTCTGAATGCTTGCAAAAGGCACTGGTGCAGCACTAGCATTGCAGTCAGTACCTGCGATTTTTGTTGTGGTCATGTACAAGATCTTAAATACATGCTTTATGTTTGTCTGAACGTGGCTGTTATTTAAGCTAGGAAATGCTACATATTTCCATTATACTTTAGATATAAAATTGCAAAGTTGATGAATTGTTTGATTTGGCAAAATCCCCTTCATATGAGTTAGTATGCTATAATCTTTTAAATTTGTTAAAGTGTTTTTTGTAACTGTTTTAATTAATTAGGATCTGGTATAAGATGAATCCTATACTTGTTTCCTCAAGCAAATATGCTGTGGAAAGGAAGCTTCATTTCTCCATTGCGATTTAAATGTAATTTAACAACAGCAGACAAATTGATTGCATTTCTGTAATTTGTGTTATGAATTTATATGTAAAATCTCAAAATTATTTATAAGATGTAATTGTAGGAGGCTGGCTCTCTCTATAATGTACAAAAAAGAAGTACACTGTGCAGAGAGTCCAGAGAATTCCCAAATGGTACATAGAGGTAAAAGCAGATATTTCTAATGCTCTTTTTGTGGTAGTGTGCGCGAGCAGTTAGGCTTATCAGAGGGTAGTGTTAAGCATTTGTTGTACTCCACAGGGGCAATAAATGAGATACACGCTCAAGAACTAATCAGAGATCAATTTATAAAAATAGTGTCGACTTTTATAGAATTTTTAAGACCAAGAACACAGTTCTAAGGTAAGTACTTTCGGAGTTAAGATTTTCCAATTTTTGGAAAATATATCACTTTATATGCACAATTAGGCACCATAGGAAACAATGGGAAAAAAACAGAAAAATACATAGAAAATCAGAGAATGCTTTCACAAAGTTCACCTTCTCCTTTTAGGTCGATGTCGGTCCAGGTCCAAAGTTCCAACAGGACAAGTTCAGGAGTATCCTGGATTGGGCGGGAGCAGGGTGCTGAGGGTCTTGGAAACTGGTGCGCAAAGACGAAGGGGGGCGACTTAAAAATGCAGTGCACAGGGGGACCTATAGGTAAATCTGAGGGGGCTCCTTCAAGGGAGGAAGTCACAAGGGCCTGTGGCCCACGGGAGCACATGCCACATGGGCCACAGGTGTTGATGCCAGGGCCAGGGGGGCCGGGTGCAGAGCAAACAGGTCAGCCGGGCATTGTGCGTCTTTAGATCCTCACGGTCAGGAGCTAGGCAAATTTGAGAGGCAATCTTGGAACAGCTGGGCCGCTCAGGAAGTGGGTCTCGGGTGCCTCAATGTCCTGTGACAGGTTGTTGCTTCTGGTGTTTTGGGAGTCCAGAGTGGACTCTTCTTCTTGGTGTTTGCCTTTGGGGGTCCGGCACCCCGGGTATTGGTACGACACAGCTCCAATAGGTCCTGCTGTCTCCAAACGTGGTGAGAAGACAGATCTGACCCTCCGGAGCTATTGTACCTCTTCTTGCTTTGGTGCTGCATCAAGGTCTTTGAGAAGCAGCAAGTAGACAAACTGGGCTTCATGGGATCGGTGCCTGAGGTGTGCAGTGGAGTGATATTTTCACTCCAATGGAGCTTCTTGGTAATTTCATGAAGGCTGAAGGTGCTCTGTGGTTTTTGGAGTCATTCAGGATTGAGGACGACACAGCAGCAGTGATTGTTGAGTCCTGGAGCAGCAGGCAGGGTTTGGCACCTTTCTCATCTGCTATTAATGGGGAAACATTGGCTCCTGTGGAATAATAATACAGTATTTCTAATGAAATTCTGCACAATGGCAATATACAGGGTTAGTAGGATGTCAAAAAGAAAGCTGCCCACTGACACTGAGGGTATAGTCAATGTGAATTTTTTTCTTTTCGTTTATATAATAAATAAATGAAATAAACAATATATACATAGGGCTTGAGAATCACAATATGATTATACAACAAACAATGATTACAAATAGTGAACGGTGTCCCAGTGAAAAAACATTGGAACCTAAACTAATAGTGACATAATACGTGACATATGTACAAGGTTTCACTTGAAAACATTTTGGCGACCATTAAATACATCAAAATCAGTTGGACAACACTTTATACAATCATAAGTGTTTGATAATAGTTCGCCTTTGTTAATTGTCGACGACGTTTCGACCCTATCTGAAGTACAGGGTCTCTTCAGGACCTAAAGGATGGAGGGACACCTGAGGGGAGGCCTGCACTGCCTAATGTGAAAAGCAGTGTCACCGTGAAATAAGTGAAGAAAAACTCACAGGGACCGACCGGGCACCCTTGTGAGGGTAGTGTTAGGCAGAAAGGATGCAGGGCCTGGATATCTCAGCGTTACTCGGGCACTTGATATTCTCAAGGTACAAGAACCATGTGGGTTTCTCTGGCTGATCAGCAGAATAGCCGATCTAAGCTGCAGGCGATTGCTTCGTATAGGGCAATGAACGCCAAGGAAATAACAGGTGGAGCTCTTGGATAAGCTGAATTAGCCGGTGTATTTCCCGAGTGCTGCTGGAACAGTGAAGCATCCGTCTCCCTGTTTGCACCAAACAGGAGACGGATGCTCCACTGTTCCAGCAGCACTCGGGAAATACACCGGCTAATTCAGCTTATCCAAGAGCTCCACCTGTTATTTCCTTGGCGTTCATTGCCCATATACGAAGCAATCGCCTGCAGCTTAGATCGGCTATTCTGCTGATCAGCCAGAGAAACCCACATGGTTCTTGTACCTTGAGAATATCAAGTGCCCCGAGTAACGCTGAGATATCCAGGCCCTGCCATCCTTTCTGCCTAACACTACCCTCACAAGGGTGCCCGGCCGGGTCCCTGTGAGTTTTTTCTTCACTTATTTCACGGTGACACTGCTTTTCACATTAGGCAGTGCAGGCCTCCCCTCAGGTGTCCCTCCATCCTTTAGGTCCTGAAGAGACCCTGTACTTCAGATAGGGTCGAAACGTCGTCGACAATTAACAAAGGCGAACTATTATCAAACACTTATGATTGTATAAAGTGTTGTCCAACTGATTTTGATTTATTTAATGGTCGCCAAAATGTTTTCAAGTGAAACCTTGTACATATGTCACGTATTATGTCACTATTAGTTTAGGTTCCAATGTTTTTTTCACTGGGACACCGTTCACTATTTGTAATCATTGTTTGTTGTATAATCATATTGTGATTCTCAAGCCCTATGTATATATTGTTTATTTCATTTATTTATTATATAAACTGAAAAAAAAAAAATAATAATTCACATTGACTATACCCTTAGTGTCAATGGCCAGCTTTCTTTTTGACATCCTACTAACCCTGTATATTGCCATTGTGCAGAATTTCATTAGAAATACTGTATTATTATTCCACAGGAGCCAATGTTTCCCCATTAATTTACTTACCCAGGCTCCCCGTGAGTAGGGTTCCCTTGTTTTTTGTTCTCCACACCTTTCTCATCTGCAGCAGAGCTTCAGTTCTCAGGCAGCGGGTCGTCTTTGTCCTGGTCTTCTCTTGTTCATCGAATCTGATGTTCAGGTCTCGGGGTGTCACCTAAATACTGAATTTAGGGGCATTACAAGGGGCGACGGGTAGTAGCCAATTGGCTACCTACCTTTAGGGTGTCTTTACCCTCTAGTGACAACTTTCTGGGGGAAGAGGCACTTTGTTTCTCCACCCTCCCAAGATAGTGGAACTTCTTGAGAGAGGTTCACATCACCTGCCCCACCCTAGGGGTGGTGTAGACTAAGTGGGGACCCACTTCCTAATCTAACTAAATTTCTCACCTTTCCTCCTGCCGAAAATGGAGCAGGAAAGGGGGTTTGTATTCCTCCACATAACTGGAGATTCCTCTGTTGGATTTAAATGGCAGCATCGTCTTTGAAGCTTCTCATCCAGGAAGGCCATCTTGCCCTAGAGAAGGTGTGAAGCACTTCCACCCAGAGCAGGCTTTGTCTCTGTCCTCCAAGAGTTCTGGCTCTCACCCCATGAGGTCAGAAACATGCATGGTAGTGGCAGGCTGGCAAAAACAAGTCAGGATCCACACCAGTGCTTGGTAGGTTTTCAGGGGACCCTCTAAAAGGGACACCTGTGTGAATTTATTAATAAATCCACCACACATATCAGTGAGGATTTATTAAAGCAAGATGTTTGGTACCAAACAACTTAGGGATCAGTGAAGCCATCATGTATTTCTGAAACTCGTGTTGACAAGTATCCAGCCCATGTACTCTTCATGGCTTTCCTGTGCACTTACAGTATCTCATAATAGACTGGATATTGTAGGGGCATATCTGCTCATGCTGTTATAACCACACATAGGATATAGTGCACCCTGCTTTAGGGCTTAAGGCCTGCAGTAGGGGTGACTTATCTATACCTTTTGCAGTGTATGGGGGGCATGGCACACATATTGACTCTTTGGATTTCTCCGAACCAAGACACGCAGCCTGCAATGGCAGTATGCATAGTCTTGGTGAGGGGTCCCTGGGGTAGCACAACCAGTGCTTCAGCCCCTAGAGGACCCTCTTCAGTGCTCATGCCCTAGGTACCATTTACTATGGACTTACAGGGGTAGCTGAAGTTGTGCCAATCACGGTACATTATTTGGGAAAGAGATCTGACACTGGGAACCTGGTTAGCAGGGACCCAGTGCACTTACAATTCGTAATCACATCAGGCATCAGGCAAAAAGTGGAGGCTAACTATGCAAAAAGAGGCACTTTCATACATCACCCCCTAAACAAAAGTAGATGAGCCTAACCTTTCTCCAGAGAGTCTTCATTGTTTAAGAGCAAGAACCTGAAAAGGCCATCTGCATTTGGGTGGTCTGTCCCAGGTCTGTGTTCCACTGTCAAGTTCATCCCCTGTAGAGATATGGACCACTTAACAATTTTGGGTTTTCTCCTTTCATCTGCATGAGCCATCTGAGAGGTCTGTTGTCAGTTTGGACAAGAAAGTGAGAACCAAACAGGTATTGTCTCAGCTTCTTCAGGGACCAAACCACAACAAAGGCTTCCCTTTCTATGGCACTCCAATGCTGCTCTCTGGGGGCTGCTACCGCGATGGAGTAAGGACGTCGATCAGATCGTCTCCAGTTGCAAAATTACGCTGTGCCCCGAATTGCCTGATTTATTCAGCAAACTCTTGCCACACACACGGGCCAGAATATTATGTTCCATGGATGGTTTGGGCACCACGGCCATGGTTTATATCTACTGAATAACGGGAATTGTCCTTAGTTGGCCCTTGCCACTTCATGGGCATTGGTGTAACCAGGTTTTGAACTCCAATTGAGCATTGCAAGATTAATGAGGGTCATTTCACCTGTCCCCTTGTCCTGAGGAAGATCCGCATAGCTGAGGTATTAAAGTCCCTCATTTGCCAATAAGCCGGATCGAAACGTCAACGCTACCCCCTACCGCACTTGGACCAATTTCCCCTTCCCCATTACCCCTGTTTACAGCCTTAAGGAAATTCTCCTTACAAATTCAAATGAATAATTTGCATGTGGCCAGGTTGCATCTAACTGTTTATTGGATATCAGTTTTGTACAGTTTTTTAAATATATGCCCTTTACTTTTCTACACACTTTGAGCTCTTTTGACTCCGCGGCGGTCGAGGGAAGCCGCTGATGACAAGTCATTTTCTTCGATTTGTTTCTTCCCTCTTGGGTCTACTGGCGTCTACTGTTTGTGAATCAGATATTGGAAGGAGGAAGCCTACAGCATCCAGGGTGCACCACATCAAGTGCAGCTGCTTCTCCACCCGCGGCGCGGGACGCAACCCGGACGAAGCTCGGACCAAGGGCGGGCCCGTTTGAGCCCAGGGTGCACCGCATCGGGCGCAGCTGCCGTGGGTGAGGGGGAGGTGTGGTGACCGCGCTCGGAACGCTGCCTCTCCCCCCACAGTGAGGGAGACTCTGCCGTGCCTGTTGCCTTGCCTGCTGCTGCTGTGGGGAGCCTTTCTTTGCTGGATTCTATTGCCCTGTTGGCGGGCTGCTGGTGGGCTGTTGTGCGGGTCATTAAATCACCGGCATTTTATCTTGGAACTTTCCCGTTGCCTGCCTGCCACTGCTGCGGGGAGCCTCTCCTTGCTGGATCCTGACGCCCTGTTGATGGGCTGCTGGTGGGCTGCCATGCTGTGCTGACATTTTTACCTTGGAACTTTCCCGCCGCCCGTCTGAGCCCGTCTGAGCCTGGTTGAGGCTGGGCTGGGCCACCCTATGTTTATCTGACTTTCATAATTACATCAACAAGGTACTGTCTAGTTTTATCTGATTTTTGACGATGCCGCCTGGTCCATTCAGCAAACCCAAGGCAGGAGTGGGTGGGGGGGTGGTGGGAACGCATGATGCCTTTTTGTCAAGGGCTGAATCAGCGTTGATCCATGAGATCCAACTAATAGAACGCAGGCTATTTTTAGATTCCCTACTGCCCGTGACTAATGGTTGCATGGTCCCCCCCCGATTTAACACACATAGATACATCTCCCGCCCCACCACCCTCATCTTCAAGCCAGTTCAGTCAGGGCTCCTATACCCCATTACCAGATATTTCACCCAGCCTAGACACTAATCCATGCACATCAATGGTTTCGACCAGGGGCAGGGCAGCAAAGCAGGTTGAGAAAGGGGAACCACCATTGAAGAAAAGGAAAAGCCGGGATCCAACTAAGGCTATTCCTCAACCCTCATGTGGAGTCAAACTGAAGGCTGCTACGAAGGCAAACGAAGGATGCAGACAAATTACCATGGCTACTACCAACATCGTTAGCCCACTCACCCCTATCGAGGAATCCCTCCATACACGGATAGTGCAGGGAATTTCAAACCTCCTTGACCCCCTGATGCAAAAACTGAGCCAGATTGAGGAAAGACTTACAAAATTGGAGCGGGTTCTGTCTCCCTCTACATCGAACTGTGCTGGAGTATGGACGGATGTTGGAGGTGGCCCTTCTCTGGGGGAAGGGGGGGCCGGGATAACAGGGGGGATGCCACCAAGGCACGGAATCCCATCGAACCAGCCCCTGCTGCCAGTCATCATGTCCCCTTGACCCAGGGAGGCCCTAGTGTCCAGGGGTTGCTGCATGACTTGAGTGAAACACGCACACGCACACATTCTCCCAACCGACCACGTTCTGTAAGTACTCAGAGTACTCAGAGTGCTCCTAATTTTTTACATCTTCCTCCGGAAGCTGCTCCCTACACTGTAGTCTTAGGTAATGTCCCTGGGCTAGCTCCGCAGGCAAATGAGGATTGGTCAACCTTGAGAAATAAGGCCTTACACCTTTTGAGTTTAATGACGGGATTAAAAATCGATTATTTAATGATTTTAAAATGGTCCGTAGAATACCATGGGTTGGGAGGTCCCAAAAGTCCCTCAGGGGTGATTGTGTGGTATTAAGCTTCAGGTCCCCTGGTCTGGTTCAGCAAATTTTGGAGAGGGCTGGGGACCTTGTTGTTAGGGATGACATCTCTGTTCTCCCTCTGGGGTACTTCTACCGACCCACCAACTCCACCAGAACAGTTGGAAAGAGTGGGTTTTCCCAAACACATGGTCATACTAACCATCCTGTCCCCCTTAACAACCGCTTTGATGTCCTCACCGCCTTAGAAGACATTGATTGACTTGCCGAGACTGACCGCATAGATTCATCTGGGTCTACTTTGCTTAGGGAGTCTGAGGCTGTTGGTAACTGCCCCCCCATCTGTACCCCTCCCAATTGTCCCAAAAGAACCCGGGATATCACGACAGAGGGGGATGCTAAATGTAACTACCCAGGCCAGCATGGGGGAGTACGCACCATCCAAGTGAAACAGAGAATGTAAGGGCGGGTTGACCCGGGCGATGCCCACCCAGTAGGTTCCACCCTACCTATCTGTTATCATGGTCCTGATATGCAGGTGGAGGAGATTGTTCCTCCTTTTTATCTTCCTCCCGGAAGCCCGCACCAAGGGCATGCCAGGTCTGTTATGACAGTGGGCTCTTGGAACATTGCAGGCCTTCAGTCCAAAACAGTATCTTATGATTGGGCGGTTTTTATCGATCAGTTTGACCTTCTGGCATTCCAGGAGACTTGGTCTATCGATCAGGTATACCACCCTGGGTTTTTAAACTTTTCTAAATCTGCCCAACGGGGTCGGAAAGGTAGACCCATAGGCGGCCTCACTTGTTGGGTGAGACAGCAAACGGGGTACAGGTATGAGGCGGTCCCTATCGATAGCCCGGACATTATGGTATTACGGCTTCGGACGGACCAAGTTCGAGATACACTGATAATTAACATCTACGCCAGAGGGCAACCGGGCGGGAGGCGCTCGGAGACTGTTGCCCTCCTTGACAGCTTCCTAGACAGTCAGAGGGGTGGGTGTAATTTGTTAATTTTGGGGGACTTTAATTGCACCTTTGAACCGCTAGATCCAAAGGACGGTAATTTAAGCTCCGATGAGGACTCGCAGTGGAACATTCCGTCCCTAGATCTGTGCCCTATTAAAAAATGGACAGAAGCTGCCTTGCAACTTATGGGGCTATGCCTGGAAAGGGGTGTGCGAGCAGCGAACGGGAGGTCCCAATCAGATAGGAAGGGTGCACATACATTTAATAATGGTCTAAGGAGCAGCTGCATTGATTTTATCATGCTTAACATTGAATCGTGGCATTCCCTTCTCGATATGTTGGTCCAGGAACGCACTGAAAGCGGCCATGACCCCCTAATCTTGACAATTAAGGCCCCAGGTACACTAAACATCCCAAATAAGGCAGAGGAGGGTATTCGATCCGAAGTATCGCTTTCAAATGATATGAGGAGAGTAAGATGGCCCTGGATTACTGAGAATGAAGGGGATTTGGGTGCGATGAAGGCTTTGGTTGCCCATTCAATAACTTGTCTCCAAAACTGTTCCTCCCAGGGAGATATTAATCAAATCGCCCCCCAGGTTCATAGAGACCTGTTTTTAAATCTTAAAACCTTTTTCCTTAAGACCAGTAAAAAAAAGGCAAAGGAAGGGATATCGATGGCTACTTGGTACAATAAAACCTGTAGAGAGGCGTACCGGCAACTGACAAGGGCTATTAGATCGAAAGATGTGGGAGAAGTTAAACATGCCAGGGCTAATTATAAAGCAACCCAATTAAAAGCTAAAAAGGAGTGGGACGACAACCGCTGGCATGATCTGCTTCTGGCAAGCAATGAGAAAAGTATGGTTAAATCTTGGCAGTTAGTGAAGTGGGGGAGCGGTGGGTCATCCAATACACCCATTAACCCCTTCGATGCTCATGACGGAATGGTTCCATCATGAGCATCGGTGCCCCTGTGCTCATGAGGAGGGATTTCCTTTTCTCCCCCACAGCCTCGGGAGCTGGGGAAGAGCTTCCCCAGCTCCCGAGGCCCCCCCCCTCCTTTCAGTGAAATGAAGATCAGCGCGCACGTCGCGCTGACTTCATTTCACTGAAAACGAAACTAAAATGAGCCTTTAGGCTCATTTCAGTTTTACTTCTACGTGCTCAGGGGCTATCTCAGCCCCCTGAGCACGTAGAAAGATGGGAGAGGTATCATTGGAAAGGGAGAATCTCCCTTTCCAATGGTACCTCTCCCCAGTGGATCCCTGCTTGGGGATCACCCCAGGAGGGCGATCCCCAAGCAGGGATCCACCCACTAAGGCACCAGGGAGGGGTGAGCGGCCCCTTGGGCAAAGGCTTTTGCTCCCCCCAAACAAATTGGCAATGTTCAGTCTTTCTGCCCCCCTGGGGGCAGATGGGAGCAGTAGCCCCCAATCTGCCCCCCTGGGGGCAGAAAGCCCACTAGACACCAGGGATTTTTATTTGGTGCATTTTTTAGGGTGGGGGCTGCCCAAAATGGGCACGCTAATGCCCCCACCCCCCACCACCATTACAGCCTTTCTGCCCCCTGGGACGGGGTGGGGGCATTGGTGTGCCCGTTTTGGGCAGCCCCCACCCTAAAAACCATTACAGATAAAAAAAAACTGGCATTTAGTGGGCTTTCTGCCCCACCGGGTGGGCAGATTGGGGGCTACTGCCCCCATCTGCCTCCCAGGGGGGGCAGAAAGGCTGTAATGGTGGCGGGGGGTGGGGGCATTGGCGTGCCTGTTTCGGGCAGCCCCCACCCAAAAAAAAACACGCCAAAAAAAATCCCTGGTGTTTAGTGGACTTTCTGCCCCATTGGGGGGGCAGAAAGGCTGTAATGGTGACAGGGGGTGGGGGCATTAGCGTGCCCATTTCGGGCAGCCCCCACCCTAAAAACAAATGCGTCCCAAAAAATCCCTGGTGTTTAGTGGGCTTTCTGCCCCCCCGGGGGGGCAGATTGGGAGCTACTGCCCCCATCTGCCCCCCAGGGGGGGCAGAAAGGCTGTAATGGTGGCGGGTGGGGTGGGGGCATTGGCTTGCCCATTTTGGGCTGCCCCCACCCTAAAACAAATAGCACACAAAAAAATCCCTGGCATTTAGTGGGCTTTCGGCCCCCGGGGGGCAGATTGGGGCTACTGCCCCCATCTGCCTCCCAGGGGGGCAGAAAGGCTGTAATGGTGGTGGGGGTGGGGGCATTAGCGTGCCCATTTCGGGCAGCCCCCACCCTAAAAAAATTAATTACACAAAAAATAAATCCCTGGCGTTTAGTGGGTTTTCTGCCCCCCACCCAAGTTTGGCACCATTTTTATCGGGAGACCTGGGGGAACGCTGGGTGGTAGGAAATTTGTGTCATCCCAGTGATGCCACAACTTTCCCACACAAAAATGTGTGAAAAAAGTGATTTTTTCAGCAAAATGACAGTTTTGCAGTGGATTCTGGGTAAGAAAACGTTGGTGGATCCACGCAAGCCATACCTCCCTGGAATCCCCCAGGTGTCTACTTTTCAGAAATGTGTGGGTTTGCTAGGTTTCCCTAGGTGGCCGCCGAGCCCGGGCCAAAAAGTCATGGGACCCCCCTTGCAAAACCAGGTCGTTTTGTGATAGGCATTTTTGATGTCGCCTCAATACATTTTGGGCCCTTGCCTGTCGCGCGTACTTGGGCCTCCCACCCGAGTGAGGCACCATTTTTATCGGGAGACCTGGGGGAACGCTGGGTGGTAGGAAATTTGTGTCAGCCTGGTGATGCCACAACTTTCCCACACAAAAATGTGTGAAAAAAGTGATTTTTTTCAGCAAAATTTCAGGTTTGCAGGGGATTTTGGGTAAGAAAGCTTTGGTGGATCCATGCAAGCCATACCTCCCTGGAATCCACCGGGTGTCTACTTTTCAGAAATGTGTGGGTTTGCTAGGTTTCCCTAGGTGGCCGCCGAGCCCCGGGCCAAAAGTCATGGGACCCCCTTGCAAAACCAGGTCGTCTTCTGATAGGCAATTTTGATGTCGCCTCAATACGTTTTGGGCCCTTGCCTGTCGCGCGTACTTGGGCCTCCCACCCGAGTGAGGCACCATTTTTATCGGGAGACCTGGGGGAACGCTGGGTGGTAGGAAATTTGTGTCAGCCCGGTGATGCCACAACTTTCCCACACAAAAATGTGTGAAAAAAGTGATTTTTTCAGCACAATTTCAGGTTTGCAGGGGATTCTGGGTAAGAAAACGTTGGTGGATCCACGCAAGCCATACCTCCCTGGAATCCCCCAGGTGTCTACTTTTCAGAAATGTGTGGGTTTGCTAGGTTTCCCTAGGTGGCCACCGAGCCCCGGGCCAAAAGGTCATGGGACCCCCCTTGCAAAACTAGGTCGTTTTGTGATAGGCATTTTTGATGTCGCCTCAATACGTTTTGGGCCCTTGCCTGTCGCAGGTACTTGGGCCTCCCACCCGAGTGTGGCACCATTTTTATAGGGAGACCTGGGGCAATGCTGGGTGGTAGGAAATTTGTGTCAGCCCGGTGATGCCACAACTTTCCCACACAATAATGTGTGAAAAAAGTGATTTTTTTTTCAGCAAAATTTCAGGTTTCTGGGGGATTCTGGGTAAGAAAACATTGGGGGATCCACGCAAGCCATACCTCCCTGGAATCTCCCATGTGTCTACTTTTCAGAAATGTGTGGGTTTGGTAGGTTTCCCTAGGTGCCGTCAGAGCTAGGGTTCAAAAACTACAGCTAGGCACTTTGCCAAAAAAGGGTCATTTTTCACAGTGAAATTGGGGTGTGTCCACGTTGTGTTTTGCGTCGTTTCCTGTTGCGGGCACTAGGCCTACCCACAAAAGTGAGGTGCCATTTTTCTCAGAAGACTTTGGGGAACGCGGGGTGGGTGGAATTTTGTGGATCCATGCAGATTCCAGAACTTTCCACCACAGAAAAGTGAGGAAAATGTGGTTTTTTTACACTTTTTTAGGTTTGCAAGGGATTCTGGGTAACAGAACCTGGTGAGAGCCAGTCAAGTCACCCCATCCTGGATTCCCCTGGGTGTCTAGTTTTCAAAAATGTATAGGTTTGCTAGGTTTCCCTAGGTGCCGGCAGAGCTAGGGTTCAAAAACTACAGCTAAGCACTTTTCAAAAAAAGGGTCATTTTTCACTGTGAAAATGTGGTGTGTCCACATTGTGTTTTGCGCTGTTTCCTGTCACAGGCACTAGGCCTACCCACACAAGTGAGGTACCATTTTTCTTGGAAGACTTTGGGGAATGCGGGGTGGGTGGAATTTTGTGGATCCACGCAGATTCCAGAACTTTCCACCACAGAAAAGTGAGGAAAATGTGTTTTTTGACAATTGTTTAGGTATGCAAGGGATTCTGGGTAACAGAACTAAGTGAGAGCCAGTCAAGTCACCCCATCCTGGATTCCCCTGGGTGTCTAGTTTTCAAAAATGTATAGGTTTGCTAGGTTTCCCTAGGTGCCGGCAGAGCTAGGATTCAAAAACTACAGCTAAGCACTTTTCAAAAAAAGGGTCATTTTTCACTGTGAAAATGTGGTGTGTCCACATTGTGTTTTGCGCTGTTTCCTGTCGCGGGCACTAGGCCTACCCACACAAGTGAGGTACCATTTTTCTTGGAAGACTTTGGGGAATGCGGGGTGGGTGGAATTTTGTGGATCCACGCAGATTCCCGAACTTTCCACCACAGAAAAGTGAGGAAAATGTGGTTTTTTTGACAATTGTTTAGGTTTGCAAGGGATTCTGGGTAACAGAACCTAGTGAGAGCCAGTCAAGTCACCCCATCCTGGATTCCCCTGGGTGTCTAGATTTCAAAAATGTATAGTTTTGCTAGGTTTCCCTAGGTGCCGGCAGAGCTAGGGTTAAAAAACTACAGCTAAGCACTTTTCAAAAAAAGGATCATTTTTCACTGTGAAAATGTGGTGTGTCCACGTTGTGTTTTGCGCTGTTTCCTGTCGCGGGCACTAGGCCTACCCACACAAGTGAGGTACCATTTTTCTCGGAAGACTTTGGGGAATGCGGGGTGGGTGGAATTTTGTGGATCCACGCAGATTCCAGAACTTTCCACCACAGAAAAGTGAGGAAAATGTTTTTTTTTTTACAATTGTTTAGGTTTGCAAGGGATTCTGGGTAACAGAACCTAGTGAGAGCCAGTCAAGTCACCCCATCCTGGATTCCCCTGGGTGTCTAGATTTCAAAAATGTATAGGTTTGCTAGGTTTCCCTAGGAGCCGGCAGAGCTAGGGTTCAAAAACTACAGCTAGGCACTTTGCAAAAAAGGGGTAATTTTTCACTGTGAAAATATGGTGTGTCCATGTTGCGTTTTGGGCCGTTTCCTGTCGCGGGCACTAGGCCTACCCACACAAGTGAGGTACCGTTTTTCTCGAAAGACTTTGGGGAACGCGGGGTGGGTGGAATTTTGTGGATCCATGCAGATTCCAGAACTTTCCACCACAGAAAAGTGAGGAAAATGTGTTTTTTCTGACAATATTTTAGGTTTGCAAGCGATTCTGGGTAACAGAACCAGGTGAGAGCCAGTCAAGTCACCCCATCCTGGATTCCCCTGGGTGTCTAGTTTTCTAAAATGTATAGGTTTGCTAGGTGTCCCTAGGTGCCGGCAGAGCTAGGGTTCAAAAACTACAGCTAGGCACTTTGCAAAAAAAGGGTCATTTTTCACTGTGAAAATGTGGTGTGTCCACGTTGCGTTTTGGGCCGTTTCCTGTCGCAGGCACTAGGCCTACCCACACAAGTGAGGTACCATTTTTATCGGGAGACTCAGGGTAACACAAAATTGTAGAGCAACTGTTATTATCTATTGACTTTTGATGCATTTCTGCCTTCCAAATGAAAGACAATGTGTAAAAAAGAAGTCATTTTGAAAAATGTCCTATAATTCTCATGCTAGTATGGGTACTCCCAATTTCGGAAATGTGCAAATATCTACTATTTCTAAACTCTATATTTTGTTCCCATTTCAGAAATACATAGGTGTCTTTCATACCGATTTTTCCATGTATAAATTTTCCCAGAATAATTGCTATATACTCGGTACATAATAAAAAACCATTGCAAGACGCTGCTCAGTTATTGGCTCTGGGTTCGTCGGGTTCTTGGTGAACCTACAAGTCCTATATATCGCCACAACCAGAAAGGTTCAGCGGATGTAACGGTATATTGCTTTCAAATATCTGTCATAATTAGAAGAAGTTACAGGTGAAAATGTTGACACAAATGGCTGATTTTTTCAACTAATTTTCAATGTTTCCTATATTTAAGTGTTTGTTTCTATAAAGAAAACTTGAAGGATCTACACAAATGACCCCTTGCTGAATTCAGAATTTTATCTACTTTTCAGAAATGTATGGCTTTCCAGGATCCATTATTGCTTTCATACCCATTTCTACCATTAACTGGAAGGAGGTTGAAAGCACAAAAATAGCAAAAATAGACTATGTCCCAGAAAAATGCCAAAACTGTGTAAAAAATGTTGGTTTTCTGACAAAAGTCTGCTTGTCCCTGAAAGCTGGGAAGATGGTGATTTCAGCACCACAACCCCTTTTTGATGCCATTTGCAGGGAAAAACCAGACGCTTTCATCTGTAGCCCTTTTTCCGCATTTTTCCCCAAAAAAACAAAATTTAGCTGTATTTTGGCTAATTTCTGGGTCCCCTCCAGGGGAATCCACAAATCCTGGGTACCTTTAGAATCCCCATGATGTTGGAAAAAAGGACGCAAATTTGGCGTGGATACGTTATGTGGTCAAAAAGTTACAAGGGCCTAAGCGCGAACTACCCCAAATAGCCAAAAAAAGGCTTAGCACAGGAGGGGAAAAGGCCTAGCAGCGAAGGGGTTAATTACGTTCCACCGGAACAGTGGGCCCAGTATTATACAGCCCAGTTCTCTATGTCCGCCAATACCCTGGAAGATTTTAAAATTTCTACATCGATACCCACCCTACTATTTACCAAATCTGAGGTTGCGAAAGTCCTCTCCCTGGTCCCGAGTGGAAGGGCCCCGGGTCTTGATTGTGTACCGGCGGACCTATTCGTCCATTGTAGTGTAGCTCCTATTTCTCTAATAGGCTCTGCGCATTGGAATAATATATCCTATAGGTTTGACATAGGACTAAGGTCAGAATGTCCCTATCGAGTACATTAAACTTAATTACTTGTGCCAGCTAGCTCAGAGGCCACTAGAAACTCCTTGGATAACAAGAAGGGAGTAGTTTCTGGCAGCCGCAAAACATGACCACTTTGTTTCCCTTTAGAATCAGAACGTGTCCCAGAGTCGTGGAAACAATAGATAACTATTTCACTCAGCTCAATCGTGCATGCTTAGTTTTCTCCAAGTTACACAGAAAGAACAGACGGGCGTTTCAATAAAAGATTTATTGAACAGTCTTGTTTCTGGTGTAAGTAAAATGTGCTGTTACGATCACAAGACAGTATGAGAGATAAATAATGTACAGTGTGAGCAGTAGAAATAAATAATACTGCGATAGCATTATCTTTTAGTATATATGCATTTACATAAATAACACAGACTAAAAATGCAAGTACTCATACGATGTGTTTCTAATCTAGTTCTACCCCAATGTACCTAACCTAACCTAGGTGTAGGGAGAGGTATGAAGTAGGTGAAGTATTCCTTACTACGGTATACTAAGAGTATGTTAAGCCTAGTATGCCTAGTATGCCAAGAGTCCCTCTAGGTTCTTGTCAGCTCCATACCTGAAGAATGAGAGAGGTAGGAATCTCTTTGCCAGACTCGAACTCCAACACCCCGCAAGGGAAGTCAGATCACTGGAAGCTGGACTCTCTGCGCGCAGGGATGACAGCGTCTTCTCAGTGCGTCAGGCCGGGAAACGGGCTCCTCTGAAGTCGAGGTCTCCTCTAGTTTACAAGGGCTAGGGAAGGTATATTTATACCTGAGAGGTACCTCAGAATGTTAGCATTGACGTGGATCGGACAGCGGAAGACGTCATGAATGAACCCCTAAGGAATAATGGTTCATGCATAATATATGAGTCCTTGAAGAAATCAATAGTCCTGGGCTAGGGAAACTCCCGCAGCATAAGGGACTGTTCTTCATGTACTCGTTGTGACGTTAGGGTGGACGGATGTCAGAGACCATGCCTGTATTTGGAGTGCACGGTTTAATGCCTAAATAAGGGCTGGGATTTTATGCCTATATAAGGGCAGGGCGAATTGTGCCTATATAAGGACATGATACTGGAAAGCCCGTTTATGGACACCCTAAGAGGAATACAACACCATGACAAGGATAATTGGGTGATTTATATTAAGTATCTGGCCAACGCCATCGCCAGTGGTGCGTGTATTCCCGATACCTGGTCCGGTGCTGTCATCATTCCGGTGTATAAAAAGGGGGACCGTGCATTACCTGGCAACTATAGGCCCATCAGCCTTATAGACTCTATTCAGAAAATAGTTGCCAGGCTAGTATTGAGTCGACTCCAGCTGTGGATAGAGGAATCCAAGATATTATCACCCATGCAGGCAGGTTTCCGCCCCCACACCAGCACAATCAATCAAGTGCTTAGGTTTGTGATGATATACTGGCGGGTTGTTATCTTAGGTGGGGGTACGCTATATGCGGCCTTCATAGACCTGAAGTCTGCATTTGACCTTGTCCCTCGTAATAAAATGTGGAGTGCCTTTCTGGAAGTGGGGATGCCGTTGGAGCTGTTAGCAATGATAGTCAAATCGCATGACCGTAATTATGCTCAGGTCCGATGGGGCACACATGGTGACGTCACTGACGGATTCCCGGTATTAAAGGGTGTGCGCCATGGATCCGTCCTTGCTCCCACCCTGTTTTCCTTATTTATCGACAGGGTTGTACAGTATTATTCCACATGTCCTACCGATGCTCCAACCTTGGGGGGCCTGAAAACCCCCCTACTCATGTTCACGGACGACACCTTGATTCTTTCTAAGACTCAATCTGGTCTACAGGTGGCCCTGTCCCGTTTTGAGGAGTTCTGCCGCGATCATGAGCTGGTGGTCAATGTGGACAAGACTAAGTTTATGGTTCTCCACCCACAAAAAGTTAAGAGGAGCGTGGTCCACATGAATAATGTTCCATTACAGCAGACTGGTGTGTTTACCTACCTGGGGGTAACCCTAAATAGGAAACTGCATTGGAAGCCTCAAATCGACATGCTCGCTCTGAAGCATGCGCAGTTGGCTGGGGCTCTTTTAAAAGAGCATAGGCTCTCTTTTACCAAACCCATAGCTCCCGCTCTTAAAATATACAATTCAAAGGTTACCAGTGCAATTCTATACGGTGCTGAATTGTGGGGTCATGAGGATATTACTCCCATTGTTATTGCCCAAAATAAATTTATGCGGGCATTAACAGGCTTGCCGCAATCGACCCCATTGGTGCCTTTGTTCTTGGACCTGGGATGTGTCTGTATTAAGGACCTGGCTCGATTCAGGCCTATAGCATTGTGGAGAAGGCTGTGGGCCACCCCCGAGCTCTCTTTGTACGCCAAAGCTCTATTGGACTTTAGGGGGGTAGGGTGCCTAAGTAAGATTAAGTGGCTTCAGCACATAAAAAAAACCCTGATAGATATGGGGATGGGTACATTGTGGGAGAACCCAGAAACGATTCCCCTGCCGACAAAAAAAGAGCTTGAAGCGGCTTATATGGATATGGTGAAGTCCAAGCGTTTCTCTTCCATCACAGGGTCTACTTTGACTAGGGATTTCCTGTCAATCAAACATGAGGTTGGATTTGAACAATATTGGGATATTATTTCAAAATCGTTGGATATGAAGCTTTACCATCAGTTTAGGGTGGGCTCCCTTCCAACTAGAGTTTTCTCTAGCAAATGGTCCAAGTCAACGTCTGAATTGTGCCCGCTGTGCTTAGCACAATCTGAATCAATTGCTCATATCCTATTTGCTTGTGCGGCCTACAGGCCACCAAGGACGAAATGGCTCAAACCCATTTGTTCCACCTTAGGCACGAGAGACGCTATAGAGGCCCTGAGGATCCTACAGACATGTACCCAGGAACCTATTGTCATTGCTACGGCAAAATTTCTGAGCTGGGCATGGGTGATTCGGGCAAATAAATTCAAGGGCCTATTAACTTGATCTGTTTTATTTTGTTCTATCCTAATCATGTGGGTTGTGTGGCAGCCTGTGTCTGCCACACTGCCGAGAATTGTGGTGGGGCCTATTGATTTTGTGTAAGATCTGGGTAGCTTTTATCTTTTACATTGTATGTTGTTTGGTTTTACCATTCTCCGCTCCTTTTACAAATTACAATTGAGCGGAAATCTCTTCTCATATCTTTCCTAATGAAATGTTTTAATAGTACTTTAGTGTCCGCTGAAATGATGGATTAATGTTCCTTTTTAAATATGTCACTGTGTCTGTCCCATATCAATGTAACCCTGGCATCACCCAACTATTCTGTTACCACGTTTTTACCCTGCCTATTTTTTAATTGTTTGTACGTCTTTTATGGTTTTATAATCGAAATAAAGACTTAAGAAGAAGAAGAAGAAGAAGAAGAAGACTCCTATATATACACTTGAGACTCCTATATGTACACTTTTTCTTACACGTTCCCTAGAACATTCTCCTTTTTTCTTGACCCTCTAATGATTATTCCTTTCAATGACTAAATAAATATATTGTAATAATACTTAGTGGTTTTTCTGCTCATTTATTTTTACGATCTACAGACGTTTGGGAGCTGATTGATGTAAGCTCAAATAAGTTGATAATTCTGTCAATCTATCTCTTCCTTGAACAATTGGTCCAGGACCACTGTTTCTTTATAATAACCAATGCCCAGGTCCAGGGACTATTTGGGAATACCCCATTGTTTATAATGGCTCTCTGGGGAGAAGCCTTCTGCTTACAGAAGCAACAGGTTGGTCATGACCATCATCATTAGTCTGGAATAAGACCACTCCTATCCTATGTTCAGAGTCATCTGCCTGCACTATGAACTGCTTGGAGTAATCTGGAGCTTTTAGAATGGGTGCTGAGCACATTGCTTCTTTCAAGGTGTCAAAAGCCTTTTGACAGCTCACTGTCCAGTTTCCCTTTTGGGCAATTTTTAGAGGTCAATTCTGTGAAGGGGACCCATATCCTTGCACAAACAACCAGTAGTACCCAGTCAAGCCAAGGAATGTCCTCACTTGGGTCTGGGTGGTTAGAGCTTCCCAATCCAGAAGGTCTGGTTGTTGGGCTGTAGTTGTTGAACTTGGCCTCCAAACACATGGTGGCCCAAGTATACAACCTTGCCCTGCCCTATCAGGCACTTGCTTGCTTTGATAGTGAAGCGTGCCTTCTGCAAAGTCTCCAGGACCTTTTAGAGGTGGATCAGGTGATCCTGCCATGTGTAGCTAAAGACAGCAATATCATCAAGATAAGCTGCACTATAGGCTTTCAATTCAGCTAGAACTTTATTCAACAACCTCTGAAAGGTGGCAGGGGCATTCTCCAAACCAAAGGGCATCACAGTGAACTGGAAATGCCCATCTGGAGTGGAAAATGCTGATTTTTCTTTTCCTCCAGGGTCTGACCTATCTGTCAGTACCCTGATGTGAGATCAAAGGTACTCAGATATGTGGCTGCCCCCAACTTGTCAATCAGCTCATCAGCTCTTGGAATTGGATGTGCATCTGTTTTTGTGACAGCATTGAGGCCCCTGTAGTCCACACAGAACCTCATTTATTTATTTACACACTGGGAATGGGGCTTGGGGACTAGCACAACTGGGCTGGCCCAGGGGCTCTCTGAGGTGGCAGGGGCATTCTCCAAACCAAAGGGCATCACAGTGAACTGGAAATGCCCATCTGGAGTGGAAAATGCTGATTTTCCACTCCAGATGTGAGTGTGACACCAGTGCTGGTGAGGTGGAACACATTACCCAGACAGTGTTAAAAAGTGAAAACATTATGGTCTCAGGTAATCAGATTTATAGTAAATGTGTGTCCAAATGCCACATATATGTTATTTTTGTTTGGCATCATACTATGCTCATACATGCAGTAAAGCTTTAACCTCACCTGCAACATGAGTTTAATGTGAAAGACTATAGGCATGATCAAACATTCATGCTGATCAACAACTAAAATGTTTTGTGACCCATATCAGTTTCAGTAGCTATGTGGGAAATCAAATATCCAAATTGGTCAAGCTTGTGTGACCATGTCGGCAGGCTAGCTATCACAAACAAATGACTCTTCCTGTGATAGATGTAGCGAATGTTGTTGTGATAGGGAAAAGTTTCTAATCATTGATTTGAATAATGACAGAGACCATATGGTATCTCAACATATTTAGCTGTAAGTGTGGTAGTACATTGTCAGTAGATGTTTTTATTTATTTTTCCCATTTTCTTCAACACTTAACCTGAGGTATGGCATCTGTAATCCGGCCTCAGGGAGACTAGAGCATCCCTCCGAGTAGTCCTGATCATACATGAGATGGGGAAACAGAGGAACACTTACATAGATGGCATGGGAGAATGTAAGGATATAAGCCTGCAACTCTATGTAACCATGGTGTTGGACAAATCATTACCAGACTGCATGACTGATGCACATTGTGAGTGTAGATGTCCACATGGCAGGCTTTGGAAATATGGCTTGCCAGGTCGTGATAGGATGTCAGGAATCAAACCTCATTGTAAATAGCATGTTTTGGAGGACATTGGGCACATGTCACCAGTCTGCATATGGAATTTCAGTGAAATACCAGTCTCATAGCCTTATACACCCTATGTCCCATGTCTAAGAGACATTCATACAATGCCAAGTAGTTAGTAAATGTGATGTTATGTGGAAAAGTCCACATGCAGGGATGCCCTGTGTCTGCAGCACACAGCCCTTTATACTGCTCAACGACTGGTGGGGTGACTTCTACTGGCTAGAACCAACACTGTCACCCTTGACTCATAGTGCAAGATTACCTGCAACATACACCACCAAATATTTGGATAGATATGAATTCCAGCATGCATAGACACACTCCTGGCATGCATTGCCTATTTCTTCTTGTGCTGGAAGGAAAGCAGTCTTGGGGAAATGTGTATACAAACATTAGAATATGTCAAGATCACCACAGTAGTGCTAGAACCGGAAACCTGAAGCTATATGGTAGAATTCCTGGTATTTGCATAAGTCTATATTGGTGAGGTCGCCAACAGTTAAATCTTACAGGAGGTAGCTACCCACCCTCCATCTATGTTTTGACTACCTGGTACTGAGTCAGTCAAGACAGCAATGTGTGGTGTTGTGTGTATTTCCAGGTGAGTAAAGCAATGCAGAGGCACACTACCTGAAGTTGCTTGATATAACTCATTTCACATATGTTAATGAGCAAAAGATGAACCCAGTTGCATGATGCAATACTAACACCAAAGTCTCCATATCTAGACTATGTGTCCTATTCCATATGAACACATCATCATTGTAGG
The DNA here is from genome assembly GCA_963921515.1 of Calotriton arnoldi. Lineage (NCBI taxonomy): Eukaryota > Metazoa > Chordata > Amphibia > Caudata > Salamandridae > Calotriton > Calotriton arnoldi. Next base: position 245,644 of record CAWUFW010014362.1, on the reverse strand, counting down.
AAGGTAGGATCTGACTGCATGGTTACCCTCACTTTTTTCCTGGTGTTTTGCTGGTTTTTAACTAGTCTGACTGGGATCCTGCTAATCAGGGCCCCAGTGTATCTGCTTTCTCCCTAAATTGGTTGTGCATGTACTTTGGTACACTCCAGATTGGATACTGGGGTACCCTTATAAGTCCATAGTATATGATACACATGTACCCAGGGCATAGGTACCCCAGAGGCCTCCCATGGGCTGAAGCATGTATTATGCCACCCATGAGAGGCCATGCAAAATGGAACTACATGTGTGCTACTACAACCTGTGTAAGCTGGTGCTTGCACCACTTACGAGAGATATAGGTTCACTATATCTATATATATCACTACATTGAAAACTTATAAGTCACCCTTATAGCAGGCCTTACCAATCCTGAAGGCAGGGTGCTGGGTTTTACGTGAGAGGGTGTCCTGCATGAGCAGAGCCCCTCTGCAGCCTTCGGAGACCATTCTCCCGTGTTGTCTGTGATGCAGCCAGACATATAGGTAGAGGTGCATTATAACCTTGCGGTAAATGCTATCTCCAAAACGACTGCAACAAAATATGTTGTGTTTGGTATCAAACACATTGGAATCATACCTCCACACCAGTAACTGGTGTGTGAGGTATGATTCCTCCCCTCAGAACCAAGCTTCTGGGGGTACCTAGTATACCGGTACCAGATTTCTCGACCCAGACAGCACAAAATGGATGCTGCCAGCCACAAAGACGATTCTGCCCTCCTGCTGCTGAGCCAAGCTCAAGCAGGGGAAGGCAGCACAATAGGCATCCTGTCACAGGGAGGTGTGACCACCTCCCAGACAGGATTTAGTGTATTGGGGCTGGGTGGGTGCACTGTCTCAGTGCCAGAAAGTCTGCATGAGGGGCACATTTGGTGTCCCTGTGCATAGTCCAGCTCAAACCAGTTCTGGGAGCCATTTGCTCCTGCTCTGGCACGAAACTGGACAAAGGACATGGGAGTAGCCTCCCCCCTGTCCAGACCCTCCCCTAGGAGGGTCCCTAGAATCTGTCCAACCCTTTCCCGTGGGTATAAAATAGGTTACCTGGCTACAGGAGATTAGATTTTACGTGGACAAGATTCTACAGGAAGAAACCACTAAGCTTCGACCGTCTGGACACGCTGGACTTCGCTGGACCGCCATTGGGCTCGACTTCGTCTCCCTTTCCGTCCAAAGCCTCGTCTGTGTCCGTGCTCCATACAGGCTCTTTGCAGGACCCTGTGGACTGCCAAGACATCAGAAGAATCTCCCTTGGGGTGAAGGAGTCACTCCCCTGCATTCGCAGGCACCGTAACACAACTGACCAGTCTACTGATCCTGAGCTCCTGTGGACTCTGAAAGCTCCAGCAACACAGGAGGTGGGTTCCAAAGGTCTCCGAGGTTGAGCAGCCCTCTCACCGAGATTGAGGCCAGTATCCTTTGTGGGGACCGCATAACTCGTACCTCTGTGCACCGTATTCATTTGCAGCAGCACATACTTGTTGTTGTGCTACAATTCCGTGCATTGGGCTAATTGTAGCCCTAACCCCAGCGCACCTTTTCCATAAAGGACCCCAGCCTCTTCACACTGTTTGCCCTGCTAGCTGTTGTTCTGTGAACTCGCCTGAGGTCCCCTCACGACTCCTGTGCCTCCGGCCTGTGGGTCCACTTGAGGGTCAACACTGCTTTAATTGGGCTCCCCTGGTTGCTCCAGGCCTGCCCTGACTCCCCTTGCTGTGGGGAGTTTCCTGGTCATTGCTGGGCCAGATCGACACTGAACTTGGCCATCTTTGCGGGTTGCCGCTGCCAAGGCTTGTTGGTGCTCCAGCCGGACACCGACCCCTCAGCACTCCACATCCTTCATGGGACAGCTCGCCTCTGGCTCCTGGTCAACCTAGACATCTCCTGGTCCTCGCAGGTGAAGAGTCAAGATCCCCATCAACGCACCTGAAGCACCCGACATCGGTGGGCATTCGTCTACCGACCCCCTGGTCACTCCAAAGTGACCCAGACTCTGTCCCCTCTGCTTTCAGGTTCCTTTCATCTAGAATCCATGTTTGGATTCCACCAGACATTCTTCTTACTTCCAGCAGCAGCATTTCTTTGACGACTTCCATAGAGAACGACGAGGGTTTCCGACGCCACTTCGTACCTATGCACCCGGCTCCTCTGGGATAGGTAACTCTGATACAAAGGTATCCACGGGTGGGGTGGCTCTCTAACCTCTTAAGTTCCAAAGGGTGTCTTCGTAATCTGCTGGGAAGGGTCCTTAATCTTTAATTTTCCAACCACGACTTCCCCATAGAATTGTACGGAGCATGCGGTCGTGTTCTCACTCTGCACCCGTCCTCCCTGGGGTCCCTACTTACTCACCTTGGGTGGTTCCTTGGGGTCCCAGCAATTATACACCTCCTAGACTAGGTCTGGTCCTGAGTCATGGTTCTTATACCACTATTTTAGTATATGGTTTGGTCTCCCCTGGAGCCCACTGTGTATTGTGCTATTTACGATTGTTTCTTTGCAACTGTATTACTTGATTTGTGTCGTACCCTCGTGTAGAGGATACTAGAGAGTGTTATATATAATAAATACATATTTTTATAACTACTGTGTGGTTTCCCTTTCATTTAACCAATACAGTAAGGTTGCATTCTGGTAAAACAAGCTGCTTAACATTCCTTCAAGACTTAGCCTGACGGCTGCTCTCCATAGGTACCACTAGGATAGCTTTCTATAAAGGTTATCTTTAACCTAATCACCATAAGGGTTGTTTGGACTGGTGCAAGGTGCCCACTTTAATTAGTGGACAGCATATACCAGGCCAACTTCTCACGTTGGTGTGCAGCGGTTGGGATTCAAGCCTCCATTGTTTTACCAGATAAATCTTTGTATTGATTAACTGAAAAACCACTAGTCTCTAGGCACATATAATACTAGCTTAGATAAGTAAGTTCTACTGAACTTGGGGTTGGGTAGTCAAGGGTCTAGCACACCCTTTCTCCAACCTAAGAGAGTTTAGTTCCCACTAGGTTAGGTAGGTGCATACACCGCACCACACTTAGTATGTCTTCTAAAGGAGGTGCCACTGGTGGCCCTCTGCCAAGTAGATATGATGACTTCACAGTCACAGAATTGAAAGCCATGTGTGTATCTAGGAAGCTGAAGACAGGGAGAAATGCCAACACTCAACGTCTCATTGAGGTGTTACTGTTGACGACCTTAGGAAGACTCCTGGGTCGGATGAGCAGGACAGAGTGGGTGGGCAGGAGATGAAGATAGGTCAGAAAGGGAAACCTTCTATGACCTAGACTCAAATCCTGCACAGGAGGATCAAAATGATCCACCCCTGAATAACTCAGATCTCCAGGAGGAAGATGGAGAGGGTCATGAAGACCCTCACTTCGTTCCCCAGGGAGAGTGCAGAGTCTACCAAGGAGATCTAGGTCTCCCTCTGCTGAGTCAACACACTCTAGACATTCTATAGGAACCTCTGTATCTAGCAAGAGGGAAAACTCTTATGACAGGGAGTGCCAATTTCTTGAGCTTGAGAAAGCTAGGCTTAGGCTCAGGCAAGAGCAATTGGCCCTGGATAAAGAGTCCCTAGAAGTCCAGAGAGCTAGAAAGAAATTGGGACTAGAGTCCCATGGTGGCAGCAGTAGTGTCCCTAGAGGTAGGGAACACACATTTGACAATAGAAACCTCAGCAAGATTGTCCCTCCCTACCATGTTGGGGATGACATCCATAAATAGATAACTGCTTTGGAGAGGGCCTGTAAAGTACAGAGGGTCCCTCAAGAGCAGTGGGCAGCTATCTTGTGGCTCTCCTTTGCTGACAAAGGTAGAGATAAGCTCCTCACTGTTAGAGAAGAGGATGCTGACAACTATTCAGTCCTGAAGAGTGTTCTCATTGAAGGGTTTGGATTAACCACAGAACAGTACAGGATTAAGTTCAGAGACACCCAGAAGACACAGACTCAGGACTGGGTAGACTTTGTGGATAGTGCTACAAAGGCTCTGAAAGGTTGGATACATGGCTGCAAGGTGCATGACTTCTTAGGATTGTACAATTTGATTATGAGGGAGCAGATCCTTAATAATTGTCAAAACCAACTTTTGCACCAGTACCTGGTTGACTCAGATCCGACTTCTCCCCAAGAATTGGGAAAGAAGGCAGATAAATGGGTCAGAACCAGGGTGAAACAGAAGAATCAGGGTGGTGACCAGAAGAAAGATTCTTTCAAGACCTAAGAGAAAGGTGAGGATAAATCAAAAGACAAGTCCCCTGTAGGGCCCCAAAAATCCTCTTCTGGAGGTGGGTCCCAAAATCCTTCCTCCTCTGACAAGAAACCTTATTGCTTTGTCTGTAAAAAGCCAGGCCACTGGAAAAATGATCCCATTTGCACAAAGGTCAGCAATAAGGAAAATATTCCTCCAAACACTACCACCACTCCTCTTGGTACTACAAGTAGTAATCCCCCAGGTGGTGGTAGTGCACCCAAAAATTTAGTTGGGTTTTCTTGGGGAACTGAGGTGGACCCTAGCTTAGCAAGGTCCCCCTCACAGGCCTCCTTAGTTTGTGATGGTGTTATGGGATTTGCCACTTTTACTGTCAGTCCCAGTTCTTTGGGCAAGTACAGACAGGAGCCACTGATCATTAGTCAGAAAGCTGTGGCCTATAGGGACACAGGGGCTAGTGCCACCATGGTGATAGGAAAACTAGTACCCCCACTGCAGCTTTTACCTGAGTTTAAGTACCAGGTGACCAACGTTGATGCCATCAAGACAAATCATCCCATGGCTATAGTCAATCTCAGCTGGGGAGGGGTCACTGGCCCAAAGAGAGTGGCAGTACCCCCAAACTTGCCTGTGGATTGCCTCTTGGGCAATGATTTAGAAACTTCAGCCTGAGCTGAAGTAGAGCAGAAGGCCCATTTAAGAATGTTAGGCCTCCCTGAGAAAGTTGGTGGGACCCTTAGGGCCTCGGTCTAACACCAGGGAAATTTTGGAGTAGTGAAGCCTGGAAAATGGCTCACTATGCTCCACCAGAGAGCAAAGGGAAGGAAGAAAAGTCTTCTTCCCCTCAGACAATAGGTAAGGGTCAGCTTCCTCAGGGAACTGATCCTACCCCTTGTGAAGGAACTGCCCCAGAGGTGGTCAGGTCTGTCCTGGCAGCACCACTGATGGCAGGGGACCCTTCCAAGATGGTACCCAGTCTGGAGCAGGTATCCTACCCCTCTCTACCCAGCTTCAGTCAGCCTAGGGCTGCAGAGGTCAGGGATGTCAGTGGACCCCAAAGGGCCCACTGTCCAAAGGAACCCCCTCATCAACAGATTAGGGACACCCAGTCTAGTAGCACTAGCCAGGTGAAAATTCCTCAACACACTGAGGGATCCCTCTTACCCTTAGGTAGTGACATCCCCCAGATGGACTCTGTTGGGCAAAGGAAAACTTGGGACCACCTGGTTCCAAACCTCCTCTGGCCCTCCACTGTTCCAACCAAAGGGACTCAACCCCCAGCTCTAGCAAGCCAGAGGTTGACCCCTAGGGCCAGATATAACTAAGTCATGGAAAGAAAGGAATCCATGGTGACCAGTGCTCTAAGGAAGCTGAGGCCAACTTTATTAGGGCCTCACTTCCCTAGTCAGGCACCCCACCAACCTTTTACTTTGCCAAAGCACACTACAGTGGGTGAACCCAAATTTTGGAGAACACCCAAGACCCTTCAAGGGAGGGACTCCTTAGTGGACCATAAGACAGGGGGTATCCATGCTAGTGCAGGATCTTCCTTATATGGCCACTTAGTCAATAAAGTCTCAACTGGGCAAGGTTAGCCTTATCTACTTTCGTTTGGGGGGGTTATGTAGGAAGGTAGGATCTGACTGCATGATTACCCCTACTTTTTTCCTAGTGTTTTGCTGGTTTTTGACTAGTCTGACTGGGATCCTGCTTATCAGGGCCCCAGTCTATCTGCTTTCTCCCTAAATTGGTTGTGCATGTACTTTGGTACACTCCAGATAGGATACTGGGGTACCTTTATAAGTCCCTAGTATATGGTACACATATACCCAGGGCATAGGTACCCCAGAGGCCTCTCATGGGCTGAAGCATGTATTATGCCACCCATGAGAGGCCATGCAAAATGGAACTACAGGTGTGCTACTGCAACCTGTGTAAGCTGGTGCTTGCACCACTTACGAGAGATATAGGTTCACTATATCTATATATATCACTACACTGAAAACTTATAAGTCACGCCTATAGCAGGCCTTACCAATCCTGAAGGCAGGGTGCTGGGTTTTACATGAGAGGGTGCTCCTGCATGAGCAGAGTCCCTCTGCAGCCTTCGGAGACCGTTCTCCCGGGTTGTCTGTGATGCAGCCAGACATATAGGTAGAGGTGCATTATAACCTCGCGGTAAATGCTAACTCCAAAACGACTGCAACAAAATATGTCGTGTTTGGTATCAAACACCTTGGAATCATACCTCCACACCAGTAACTGGTGTGGGAGGTATGATTCCTCCCCTCAGAACCAAGCTTCTGGGGGTACCTAGTATACCGGTACCAGCTTTCTCAACCCGGACAGCACAAAATGGATGCTGCCAGCCACAGACACGATTCTGCCCTCCTGCTGCTGATCCAAGCTCGAGCAGGGGAAGGCAGCACAATAGGCATCCTGTCACAGGGAGGTGTGACCACCTCCCAGACAGGATTTAGTGTATTGGGGCTGGGTGGGTGCACTGTCTCAGTGCCAGAAAGTCTGCACGAGGGGCACATTTAGTGTCCCTGTGCATAGTCCAGCTCAAACCAGTTCTGGGAGCCATTTGCTCCTGCTCTGGCGCCAAACTGGACAAAGGAAATGGGAGTAGCCTCCCCCCTGTCCAGACCCTCCCCTAGGAGGGTCTCGAGAATCTGTCCAACCCTTTCCCGTGGGTATAAAATAGGTTACCTGGCTACAGGAGATTATATTTTATGTGGACAAGATTCTACAGGAAGAAACCACTAAGCTTCAACCATCTGGACACGCTGGACTTCGCTGGACCTCCATTGGGCTCGACTTCGTCTCCCTTTCCAACCAAAGCCTCATCTGTGTCCGTGCTCCATACAGGCTCCATGCAGGACCCTGTGGACCTCCAAGACATCAGAAGAATCTCCCTTGGGGTGAAGGAGTCACTCCCCTGCATATGCAGGCACCGTAATGCAACTGACCGGTCTGATAATCCTGAGCTCCTGCGGACTCCGAAGGCTCCAGCAACACAGGAGGTGGGTTCCGAAGGTCTCCAAGGTTGAGATGCCCTCTCACCAAGATTGAGGCCAATATCCCTTGTGGGGACCGCATAACCCATACCTCTGTGCTTGGCATTCATTTGCAGCAGCACATGTTTGTTGTTGTGCAACAATTCCGTGCATTGGGCTATTTGTAGCCTTCACCTCAGTGCACCTTTTCCATAAAGGACACCGGCCTTTTTGCAATCTGTGCCCTGCTAGCTGTTGTTCTGTGAACTTGCCTGAGGTCCCCTCACGACTCCTGTGCCTCCGGCCTGTGGGTCCCCTTGAGGGTCAACACTGCTTTAATTGGGCTCCCCTGGTTGCTCCAGGCCTGCCCTGACTCCCCTTGCTGTGGTTAGTCTCCTGGTCCTTTCTGGGCCAGATCGACACTGAACTTGACTATCTTCGTGGGTTGCCGCTGCCAAGGCTTGTTGGTGCTCCAGCCGGACACCGACCCCTCAGCACTCCACATCCTTTGTGGGACAGCTCACCTCCGGCTCCTGGTTGTCCTAGACATCTCCTGGTCCTCGCAGCTGAAGAGTCAAGATCCCTGTCAACGCACCTGAAGCACCCGACATCGGTGGGCATTCGTCTACCGAGCCTCTGGTCACTCCAAAGTGACCCAGACTCTGTCCCCTCTGCTTTCAGGTTCCTTTCATCTAGAATCCACATTTGGATTCCACCAGACATTCTTCTTACTCCCAGCAGCAGCATTTCTTTGACGACTTCCTTAGAGAACGACAAGGGATTCCGACGCAACTTCGTACCTATGCACCCGGCTCCTCTGCGATAGGTAACTCTGATACAAAGGTATCCACGGGTGGGGTGGCTCTCCAACCTCTTAAGTTCCAAAGGGTGTCTTCATAATCTGCTGGGAAGGGTCCTTAATCTTTAATTTTCCAACCGCGACTTCCCCATAGAATTGTACGGAGCACACGGTCGTGTTCTCACTCTGCACCCGTCCTCCGTGGGGTCCCTACTTACTCACCTTGGGTGGTTCCTTGGGGTCCCAGCAATTCTACACCTCCTTGACTAGGTCTAGTCCCGAGTCGTGGTTCTTATACCACTATTTTAGTATATGGTTTGGTCTCCCCCTGGAGCCCACTGTGTATTGTGCTATTTACGATTGTTTCTTTGCAACTGTACTACTTGATTTGTGTCGTACCCTCGTGTAGAGGATACTAGAGAGTGTTATATATAATAAATACATATTTTATAACTACTGTGTGGTTTCCGTTTCATTTAACCAATACAGTAAGGTTGCATTCTGGTAAAACAAGCTGCTTAACATTCCTTCAAGACTTAGCCTGAAGGCTGCTCTCCATAGGTACCCCTAGGTTAGCTTTCTATAAAGGTTATCTTTAACCTAATCACCATAAGGGTTGTTTGGACTGGTGCAAGGTGCCCACTTTAATTAGTGCAAAAAGAACAATTGATGGACAGAATGCAGAACAATGTCATACATTCACCCCAGTACAGAGATCTGGGCCTAAATCCATCGTTTTTTTGCTCACCATGCCATTCCAGTTTGGACCCAGACATATGCAAATCAGTCTTGACCCTGCGCCCAATGGGAACAGTCCAGCCCGAACTACCAGGCCAGGTCCTCCCTGGACTGGAAACAAGCATCCTAGGACCCATAAGGGTTGTTTGGACTGGTGCAAGGTGCCCACTTTAATTAGTAGACAGCATATACAAGGCCAACATCTCACAATCAAGTTTGGCATTTAGTGTCAGGAATTGTATGGTTATAAGTGCATTTGTGACTACATTGCTATATCATACACCTACACTTCCAACACTTAAGTCAGCATGGCTTGTTTGATTAGGAGATATATTTACACAGAAGGGATATTGTTCTTATCTCTTTCCCAATATGTGATGTTGGTCTGGCTTGCCACATGCAATTGTATGACATTGAATGTATATTATTGAGACATCATGCACATTTCTCACTTGAGATGATACGTTATTCCTTTACTTCCCTAGACAACATGACAGATGATGAGACCAAGCAGAACCACATTTGTTTGGAGTGCTACCATCACATCCGGCATAACGCAAAGGCCTGTAAGAGAATGGGGGTGAAATACAAAGAAGGCAAGGCTGGCGGGACATGGAATGCTGGAAGGCAGGCACAGCAAGGACAAACCAATGGGCACAAACAACAGCAATCCTGCAGCAACAGCTGGCGGACGATCCAAAGGCCTTGCAACTGGTTCATTATTTGAGGCGGAGCCCCTCAAAGACCTGCAAGAACTAAAAATAAGGATGCACAGGATTGAGGAGGAGCTGGTAAGCCTCCGGGCCACAATGCTCGGCCTACAGAAGGCCATGGAACGCATCCCTGCCCAGATTTGACTCTCCCTCAGACATATTCCGTTCTCTGATATATTTAATGTTATTTTTATTGTTTTAATAGTTTAGGCATAGTGTTAGTTAGGATTTAGTATAGTGATAGTGTAGGTTAGTGTCAGTGTTATTTTTAACATGTTTAAATAGGGAGTAGTTTTTAGGTGTGTTTTTAGGTGGGTAGGCTTTTAAATGTGTGGTGAGTTGATGTTTAGTGTGTGTATAAAAAAATATATTAGAAAACAATACCCCAAAAATATATATTTTTTAGATTTTCATGTATAGGTAGTGTATGTTTCAGATGTGGTAGTTGTCTGCATTGTGTTGAGCTATGTGTATTAAGGGGGGGAGGTGAGGGTAGATGTTTAACTTGTCATGTGTGTATAGTAGGTAAGATAGTTTAGGATAAGTTAAGATAGGGTAGGCTAGAGTTAAGGTTAGTTAGGGTAGGCTAGGTAGGTGTAGGTAGTTTAAGGTAGGTTAGAATAGGGTAAGGTAGAGTTAAGGTTAGTTAGTTTATTCTAGACGGGGATAGGTCGTATATATATATATATATCGCTGACTTCGTCTTTAAAATTCCAATTCCAAGGACAGACGAACACGGACCAAAAGTTCCTTGTGCAAAAAAGTTTTATTTGCCCTGCATCTCCACCAACATGACGCGTTTCAGCCCCACCTGGGCCTTGATCACATGATGCGTTGCGATTGTTACCACCCCTATTTAAAGTGCCAGTGCATTAGTGACGTCTAAACCATATGACCACTCTATAAACATGGAAGAGGTATTCAAAAGGTATAAACAACAATGCACAGCGTCAGACCTAACATCTTGAATGTGCAAAAAGGCATGCTTTGACTTGCATAAATACATGAATTTAAAATATGGCTTTGAATAAATATATACATAAAATATATATATACACATATAAAAAAACTCACAATTAGTGTGACTTCTATTCAAATAAACTCATAAAAAGACATGTATCATGTTGTGTTCTAGCAAATCACTATTTGGTTTAACATTGTAATTTGTTCTGTGTGAGACCTATACCTCTACACATACATATGATAAACCTACTCATATATTCTAAAATGGAAAATAGAAAAATGATGAGCCTTTGATGTTAAAATTCAAGCACATAAAACCAAGGAATTAAACTAAAATCATTCTTAAAATACTGATTCTAGACATCCTCTTTGTGCAAAAAAACGCAATGTGCAAACAATAAAGCCCCAGTCGGCAGAATACATATTGCATGTAAAGCTAGTCAAGTTAAAAAAAGTGCTATGAGTGATATGTAAAGTGCCACCACTTGGACCCAAAAGTTCCAATAAAGTGCTGTGTGCCTTAAAATGTACAATTATTTTTAAATAATTCTTTTGGGATAAAAACAGGAAAATACAGAATGATTCAATGATGGAGGAAAATTACAAGAAAAACTGTTGCCATCTGTGCTATTGCATCATGATAACGACAAACACTAATGCTGATGTTAAACAGGCAACAAGATGAAAGAAATGAAACAGAGATCTAGATAAAAATCCTACAAGCAGGTAAACAAATCCTCACTAGCGTTCAGCCCAGTTGGTATCTTAGTATCTAATTCTAATATGTATCTTGTTTCAAGGAGTCGCAACTGGGCTTCACGATTGCCTCCCCTTCTTAACGGGGGAATAGAATCAATGACATAATAACGCAGATCTGCCAGTTTGCTGTGATGGCTTTCCTCAAAATGTCTGGCCACCGGGTATGCTTGATCCTTGTTGGTAATTGCTCTAATGTGCTGGAGTATCCTTTTATGAACTGGCAATTTAGTGCTGCCAATGTATCTTAAATTGCAAGGACACTCCAGCACATAGACCGCATACTCGGTTTTACAAGTTAATCTTTTATCAATTACAATTGGGTCTGTTTTGAAAGGGCTTGGAAAGCTCGTCATGTTCTGTGCATATTTGCAGGCTTTACAGATAGTACATTTAGTGAAGCCCTTGTGAGCAGTTAGCCAGTTGGTAGGAGGTCTAGTTACCAAATTGTTCCTCACAAGGCTTTGGCCCATAGATCTGGCCCTTCTAAATGTGACCTGTGGTTTCTTCGGTTGGTGTGCACCCACTATAGGGTCACTTCGAATCAAGTTCCAATTTTTGTTAAATATCCTCCTAAGAGATTGATGTTGTCTACTATAGGTTAGAATAATTCTACAGGATTGATCCATTTGGTTTGTGATTGGAACTTGTTGCTCAGTATTGATTTTAAGGGCCTCTGTTCTGGTAATTGGCATGGTTTTATTGATAGCCCTGTCTACAGTAGCTGATGAATAGCCCCTTTCCAAGAAACGTAACTTGCTTGCCAATTGTGCTGCATGACACTCCTCCTCGCTGCTGCAGATACGTTTTACCCGAAGCATCTCCCCATAGGGGATACTTTCAATTAAATGTCGTGGGTGTTGACTCGAGGCATGCAGCAAAGTATTGCCAGCAGTAGGTTTGCGAAATAATTTAGTGGCTATGTTTCCGTCTTTAATATAGACTTCTACATCTAAAAAATGGACCGACTCCTTGCTAATGTTAGCCAAAAAGTGGAGATTGAGATTGTTATCATTCATCTGTTCTATAAACTTAAGGGCTTTTGACTCTGAGCCTTTCCAAATAAAAAACAGGTCATCAATATACCGCAGCCATAGGGGCACATGCTGTTCAAAAATGCTTTTGAATTTGTCATTGAGGGCCCGCTCCTCCCACAGTCCCATATGTAAACAAGCATAACTGGGAGAAAAGCAGGCCCCCATAGCAACTCCCCTGGTCTGCTGGTATATTTGGTTCTCAAAAAGAAAAAAATTCTGTTCCAAACAAATTGTGACCATCTCAATCAACATCTTATTATGCATATATAAATATGCAGGTCTTCGATTTAAATAATACATGATTGCTTTGATACCATCTTGATGCCGAATGGATGTATATAGTGAAGTTACATCCATGGTTATCAACAGCAAATCGGAACTCCAAGCCATTTCATTTATCTTCCGTAGAAAATCTGAAGTATCTTGTAAATAGGAAGGCAACTTTTTAACCCAATCCTGTAGAAAATAATCTATATATCTTGATGTATTCTCCATCAAACTATTGATGGCCGAGATTATTGGCCTACCAGGTGGGTTTATTTGGTTTTTATGTATTTTGGGAATTAGGTACAACTCAGGGATAACTGGGTGTTCTTTCTTTAGGAAGCGATATTCATCCTCACTAAGAAGCCCCCCACTTTTCCATGCCAACAATTTAAGATAATAATCATTCCATGCAGATTTAACAATATGGATATTACTCTTTCTGTAGCATTCAGTATCACACAATTGAGATAATGCCTCTGTCAAGTATAATTCTCGAGGCCACAGAACAACGTTTCCTCCCTTGTCAGATTGTCTTATTATGAGGTTATCATTGTTCTGTAACTTTTTCATGAGTTGAATATAGCGATGATTGTCCTGACTTGTTTTATACCTCACGCTGTTAACTGATTTATACAAGTTTTTTAGTTCCTTTGTGACTTGTTCATGATAAACATCCAAGTTGTCATGTAACATAATCGGTTGGAATATATAATTTGTTTTCAACTTTCACAACTTAGTCATCATTTCATATTTATGAGTAACCTAACATAGTCTAAGTTGAGTTCAGTACATGATGTAGCTATTGACCTGCAGGCTTTGTAGGTAAGTGTTGTTCTTTCAAAGGCCTATGGCAAATTGATACTCTACCTGACAATTGAGACAAGTGTGGTGGCTTTTAATACTGTTGCCACTGTAAGTGGACCTCTTTTGTACATTTTGCTTACAACACAACACAGGCTGCATACTACTGTTGTAATATGTGTGAAAGTTATAAAGGCAGTATAGTTGGTATAGTTTTGCCACAACAGATTACAGATTCGAGACTGCAGTGGGACACACTGGTGTTGCCAGTACTGCACTACCCTTGCACCATTGTGCAAGTGGGTCATTGTTGTTAACTATTTACAATTCATGAATGTATCCACACCTTGGGTAACTGCTTTCAATGATTCATGCCCATAAGTTGCCCATGTCATCTTCCCCTGGGGAGGTGTTGCTTTGTGCCTGCTTCTGTGCTCTGGCTCTCATGCAGCAATATGTGTGTGCAATGTACTGTAGATGTAATGTGTGGTTACACCTGCACTCAAAACATATGAGGTCTCTCAGGGGCGGAGGAACACATTTACCCTACTTACCCCAAAGTAGCATTATTGAGCATTTACTAATTGACACTGGGCCCCAATAAAAGGGCTTGCATTTCTTGCATACTGACGTACAAGGAATTGGATTGCCTTTGTGCATCCTTGTGTGGCACAGGTATGATGCAAATTCTTAAGGAGTATGGGCATGACTATCTGTCTATCATTAGTGCACACATAATAATTTATGTACTTTAGGATCTCTACAGTGAGAGTATTGTGGCTATCATATGTGCTTGATCACATTGTCATGTTCACTGAGACAGAAATATGTGGATGAGTGCAACAGTTTTATTGGCTCATATGGCTCACAGACCCCATTTTTAGAAGGTAGACATTTGTGTGTTTAGTTGGAGCTTTGCACTGTGTGTCAGTCAAGAACCTGAAGCTTATTCTCACAGCCTCACGTTCCATTGAGAAGCAACACATTCCTCATCATGCCATGTCAGTGGATGCACTTTTTGTTGCTGCATATCCATAAAGAGCAGATGCTAGTGACTTTTGCTCACTCTCCTTGAGATGCTATGAAGTGAGTTATGTTAACACACATACACTGTTAGAAATGGGTGTCTTTAGTTGGCAAGGGTTTGCACATTTGTCCAAGTATGGACCCTTCCTTCTAGTCAGGATAAGGGAGTTACACTCCTAAAATAACCCCTGCTCACTCCCTTGGTAGCTTGGCACGAGCAGTCAGGCTTATCTTAGAGGCAGTGTGTAAAGCATTTGCACATAACCAACAGTAATACAGTGAAAACACTACAAAAGGACACCACACCAGTTTTAGAAAAATATGCAATATTTTATATACTTAAAACAAGACCAAAAAGGTAAAAATCCACAATACAGTACTTAAAAAAGTATACTTTGCAAGAATACTTGAAAAACACAGTTTGTACGAGTCAGTAGCTCCGTCCGGGGCTACCGCGATGCTGAAAACAACAGAGTCTAACAGTTCCAGCTGACCGCGTCGGTACGGGCCAGCCAAAGCGTGAACAGACTCGGTAACAGTACCTTTCTCGTTGCGGCTAACACGTTGGTGCGAGCCGGTCGTGGCAACCGTCGTGGTTGAGTTGCAAAATGGAAGCGGTGCAGGGTGCGGTGTCCTCTCGATGCGGTGCAGGCAGTGGCTCAGTGACGATCCTCCAGATGGCGTCTGTGAGACCAAGGCTTACGGTGCAGGGCGAGACAGTGCTCGATGTGGTGCTGGCAGGTGGCGGTGCAGGCGACAGAGTCGATTAGCGGGAGCTGGCGTCGGTCAGCCCAGACGGCTGTGTTGGACGAGGCAGTGCCCACAGGTCACGGTGCAAGCAGCGGCTCGGTGGCGGCAGGGTCGGTCGTCGGTGACACCGGGGTTGAGGTGCGTAATGCGGACAGTGCGGTCTGTGGTGCCGTCAGGACACAGAGCCAGCGACGGAGTCGGTGACGGAGTCAGTTGCTTTTCCCTTCTCTGTGGCAACTGAAACAGCGGTTCCAGAAGCGGTACCCAGAGGTTGGTGAAGTCTTTGCAGTCCCTGAGACTTCAGAACAGGAGGCAAGCTCTATTTCAGGTCCTTGGAGATACTCAATAAAGAAGTTGCAGAAAGTTCAGTACAGTCCTTTCACTGCCCAAGACAGAAGCAGCCACTGCAGGCCAACACAGCAAAGCACTGAGCAAAGTGGTAGTTCCTCCTCACAGCTTCTCCAGCTCTTCTTCTTGGCAGTCTTCTTGGTCCCAAAGAGTTCTAAAGTTTAGGGGTTTGGGACCCACTTTTTATAGCCCAAAATCCTTGGTTCTCTGGGGGCAGAGAGTGTCTGTGCTTAGTCCAAACCAGTTTGGTCCTCTCTGGCCCAGCTTCACAGCACTTTAAATGCAGACCGGTCCTATTCAGGTGCTAGTGACAACTCCTCCCACTACTCTGAATGCAGCCCAGGTCTATTCAGCCCATCCCTGACCCATCTAGACTCTCTGGAGCCACGGCTCCTCCCCAGCCCCTGTCATCCCAAAGCCAGACAGTCAATCCACAAACCAGCAGAGGCATACTGGATGGCTAAGCAAGAAAATATCTACTTTCTAAAATGTGGTATTTTCAAACACAGAATGTAAAAATCACCTTAACTAAAAGATGCATCTTTAGATTCTGAGTTCAGGCATACTAAACATTATTTTTCCACCTTGTTCCCAGGGGTAGTTATATTTATAAGATGCTATAAACAAACTCCCCATTCTGTCCTATGGGAACAGGTAGCCTTGCAATAGTGAAAAACGAAAATGGTAGTAATTCACTATCAGGACATGCCACACACACACCAGGGCATGTCCTACCTTTCACATACACTGCACCCTGCCCACAGGGGTACCTTGGGCCTACCTTAGGGGTGACGGATATGTAGGAAAAGGGAAGGTTAGGGCAATGGCAGGCCAGAGTTACATTTACAGGCTGCTTGTGTGGGTGGCACAACCAGTGCTGCAAGCCCACTAGCAGCATTTGATTTACGGGCCCTGGGCACACACGGTGCACTGTACTAGGGGCTGACTAGCAAATCAAATCAGCCAATCATGAAAACACCAATCCATAATACAAATTTCACAGGGAGCATATGCACTTTAGCACTGAATAGCAACGGTAAAGTGCCCAGAGTCCTAAAACCAACAACAGCAGGTCAGGAAGAACAGGAGGAAGAAGCAAAAAGTTTGGGGATAACCCTGCAAAAAGCGCCATCTCCAACATCCACCATGGTATAGGTAGTTTGTTCATCAACAAATATACAACACTCTGGTTTAGATCAGTGCATTTATTTACAATTTTTGGTTGGCTCAGCACAAACTTTTTGCAATGTTTGGGGTGACAACACCAACATTGTTTGTGAGCACAGGCTGTCCAGACAGAGTCTATTTGGTAGACATGTCATGCGACATGTAGAGGTGAGGAGAATTTCAATGAGGAGGTACAAATTGCAATTAGGAAAAGGTAGGCTTCTTCAAAAGTCCACAAGTGTATGAGATTAACAGGTGCACAAACGTATAGGCACATTGCTGGGTGACAAAGGTGGCATGATGACAAACACAGGACCACTGGGAAACTGGCCAGGGTGCACAGACAAATGTTACCTGGCAGTTCGCTGAAGGAAACTGGTGAAGTCCACATCTTGCTCCCTTGATGGGTGCTGTGCCTCCCCTGCAGGTGGTGGTGTTTATGTGAGAGGAATCTGAGGCACACAACATCAGAGGCAGAAGATGTGGCTTCCCTATCCCCGGCAGCATTTATCTGTGCCAGCAGGGAAGGCAGCACAGCTCTGAAAAGGCACTGATGGCTTCTCAACAAAGAAACAACGTCGCTATGGAGGGTAGCTATTGTTGTTATGTAGGAGTCCAACTTGTGCTCCATAGATGCCATGATGTTACTGATGGTCCCCAGCCTGGTGACAACCTCACTGGTGTCAGAGGTTGAGCCCTGTTGTTCTTGGTAAAGGTAAAGGGCAAAATGACTACAGAAACAGCACAGATGACGAGAAGTATATGATGGAAATAAAAATTGTGATAAGAAAAATGAAAATAATTACTGCTACGATAAACATGATGAAGCCCCAATGGGATTGCATACAGAATTTTCACACAATTTCCCCCCACATTCTGCTAGGGAAATCTGTCATTTCTTGACAGTTGTTCTTACAGCTGGCTCTTTGAAGGTGAATGGAAAAGAGAAGCAGGCACAGACATCTGTGATGGATCGCACGACGAGAACAAGGAGCTATACTCACCAGACGGCAACCCATACTGGTGCACCTGAAGCTGAATGGTGACTGCTTCCTGAAATCAGCAGTATAATGCACCCCATTTGACTGAGAAAAAGAAAGGGAAAGATGCTTCCTACCATAGAAACCAACTGCCTGAACAAATGTAGTGACAGCTAGTTTGAGGTGTAATGGGGTATATAGACATAACAAAACAATGAACAGTAAAAACTACATAAATGTCTGTTTCAAGATAGAAATTTAGGAACTGAAAATGTTAAATTAAGGGAACAAGAGTACACAAAGAAGGACAGCAAACTTAAGCCCCTACATGTCCCTACTTTCCTGCTTCTCAGAAAACAAAATGAGACATTTGGCACTTGGCTATTGGGAGGGGCTGAATTCTCTTGAAATTAATTCTCCATTGTCAGCAGTACAGTGATAGACCAGTGACTCTTACATACCGCACTCATACCATTGATATCACAAGGTTACACAGATGATGCACTAACGAAGAAAAGAGTCATCAATCTCTCTTTAGCTACTGTGATGAATGAAATGAGTTAATGTCCTGAAGAAGGCCACAGCCAGTAGTAGGCAAGGCTGAAAAAGGATTTTGATTTCTAACGTCCATAGACACTCAGACATCTTGAAATTTTAGTTATGATTTGTTTTCCCCAGTTCACACTTAGAGTGACGCAATTAGAAATAAAGTCTGATTAACTGATACAAATGTGGGTTCCTCCAAATTATGGATCAGTGACACTTGTCACATAATCCACAATCTGCTCTATCATTTGCAGATTTGAACAAAAACAATGTATATCTCAGATGGACCCAAAGTAACATAACACTGGGAGAAATGTTTTGGCACACACATTCTTAAAGTTATCTGCGAACTTAAGTTGTTGCGTGCTGTATTCATTTAATCAACTGGTGTTAAAGTGGTGACAATTCTGTCCACATATTATTAATATCCCCAAATATGGACTTGCTTTTTAACGTCTGATGCTGAAACATGATGGCCTGTACTGGCTCATTGCAGAGCAAACTCCTGTTTCAATGCACTTGCAGTGTGTAAATTGAATTCATTTAACCTGATATGTCTCTTAGTTAGTGCATTATCTTAGAGAGCACAGCTCAGAAAAAGACACAAACCCCACTCAGTTTTTCTGAGCTGTAATTTCTGAAAATCAAGCTTCAACTCGTAGAAATATCAGGTTAAATGAGCTCACTTGACACAGTTGATGCCCATAACAACAAGCAACCTATGTTCACCGAGCCAGCGGACCCTATCGTGGCATGTCCGTGCTGAGGATTAGGTGCTGTTGCTGAGCACCGGAAAGTACCGGCTCAAATTAAGCACTGCATGATAGATATATTGAATGTTACAGTGTATGCCAGGACGAAAGTGGTAAAATACATATTTAATGTAGAATTGTGTTCTAAGGGGATGTGTTGATGCACCTAGGTGTTACCAAATCACTCCTATTTCAGCCCACTGGGAAGCTCAGAATAAAAGAGAGGTGCGCCTTTTATTACGAATATGTGTACAAATAGACTTGTTATCTCCTGAAGGCTACAGTGCGTATTTTACAGAAAAATTTCTCTCTGTAAGGTAGACATTATAGTGGTTTCCGTTTCCCCATGCAACACAAAATAATTTCTTGTTGATGAGTAACATTTTGAATAGGGTCTGCTGAATTTTAACTAGGCCTGGGTGGTAAATTCCGTTCCGCTCGCGGAATTTGCGGAATTTGGGTAATTTTGCGTTCCGCAGAGAACGCGGAATTGCCAAAAATTCCGCGATCTGCGGCTTCGCGGAATTTTTTGCTTGTTCGCGATTTCAAAGTGCGTGTTCGCGAGATATTTCCCCCAGAGCACGCAAACAGCGTTCGCGAACAGGAAAAAAGTATTGCGAACGGGCGGAACAAGCAATTCCGCGTGTTCGCGGAACTTTGCGTGCTCGCGGAGATTTTTACCATTTCGCGGAGCTTTGCGTAGCGCGACTACGCAAATTCCACCCACCCCTAATTTTAATGTTTTTTCTCGCAAGAAATCAATGTATTTGTTGTAGCACAGAGGCTCATTTGTCTCACAGTGCGCTCCAGTGGCATAATACTAATAACACCACAAGATGCAGTCAAACCTGCCCTACACTTCGGCCTTCATTGCCTTAACTCCAATGACCCGCACTGTATATTAACCAAAATCAATAACTATTTCCCACAATCATTTTCAGATAACGGAAAGGTTAACAGTTCCAGGGAAACAGCGGGATTCGGACATATAAGACATTTTCTGGAACCAAATCACCTCTAAACAAGTGAAGAAAGCCAATGAAAAAAAGAGCAGGCAGAGATATTAACAAAACAGCTGACATACACTGATGCTTGTTTATCACCAACATTGGAATGTTTATCACCAACATTGGAAACAAATACAGAAGCAGGACTGCTGCAAACCTGCCGGTAAAAGGATCTCTGATTCATCCCTCAGACGTACTGAGTTATTTGACAATGTGGGAGAGCAATTATGAAACAAATGTAAGAGACAAATTGGTTCACTGCCTAATCAGGGCCAACATTTGTCTAGAGTGAATCAGCTCAACAAAATGAGTCTAAAAGGCAACAACAAGAACACAAAGCAACTGGAAAGTCATAGGGTTTAATCTCATCTCTTAACTTCTGTACATCTGAACTGAATCTTGGAAGTTTTGAAGTTACAAAAACGGAAGAAACATAGTATTGTAAAGCATTTATTGCAACATTGCCCACGTCCAAAGATTTGCTGAACATCTGAAATTCGCTAGGCAATAAAAATGAAAGCATCCCATCTACACATTTATTTTCCTGGTGTTGTTAATCAATTAAATTAGACTCTGGTAAAACATATTTCTAAATGTCAATAGAGGCACATACAGAAGAAATATTTAGGGTTTTTGCATTTAGATGTAGCTATTCCAACCTGTTCTGAGAAGGTCAGTTTGCAAATGATGGTTGACAAATATATTCTAGAAGTGTAATTTTGAGTGATCCTACTCTGTCAAATCGCATGACATCCAAGACATTAATATTGAATATAATCTATAAAGTAGGATGAATGTTGAATTTTCGAACGTTTAAGATCATTCCATCAAGTGACAGCTATCCTGGTTGGCAGTTACCTTTGGCAATAACTTTGGGATTTCCAAGTGCTTACTGTGATGAGTTCACTTTTATATTCATCAATCGCACTTCTCTTTTTGTATAGGTCAAAAAGAGTCAGCATTTAAAATAGCGCTAGAATTTATAAAATGTGTGATGCATTTGAATGATCTGAGATGTGGGAGTAACTTCAACAACAACTGAGTGCCTGCAAGAGCTAACAAAGGGCCTGATTTAGAGTTTGGCAGATGAGCTACTGGGCCACAATTGTGACAGATATCCTGTCCCCTTTTTACAAGCACATGACATCCTATGGCACTTGTAATAAAATGGACCAGATATCTGTCACATTTGTGATGAAGTTACCCGTTTGTAATACACTAAATCAGGTCCAAAATCACATTTTCTATTTAGATCCTTCGTCCCCTACAGGTACTACAGAGCAGATATCCTGCACTAGAAGATTTCGGGTGAACTCAGTGTCACAAAGTAGAATTTGACCCTGCTAATCGGCTCCTAAAGTTTGGGTGTCTCCAATGTAGGCTGCTTTTCAGACTGCTCAGAATAAATTAAGGGGAGGAGAGAGAGAAGCAAGAAAGTGTTCACTCAGCTTCCTACTGCAATACAAAGAAATCAAAGGGAAGTGGAACCGTACCATTCTAGAAACCAGAGTCTCTTAGAAAATGTTTTGGGAGACCCTCACCCACTAGTTTCTGTCAGTGGTGTATATGATATCCACTAACGTACTCTTAGCGGATCATATCATCATCAGGTCTTACCTCCACCAGGAGGAATAGAGTCTGGGTATAGAAATGTGTTGAGATCTTAAAGGGTACATTAAAATTACCTCCTATCCCGTAGGGATACCATTTTTCATAAAACAGGGTTGGGGGGAAGATTAAGAAAACAATTGGATGTGCAAGTTACAAGTTATTGATCTTTCACATCTCACAATGTGGTCAACATGTTTCCACCATCTTACTCCTAGGTAGGTCGTAGGGTTTTCTTCAGGATATTTAGTAATCAGATCCCAATGCTCACAGATAGGAAAATCCCTTCTGGAACCTAATATACCTAATGATAACTACATTTACTTACATACTTTGATCAATTGTTTTGCCATTCCCTTAATTAGAGTCTGTACATTCAGGACAGGGAGGACACCACAGAGTGGGTCATACCTATTACAAAGTCCCACCGATAGTTTACCCGCTTCATCCCAACTTCCTATGGGGCAGACCCAGACCCTAATTAAAAGAATCCATTACCGTGAGAGGAGGTGCTTATTTGTACACCCAGATACTTCACACTTGTCAACATCCATTTAAGGCAGGCTGCCGTCATGATTGAAGTAATGGGGAAAGCCTAATTTTTCCTCCAATTAATGTAAAAGCCACTGAAAACGGAGAAGTTATCCACTATGACCATTAGCGCTGGGATGGAAGCTGTGGAAGATGACAGGGTTAGCAGCATATCATCCCATATATTATCAGTTTTAGATCACCTGCTGATGTGTGTGTCTTCCCACTGAGGCAAGTGTTTTCCGAATAGCTAGTACCAGGGGTTCCAATGCTAATAGGAAAAGAAGGGGGACAGTGGACATCTCTGTCTAGTGCCTCTGTTGATGTTCAAAGGAGGGGAGCGGAAGTCGTTACAGCAGATTATCGCCATGGGAGTATGATATAGCCATTGAAGGCAAGCCAAGACAATCACTCCTATTCTCATTTTCCCCAGTAACCTGTAAAATAGTTCCATTAAACCCGATCATAAGCCTTCTCAGCATTAAGGGAGAAGGCTATTTGTTTAGTGTCTCCAGTGGTGGCTGTCCAGAGAGGGAGACACATGGTGTCTGTAGGTGGTTACGGGAAGGATGGCCAGATACAAATCCCACATGATTGCTATGAACTAGCAATGGTATGTATTTTTCAATCAGTTAGCCAAGACCTCGGCCAGAATTTTCACACCTGAGTTAATGATCGATATCGGGTGATAGTTCTAGCTGTAGAGATGATCTCTACCGGGTTTTAGGATTAAGGTGATCGAGGCTTGGGTAAATTCAGACAGTGGGCCCTTCTGAGAGACGGCCTCTCGAAAGCTACCCCATGGGATAGAGTGCTGAGCAGTGATCTGGTAATACTCTATTGAGAAGCTGTCCACTACAGGTGCCTTGCCGGAGGGCATGTCATTAATAGTATTCACTATCGCTCCATCTTCTAGATCATGGTTCAGATCCTATTGACTGTCCCAAAGAAGGTGTGGAATTTTGAGGTCTTAGAAGAAGTGGTGGTCCTGTGTCATGTCACCGGGAGCTTTTGAAGTGTAGAGGGTAGAGAAATAGTCAGAAAATTCTTCAAATATATCTATCGGTGTGTAAGTAGTACTTTTGCAAGAAAGGAATGGAGGATTGTGCCAATTTTTTTACCCTGCTGGAAGGCAAGTAGTCGTCCTGGCTGGTCTCCTTTTTTGTACTGTCTGCTTCAAGGTCATAAAGTAATTTCTCTGTGGCCGATGTGAGCTGGGAGTTGAATTCATATTTTTGTGTTGTAAAGCTGCGGCGGGTCATCAGTGATGGGTTGCATTGATAGACTCGAGTCAGGGTATCAACTTCTCCTTCCAAGATAAGTTTTAATCGACAGGCCTGCCGTTTGGTTGTCTGTGAGTCTTGTATCATTAGTCCCCTCATGTAGGCTTTTCCTGCAGGCCAAAGCATTTGGGGAGAGTGGGTCGAGTCTTTGTTGAGTTCCACATAGTCTCGCAGGTAGCCTGACAGTTTCTGTTCCTCATCCAGGAGTCTGTTTCATAGGGTACCCATTCTCCTCACCCCTACCCATGAAGTTTGTAGTTAAAAATCCAGCATTAGTGGAATAGCTGCATGACCTGATACACAATGAGTTCCTATCTCACATGTTTGAAGTTTCAGGAGCAGGGAAGCATTCAGGAGATATTCAGGATTCAGGATTCTACATTGTGCGGACTCAAAAAATAGATATAATCCCGGTCATATGCATGTTAGAGTCTCCATGGTTCTGAGAGGTTATGGTCTGTCAATAAATTGCCAAGGATGCCTCAGTCTGAATCATGACGTGTATCTGGATCACCAAAGCTATCTAGAATGGTGTCTAAGGCCAGGTTCCAATCTCCCCCAACTTCAGTTAGGATTCTATTAAATCTCAAGAGAAAATTCTTCTTTTTCCCAGTTGGTGCGCAAACAGAATCTACTATGCAAGTGTAGGTTTGGAAAATCAATCATGCAAACATAAAGCAACCTTGGGTATCAGTCCATAATTTATGTACAATGACTGCAAAGTGTTTATGCAAAAAGATGGCCACTTCTCCTTTCCTGTATGGCATGGTGGAAGTAGTGGAAGATGTTGATGAGGAATCCATATTTGAGACAGCTATTACCTTTCCTACCCAGTCTCTTCACATCCTGTCAGTTTCTATGAGAGACATGTGAGTCTCCTGAAGCAGTGCTATGTCACATTTTTGGATCCAAAGAAGGACAGTATTTTCTTCTGACAGTCATAGCCTGTTTTGTCAAGAACATTAAGGGACCAGATAAATAAAGGTTTCATGTGTCGCCCCGTCATTTTCTCACTGGTGGGAGGACTGTCCAAAATTGCAAAGGTGCTTATGGGTGTGAAGGTGATATCGTGGAGAGAGTTGGAGTCTTAGGGGGGTGTATGATTGAGCGGGTTGATGTAGGTTATGCAGCATTCAATATTCCATTGAGATGTGAGGGGGGAGGTGATGTACTGGCCCTCTCGTGGGTGTTTACTTCTGTACACTACTGTGAAAACCTTTATAAGAGGAGCAATCTCTGTATCTGTGGAAGTTGCACCCTTTTATATACAATTGTTGAGAAGGGGCCATGGTGATCCAAAAACAAAATGTGTCGAATGACGATATGATGAGAGTGATAGATCTGAGTGGGAGAGTGGGGGCAGATGAGACCAGCCAGAAAGCAATTAAGGGGGCAGCTATGGTGCAAGAGGCGATCTGGATTTGTCTCATTCTCAGACCACATGGGCCTTAGTCAGCCGTAGCAGGTGTTTCTACAGATGTCTCGTTCTGCAAGGCCCCTGATTTGAGTCATCTAGTTTAAAATGTTAAGAGTCCTGGATAGTTGTGGCGCCTTGAGACTATCTGCTGCCGGGAGGGGGAGTGTCTCATTTGGTCAATGGTCTAGTATATCAAGAAAGTCCTCCAGGAGCTGGAGACCCATAAATTCACGAGTGTGTCCATTAATGGTTAGGATCACCCAGGTAACCATATGATATCATCACCCTCTTCATTTTCAGGCAATCCATGAACCTGATGTTATTTTACCATCTCTGGTCTTCTAAGTCTGTAACCGTCCATTGTAAATTCCAAAGCACCTGTCCTCAATCCTTGGAGTTAGACAGTCTATCTTCCAGTGCAGTGACCCTCGTTTCTATCGCATCGAGTTTGGATTTGAACAAAGACAATTTAGCATGGATATTTTTCAGTTCACTTATCATGGCTGGGGTTGAATGTTTCCACTGTCTGCATGGAGCTCTTAGTGTCTTTTAGTTCCTTTATTAGTGGTTCTAGAGTAACAGCTTGATCTGTCACCTTGGTAGATGGTTGATGTTTCCCTTTTATGCCAACTAGTGCTCCTGAGAATGTCAAATGTCTGGATCATTTGCCTCTTGATATTTAGAAGTGCGGGGGAGATATGAAGAGGAAGAGGTAGTTCGATCAAAAATGATCCGAATAACAACCAGCATATGATCAGCTCCTGTGGATGATTAGGTTGGTTGTTGAGGAACGTATGGAAGTTTGAGTGAGCCACCTATGTTTCTGACTACCTGGATGGAGTGTGGTGTACAGGCTGTAGCTCCATGCAATATGGGTGCCAATTGTGTCTTGTTATCCCCTATGGAGGTGAGGTTTAATGCGACAGTCCTACTCGTTAGGACTATATTTGACAAAACATTGATCAGAAGGTTATATGCCGGGAAGCCGAGTCAAGCTAGACCTTAGAATTCATAAGCCTTTGTTGCTGTCGGTTTTGCTGTGGGAAACTCAGTTTCAGGACTGCGAGCTGTGCAGGGCATGGGAGGTAGCTTAGGTAGCTTGCCACTGGAGATAAAGCGTGGTAACACCAGCATCTCATATGTGGCGATGGGACTACCACTTAAGCAAAAAGGGGACGGCCGCCGCTCTGACGATGTTGAACCCAATCCGCACAGCCCTTCACCCCTCCTGCCCCAATCCAAGATTGCCACCGCATCCATATTGTGATCTCCGGTTACATTTTCTTTGATTGGAGGAGAGTGGGAGCAGATGTTTTGTCGTTCTTCCCTCGGGTTTGGTAGGGCATTATGGAGAGCAGTGATGACAAATACGGGGCTGCGGATACTCTTATGCCAGTGAATGCCGGAGCAGGTCTCTCGCCAAGGAGCAAGGAGTCCCTTGGCGGCAGCTTGATGGTATAGGAGAGTTCTGCAGCACCAGTGCAACATCTCCCCGAGTCAGCTCATGGGCCAGGAAAAAAGTCGCAAAGCCTGCTCTGGCCGTTTGCTACGCTTGGGTGCAGCTGCTGAAGTAGCAAGTTTGTGGCCTGCGGTGTGCACTTCCTCTTCAGGCCTGGCTCTATTTCAGCATGTCAGTCTACCCATCAGAAATCCTGTTAGTGGTGGTCAGTCTGGCCCCCTATTACATGGGTTTTATACTGATATCGGGTGCATCCCCAGAGGAGATATTCAGAAGTCAAAAATCTTCGTTGAGGCCAAGCTTCACCCCCTAAATGCTGTTTTAGTAAGGCCTATTTAGCAATATACATTAGAGACAAGCTAGATACAAAAAAAAATTACAATAACACACTTAAAAGTGGTAGAGGGCCCACCCAAAAGCAAACAAATCATGCTCGTCACCATATACCACTTGCTAATTCCAGCCTATTTAACCACATCAATAAGTCTTTAAATCACTTGCGCCAGTCACCTAGAAGCAAAATCTGAGGGGCAAATGTATTAGGACTCTGCTCCAGTTCAAACTCAGGAAAGATGATGCACAACGGTAAAAATTATTTATAAAGTATTTACTTTGCGGCATAAATGTTTAATAAAAATGTGTTTCGTATCATAGTGTCAAGTATTCAGCTGATTGTTGTTATGTGGAGTGTTGTAGACTATAGTGGAGGACAGTCTCACAGAGTGTAGTGTACAGTGGAATAGAGTGGAGTGGAGTATGGTAGAGTGGAATAATGTGTTGTATAGAGGAGGGGCATGTCGTACAGTGGAGTGTCATCAACTGCAGTGTTGTGGAGTCAAAAGTTGTGGAGTGGAGTGGAGAGGAGAGTCATCGAGTAGAGTGTTGTACAGTGGCATAGAGTGGAATAGAGTAGTGTAGAATGTAGTGGCATAGAGTGGAGTTCAATGGAGTACAGTGTCAAATAGTTCAGTGTTGTTGAGTGGAGTGTCATGCAGTAGAGAGGCAGAAAGTCTCATACATTGTAGTGTCATATAGTGGAGTGTTGTACAGTGGTGTGTCATACAGTAGACTGTAATGCAGTGTCATACAGAGGAGGAGAGTGTCATACAGGTGACTGCTGTGCCATATAGTGGAGTGGCATGTCATAGAGAGAAGTGTCGTACAGCATAGTACAGTGGCATACAGTGGATGAACATAAGAGTTTCATAGAGTGGCATATAGTGTAGTAAAGTCTTGTAGAGTGGAGTTGCATAGAGTAAAGTAGGGTGTCATGTAGTGGAGTGTGTCAACAGTATAGTGCAGTAAAGTGGAGTGGAATGGGATAGAGGGAGTTGCGTAGAATGTTGTGGAGTTGTTGCTCAAATATGAATTTACATTGAAAAAACAAAAGACAAGAGGTGATTGTCAAAACAGTAACAGTTGGTTTAATTAAATACTTCGGCCGGGAGTAAAGTTCAATATTAACAGAGTGGAATACAGTGTTGTCCAGGGGCACAGAGTAAACTAGAGTGGCACACAATCGGATAGGCTGGAGGACATTGTTGTATAATGGAGTGCTATAGAGTGAAGTATTGTATGGTAGAGTGGAGTGGCGTAGTGTCGATTAGGGGAGTAGAGTGGAATTGCGTGAAGTTGGGCAGCGTGGAGTGGCATACAGTGGAGTAGCATAGAGTGTAGTGGCATGGAGTGGATTATCGTAGATGTGAATGGCACAGAGTTGAGTGGGTACAGTGGAATAGCGTACAGTGGAGTGGCACAGAGTGAAGTGTAGTGTTGTAGAATTTTTGAAAATGTCGGGGTGTGGAGTACAGAGTAACAGCATAGAGTTTAGTACAGTGTTGTAGAATGGAGTGGCATACAGTATAGTGTTGTGCAGGGTGGTAGAGTGTAGTGGTGTAGAGTGTTGTAGAGAAGCATTTGAATGCAGCTTTCCAGCTATCTGTAGGATAATAACCTCCTTTACGGGACTAAATCTGGTGTGTGCCCCTCCTATAGCAATGAATACGCCCTGCTGCTGACCTCAGTCAGCCCCATTTGGATCATGGATGAGGGGGACACCACGGCTATCCCGATGTTGGATCTCAGTGCCATCTTTGACACTGTGTTACACTACATTCTGATAAAGAGGCTTTGGAACTGTGGCATCGGTGGCAATGCACTGCGCTGGTTGTCCTCCTTCCTGATGGTATGCCCCTCCAGGTCTCTCAGAAACCTTTTAATTTGATGGTGCGCACCCTGCAGCTCCACAGGGCTCCTCACTCAGCCAGACCCCTTTTAATGTATATGTCCCACCTCTGGCAGAGGTCATTGAGCGATATGATTTTACCATTATTTCGTACGTAGATGACACGCAAATTGTCATCACTTTGTCGCAGACAGCGACACAGTGGCCTCCTTCCTCCGCTTATGCCTGTCAGAAGTAGCGGCATGGATGGACTCAAACTGTCTGAAACTGAATGCCGGGAAGACGGAGGTAGTCCTTGGCAAACACATCAACATTTGGTCCAATGCTTGGTGGCCCACTGACCTTGGATCTGCCCCCGTCCAAGGCTAAGGTTAAGAATCTGGGCATCTGGTTTGATGATAAGCTGTCCTTTAATACCCAGATTGCTGCCCTCACAGGGAAATGCTTTGGGATATTGAGATCGTTGAGAAAAATCCTCCACCTCCTACCTGAAGCTGCCCAAATAACAGCATTCCAGGGCTTGGTGTTATCCAGGCTGGACTACTATATCTGGGTGTGTCCCAGTCCGTTTGAACAGGCTACAACGCGTGCAGAACGCTGCTGCTCGAGCAATACTTAAGCTTCCCAAGCGGGCTTCAATCAATCCAGCTCTGAGAAAGCTACACTGGCTGCCGGTAAGGCAAAGAGCCATTTTTAAAGTGCTTTGCTATTGCTTTAAGGCTCTTTCATCTCAACGCCCTCATTATCTTCGGTTGATGGTGAAACCCTATGCACCATCCAGAAACCTAAGATCAGATGAAGCTAAATGGGCCATCATTGCAAAGGTCAAAAAGGCCAGAGCAAGAGGCTGCTCTTTCGGCCTTCTTGCACCTACAGCTTGGAACTCTCTGCCTGTGGAAATTTGGCAAGCCCTATTCGAAATACGTTTTAGGAAAACATTGAAAACCTGGCTTTTTAGCTCAGATTGAGGCTTCCCTGGGTTGGGCAACTTTTCTTCTACGGACTATCAGTATTCTAGTCATGGGATACTTCGCAAGGAGTAGCTACTTGCTCTATAAATCACAGTATTATTATTTCATTTTTGCCTGTGCATTCACTCCTGCCCCCAACAGAAGGTTTGTATTTTCCGCTCCCAACTGCAGTGCCGCGCTCTTGATGCCCCCTGCTGGTGATGCCATACAAATTGCCTGTTGAACTCACCAGCCATGATGGCAGAGCCTCTGAGGCCAGTTTTATCCATGACTTACTTTCTCCTTTTACCTTGGGTCGAGCTTCTAATTCCACTGCACACATTTTCAGTAACTCCTCCATGTGAGAACTGCTTGCAAAGAAAGCCTTATCTTCGAATGCAACTTCGCCCTGTTAACAAATAAAATGTACTTTTTCATCCCATGATTTTTCAGCATTTTAGCATTTTTACAATTAGTTTATAATAATAATGCACTTTTGTAATAGAAAGGTTGCATAAATACTTTATGATAAACTACAATAATGGGTACTATTGATACAAATAAAGAAATGCTGGTATATTTATAGAAATATTGTTGCTCTTTCCTTAACATGAATGATTTCTTTTGCAGTCACTATTTTCTTTAATGTTCTTTCCTTATTCCAGTGCGGATTGCTTTCACTTTAGCGGCCGCGCTGCTTTATTTAATTAATTTGCAGCGCGGTCCGCATCAGTTCAGTGTAGCACATGCATTTGCAATGCAACAGGTCTCGCATTTACGCAAGTTTGAGCTATTGGCATTGTAAATGACCATGCCTTTTATTTATGTTTTGGTTTTTGAAACATAAATAAAACGCATTGTCATTTACAATGCCAATAGCTTAAACTTGCGTAAATGCGAGACCTATTGCATTGCAAATGCTTGTTTTTTGTGCATCGCCTGTTCTTACAGGAGGGGCTACGCAATGCTAATGCCATGCAAATCCCTGTGGGACAATTAAATTGTAAAAGAGCACGTTGACACGCCAGTCTGGCAATTGGATTGGCTGATGAGAAGCAGACGAGGGGCAGTGTCACCTCGGGTGACGTGCTGGAGAGCCGCCATCTATGGGAAAGTTCAGACTAGGAGGGCCATCGATATTGCACCTTCCTCTGTTATCGTTTTAAGAAAGCTTTCTACAGAAGGGCCGTCATTTTAACCATCTAACAGAGGTGCACATTGCAAACGTTGCATTCAAATGTATTTGCTACTGGCGAGACTTCTTTACATGGGCCACGAGGCCCCATTTTCTGCTTGTTTAGGCGCTCCAACAGGTGCACTGTTCATTGGGACTCGCTTTCATGTTTTCCAAAGCACATCCTTTTGCTCATTTGTACTGGGGACATTGTTAGGCTGTCCTGTTTGCTGCACTGTAATCTACGCCACTGCGCTCTGCACCATTTTGCTCTACGCCACTGCACTCTATGCCACTTTATTCTGTGCCACTCTATGCCACTGCACTTTACTCCACTCTACTCTGCACCGCTCTAATCTATGCCACTGCACTCTACGCCATTATACTTTACTCTGCACCACTCTGCTCTTCACCACTACACTCTACGTGACTTATTTAACCTGCACCACTCTACGCCGCTGCAGTCTACGACACTCTACAGCACTCTATGCCACTGAGCTCTACCCCACTCTACTCTACAGCACTCTATGACACTGAACTCTACACCACTCTACACCATTGCACTCTCCGCCACGCTGCTCTACACCACTCATCTAATCTGCACCACTCTACGCCACTGCACTCTACCACACTCTACACTACTGCAATGTACACCTCTGTACTCTACACCACTCTACCCTACATCACTGCACTGTATGCCACTGTACTCTACAGCACTCTGTGCCACTACACTATACGCCACTGCACTCTGCTCTGTGCCACTGAACTCTATGCCACTCTACTCTGCGCCAATGCACTTTACGCCACTCAGCCCTACTCTGCACCACTCTATGCCACTGCACTCTACGCAACTGCACTCTGCTCTACTCTACACCACTGCCCTCTACGCCAATGCACTGTATGCCACTCTTCTCTGCACCATTGTACTCTATGCCACTTTACTCTGCGCCAATTGATTGTTCCCCACTCTACGCCGCCACACCCTACGTCACTGCACTCTACTCCCCTTTACTCTGTGGCACTGCACTCTGTGTTTTCCTGTTTGTTGAAGTGCGTGGTAGAAGCCTAAAAAAGGATGTTTTTGTATCCCTATTCATATTTCTTAAACCACACGCTTCAATTTTGCCAACAGGATTGACATCAGACATACCACCAGAGAGGAAAACAATGCCCTTTCAATTGAATATATAATAATGACACGTTATTTTTAGACCTCTTTACATTTCACATTAGATGGAATGGAATGGAACTAGCTTTACTGACATTTTGAAGTAAAAATGCACCAGATTGGTAACGCAGCTAAACATTAAATTACCAACATGAATTTGATACCGCTCCGGCAGTCCCCGAGAAATCTAACATGCGGGCCAGCAGCGGGACAGGCGGAATTGAGGTCAGCGCAACAGTTCATCAAGCGTGCGTTGAAGAAAAGGCGGAGACAACCCGCGGGATGCGGCCAGTCTGCGCGTCCAAGGAGCTGAGCGAGACAGACAACACCAGCTACAGCAACGGGACGAAGGAGAGTCCAGGTACTACGTGGGGCACGAGCGAAAGCGGAATCCAGGACCTCGAGAACACCAGCACAGAAGCAGGAGACACAACACCATCACCCTTCCATGCCGATGGTTTCCAGAAAAGACAGACCGCCAGTTTTCAGTCTGCCATGTCCCATGTGGGCCATGGCTGCAGGCAAGTCCCCTTTTTAAACTTTTTAATTAAATAGGTGGTGGGCGGGGACCACTCACAGCCAGTAGTGTGAAGAGAACACAAAAGGTGCTGGACAGTTACGGGTGTGGTGGAGGAGACACAAAGCCACTAGAACAACAACGTGTTTCATGAGCAGCCCAAGACACACAATTGATGGACGGAATGCAGAACAAATCAAAACATTCACCCCCAGTCAAGAGATCTGGGTTAAATCCATCATTCTTTTGCTCACCATGCCACCCCAGTTTAGACCTGGCCATATGCAAATCAGTCTTGACCCTGTGCCTCATGGGAACAGTCCAGCCCGAACTGCCAAGCCA
Organism: Calotriton arnoldi; assembly: GCA_963921515.1. Classification (NCBI taxonomy): domain Eukaryota; kingdom Metazoa; phylum Chordata; class Amphibia; order Caudata; family Salamandridae; genus Calotriton; species Calotriton arnoldi. The sequence continues at coordinate 213,108 of CAWUFW010014362.1, read as the reverse complement.
GGTCCTCCCTGGACCAGAAACAAGCATCCTAGGACCGGTTTTGGGGTTTCACCCCTCTTCAGCCAGGATAGCTTGAATCCAGTGGCACAGTGAGCCCACTCACAGCCTCCCGTCTTTTGCTTCTTTTGAGGATCACCCTCCTGGGAGCCTGTTCACCATCAGAGGGGCGTCTGTAACAGGAAGAGAGCAGAGAAGCAGGGAGAGAGACCCCCCCCAGAGAGGACAAGATGATCTCCAAGAAAGACAAGGAGGACTGTTAAACAACTTGTGTCCTTTATTTTCTTTGTTATTGTTTTGGTTATATCCCTACTGTACCCGCCTCTAAAATACAAGAGGAAAAGCATGTGACATTGTCCTGGTGCTATTCATATCGCGCCCCTTCCTCTGACGTCCCTGGAAAGGGAGGGGGCAAGACAACAATGCATTACATTAGCGTTTTAAAATTAAAATGTTTAACATTACAATGTTAATATAATGCATGTAATCGATTTAGTGTACGTTAAATAAAGTAAAATAAAACATTGACTTACCTTGCTGCGTGTCTTCGCTCCGGTCCTGGTGTTCTTCTCTTTGTCCAGTGAGGGTCCCAGCCAACGCCCCTAACCAGTCCAGGCGCTACTCTTATGCTGCTAACCATTAACCAGCATGCGAGAATGCCAGGCTTAGATGGAGCAGGCTCTCTCAGCACTCCCAAAGGCACTGGAGGCCTGTGCTTGCTCTTCACCCAGCTGTCTAAAACAGCTGGATTGGAGAGGTGTAAAGTGTGAACATCGGGCTGGCTGTTGCAAGACAGCCGGCCAAGATGACATGCGCACTTTAAACTTAAGTGCCCATCCCACCACTCCTCCCTGCTGCTGCCTCTCAGCAGCAATGGTCCCGTCCTGACACTCAGCTCAGGATGGAGTAGTGAAAAATAAAATGGTAATAAATTAATTTTATTACCATTTTAATTCTCATCTCTGGGGCATATTTATTTAGTGTGATGCCCAGTGGTGACTCCTCCGCTAAGGCGTAGGAGCGTCGCCCCACTGCTCAAAAGGAAAAATAAAATGATAATAACATAACATTAATAGCATTTTATTTTTCCTATTGCAGTCAGTGGTGTGGCGGGGCGGGGCTGCCCAGAGCAGAGGGGGGAGGGGTTTGTGCTCCCTAAGGGCTCATGACTGTTTGGCCGGCCCTCTTGGGATGGCCAAACAGTCATGCGCACTTTGCATGTTCCCCACCAGGCAGCACTAAACAGCCTGGTGAGGAACATGTACCTGTCTGAGTGCTTATCCACGGCGCTCAGACCAATCAGAACGCTACATTGCAGCGTTGTGATTGGCTCAAGGGAGCCACTGTGCCCGGGTGCTTCCTGCTGCCGGCCTGGACTGGAGACAGGAAGAAAGAAGAGGACGAGGACGGAGGAGAGGCGGTGGCCGGCATTCCAAGTAAGTCCTTTTTTAGGTCTCGCCTGAGCCAGCGCATGCGCTGCGCTGGCGAGAGTTTTAGTAAGCGGGTTTTGGAAGTGCAAACAGCAGTTTGCTGGCGACCAGCTTGCGTTCACGCGAGCGTGCACGCGCGATCAGGCGCCATATGGCTTCCCTCGCCATGTGGCTTCCCTCGCGATTACTTTCACTTTCGCGGCCGCGCGGCCTTGTCAGTTTCACGGCCGCGCGGCCATTGCTTGTTTTTCTTAGGGGACGGACATAGGGGACGCCTCGCTTTTCACGTTTGGTTTTGTCGGCGCGGCCCTCGAAATCATTCTGATTTTGTATCCTTTATGTTGGAAAGAATTCTGTCTGTTAACAAGTATTCTGTTGGCTTTCTGGGACACTGGTCATTTACCAAGATGCGGAGGCAGGTCGTTCCTGCTCGGCCACTCGAGGTGTTTTTGTTTGTCCTTCGGTGTCTTTAGGCATTTTGGCGGCTGTTGAGAGCTTGAGAGCGGAATGCATTCCTCGCGGGGCTCTTTTCCTTGATTCTCACAGCTATCTGATGGTCTCCTCTGTCGTCGGCTTCTACAGCCTCAGCTTCTTTGGAAGTTTCACTCCCAGGAAGGACGACACGACAATGACAAAGGTGAGGTAAAGCTGAAGTGCTGATGCACTCCTCAGGTTTTTTTGTGTCTACTTAATTTGCCACCCAAGACACACGTTACTGTTACATGTCGTGATTGTTGTGAGCGGGTCATTTGCTGTGATCAGTATTTGTTTATAAGCCATGTCAACACAAGCTGAGAAGTTTTTTTGAAAAAGCTAAATTAGTGGGGGGGAAAGGATGCACTGTGTTTGGTTTGGACGGCATCGATTCGCTTGTAGCAGCCTGTTAACTAGCTTTAGAAAAGCCCCCTTGAAAAGGCATTTTTGGGGAAAAAAATCGTATTGCTAATGAGTAACTTTGAGGGCGCCGACCTTACTTCAAGGTGCCTGTATGAAAGTTTAAGAACTCGGTCTCTACTAGTAACCAGACTGTTTCAGATTTACATAATTAAAGTAAGGCTGGACAGCACCATTGCTTCAAATTTTCTCTTTTCTAGGCTCATTTTAAATGCGCAGCTAATTTGACTAAACACAATTTGACTATGGACCCGGATGTTGCTAATTAAAATTGTGACACTAGTGTGTTGTTCGCTTTTTTTAAATGAATATTCATTCAAGCTTAATGAGCAGACCTACTTGTGTGAAAAAGACAGTTTCAAGCAGTCATTTTAACAACGCACTAGATTAATTGTGTACATTTATAGTGACAGATTTTGCCTAGAATTGAAGTCTAAGGCAATTCCCAGCAGGAAAAAAATTATTTTTTCATGGGAGGTTTAAAAACAGCCTGCTCCACAGCTTTCTCGCTGGTGGTAATTAATAATGCATTAGAACTAAATCATGCCAAAATCCAAATGTTCATTAGGTCTCGGCCTGCACCAGCGCTTGCGCTGGTCTTGCCGAGAGTTTTAGTAAGTGGGTTTTGGAAATGCAAACCCACTGGCTTTCGGCTGGCGACCAGCTTGCGTTCACGATGTGCGTGCACGCACGCAGCTGCCATCTGGGTTTCCTATCTCTTCCTCATTTCCACGTCATGGCTCATTAACTCTCTGGACTCTGATGTTTCAATCGCAGCAGCAGCTCACATTACCAACTGACGGCCCTGGACTACAGTCACATGAAAAACAGCGATTAGCATTGAAATGCAAGCTTTTTTTGTCTAGTTAGAAATATTGCTTCGGTGGGTTGATTTCACCTTATATCGCTATTTGCTTTATATAGGGAGTCACAGCCTAATTACCAGTATTTTTGCCTCACTCTGTTTTTTTTTTAATTTATATTTATTTGCACAAAGCTATATTTAAGGTTACTTTTTCAGCGTCACTTCTTCACTCTATTTAAACTCCACACCCCCACTCTTATTGTCTCTCTCCTTCTCTCTCTCTCCCCTCTCTAATTCTCTCTCTACTTAATTAACTCTCCCCTCTCTATCTTTTTTAGCCTTTCATTCTCTCTCACCCCTTTATCTGTTTCTCTTTCAAACTCCTTCATTCACTCTCTCTCCCCTTCTTTCTCTCTCTCTATCCCGCTCCACTCTTTATTCTATGTGCACCCTTTCTCTCTCTTTCTCTCTCACCACCCTCTCTAATTGGGCATTATATCTTCACTCTATCTCTCACTCGGCAACACAACAGCATCACCACAGCATCACTCAGCATCACCACAGCATCACTCAGCATCACCACAGCATCACTCAGCGCAACCACAGCATCAATCAGAGCCAGCACAGCATCAGTCAGAGCCAGCACAACATCAATCAGAGCCAGCACAGCATCACTCAGCACCAACACATCTCCTCTCAACGCCATCACAGCATCACTCAACGCCATCACAGCATCACTCAGTGCAACCACAGCATCACTCAGTGCAACCACAGCATCACTCAGTGCAACCACAGCATTACTCAGCACAACCACAGCATCACTTAGCGCCACAACAGCATCACTCAGCACCACCACAGCATTACTCAGCGACACCACATCATCACTCAGGGCCAACACTGCATCGCTCAGCACCACCACAGGATGACTCAGCACCACCACAGGATGACTCAGCACCACCACAGGATGACTCAGCACCACCACAGGATGAGTCTGCACCACCACAGGATGACTCAGCACCACAACAGCATCATTCAGGGCCACCACAGCATCGCTCAGCACCACCACAGCATCGCTCAGCACCGCCACTGCATCGCTCAGCACCACCACTGCATCGCTCACCACCACCACAGCATCACTCAGGGCCACAACAGCATCACTCAGCGCCACAACAGCATCACTCAGCGCCACCACAGCATCACTCAGCGCCACCACAGCATCACTCAGCGCCACCACAGCATCACTCAGCGCCACCACAGCATCACTCAGCACCACCACAGCATCACTCAGCACCACCACAGCATCACTCAGAACTACCACAGCATCACCACAGCATCACTCAGTACCACAACAATATCACTCAGCGCCACCACAGCATCACTCAGCGCCACCACAGCATCACTCAGTGCCACCACAGCATCACTCAGCGCTACCACAGCATCTCTCAGCGCCACCATAGCATCACTCAGCACCGCCACAGCATCACTCAGCGCTGCCGCAGCATCACTCGGCGCCGCCACAGCAGCGCCACCACAGCATCACTCAGCGCCACCACAGCATCACTCAGCACCGCCACAGCATCACTCAGCGCCGCCGCAGCATCACTCAGCGCGCCACAGCAGCGCCACCACAGCATCACTCAGCGCCACCACGGCATCACCCAGCGCCACCACAGCATCACTTAGCTCCACCACAGCATCACTCAGCGCCGCCACAGCATCACTCAGCGCCGCCACAGCATCGCTCAGCGCCGCCACAGCATCGCTCAGCGCCGTCACAGCATCGCTCAGCGCCACCACAGCATCGCTCAGCGCCACCACAGCATCGCTCAGCACCACCGCAGCATCGCTGAGGGCCACCACAGCATCACTCAGGGCCACCACAGCATCACTCAGGGCCACCACAGCATCACTCAGCGCCAAGACAATATCACTCAGCACCACCACAGCATCACTCAGCACCACAGCAGTATCATTCAGCATCACCTCAGCATCATCTCCGCAACAGTCACCACCACCACCACTACCACCTCAGCATCACTCAGCACCACCTCAGCCTGCTCTCGGAATCTGGCATCTGTTGATTCTCCCTAGCGTCTGGCCGCTGCTAGTGTTATAATACAGGTACTAGTTCCCAACCTTCACCCTCCGATTGTTTATGCCCCCTCAAAAAAAAAAGCTTTAACAAACAACCATTGCAATAGGCAGAAACAAGTTGCCAGCATTGCAAGAACAAAAGAAAACTGAGGAAATTTTTTATTGTAAATACTTTTTTAATATGGTCGTTCACTTTTACACAATGCCTTCTTGGTCATATATAAAGTAACAAAAATGCTTCTGACACTTTTTTATTATAACTTTTCAGCATGCTGCACAGCAGCCACACTTCTCTACAGCACAGCTTGAAGACATTGGCAAAGTCAATAGCTCTGGCTAAACATTTATAAGGCCCCAAAGGCGAGACCTATTGGCTATGCCAATGCTTGCTTCTTTTCTTTTTCATCAACCCCCCCTTCCGCCGTCCCAACACCCCTGTCCTGTGGCAGCCGCTACTGGGGACACCGCTCCTCCACCCTAATGGAGGAGCCGCTCCTGCAAAAAACTCAAGCCTGTCTGGACTGCAGGGAATCGGCTGTGTGACTGTGTAACTGCACTGCCTAAGACTGCTGTTGTGTGCAGTCCAGTCGGTCAGGAGATAGCATCGTCCAAACTCAACTTGAACTAGACTCACAACTTAGGACCAGAAGCACATAAAATCCCTTTGCCCACCGAAAGGCATGTCTACTTTGTCAGTGGATGAGTGCTTTTTCCGATCACTGAAATATGCATGCTTGAGATGTACTGTGCCTGGAAATGTACAGTATGCATAGATTTCCATGCACATTTCTTATGGATGTTGTGTTTGAGCAAAATTGCGTACATCTGGGGAAATTAGGCTTCTATTTGATATGTTAATTTAAATTCACCCCACGCTAGTGCCTCAGTTCTGCCAGATTCACAAGTTTTCTCAAACAGGGTGAGCACCAATATTAAGCGCCATGCTAAAGGAAAATGTATTGGAGAAATACCCTCTATTCCTAAACTCAGTATCTAGAACACATTTCAGAAATGTATTTGTTTCCTGCAACCCCATTTTTTATTCATTAGATTTTGCCACGTGGGTTGCTGCATGACATTGTGTGCTTTCCAGAAATGTATATCTTTACGGGTTCTGCAATGGGTTTCACATTTGTTTCCACTACAAATATAGGAAAAATTAACTAACATTTAGAAAAATGCAAAAACTGTGGTAATTTGTTATTTATTCATTTTTTACAACTCTGCCTGTTCCTGAAATATGGGAAGATGGTGATCTTAGCACAGCAAATCGTTTATTGATGACTTATTTTTTTAGAAACAAATATGCTTTCTTGCACACATTTTCCCCCATTTTTCTAAAAAAATAAACCAAACTTTTGCTACATTTTGGCTATCTTCATGTTTCTCTACATAGAATCCATAAATCCTAGGACCTTTAGAATCCCTGACATGTAGGGACAAGCATTGGCAAAGCCAATAGGTCTCGCATATACATGTGTTACTAGCATTGGCAGTGTGTTTCTGTGATGTTGTACACCAGTGTGGGTGCTATTCTGTATGGCTAAAAGTTAGTGGTGTGGAGTGTTATAGAGTAGAGTGGAAGAGTAGAGTATCATAGAGTGGAGTGGGGGAGTAAGTAGTGTGACATAGAGGAGATTTGTTGGAGTACAGTGTCACAGAGTGGAGTAGAGTTGAGTAGAGTTCAGTGGTCCAGTGGCATAGAGTGTCTTAGAGAGCAGTGGTGTAGAGTGGAGTGACGTGGAGAGGAATAGGTTGGAGTGAAATGAGGTAGTGGGGTGAATAGGATTGGACTAGAGTGGGGTTAGTTGGATTGCCATATGATGGGGTGGATTGAGTGGAGTAGGGTGGATTAGAGTGGGATAGATTGAAATGGGGTGAGGTGGGTTGGAGTGGGGTGGATTAGATTGGATTGAGGTGGGAGCATTGTATTGCAGTGATAGGACTAGGGAGGGGAGGACTGGGGTGGGCTGGATTGGATTGCAGTGGGGTGGTTTGGAGTAGGGCGAGTTGGGTGGAGTGGAGTGGAATGGGGTGGATTGGATTGGACTGGAGAGGGTGGATTGGACTGGAGTGGGGTGGGCTGGATGGATTGGAGTTGGGTTGGCCTAGGGTGGGGTGGGGCTGATTGGAGTAGAGTGGGATGGATTGGATTTGGTGGGGTGGAGTGGGGTGGGGTGGGGTGGGCTGGATGGATTGGAGTTGGGTTGACCTAGAGTGGGGTGGCGTGGATTGGAGTAGAGTGGGATGGATTGGATTGGGTTGGGTGTAGTGGAGTGGGGTGGATTGGATTGGATTGGGGTAGGGTGTGGTAGGTTGGACTGAGGTGGGTTAGATTGGGGTGAGGTGGGGAGGACTGGAGTGGGGTGCATTGCATTGAGGTGGGGTGAATTGGATTGAGCGAGTGAATTGGATTGAGTAGGGTGGATTGGATTGAGTGGGATGAATTGGACTGGAGTAGGGTGGGGTGGTAGGGAGTGGAGTGGCGGTAGGATGGTAGGGAGTGGGTTGGACTGGATTGAGTGGGGTGAATTGGATTAGGGTGAGGTGGGCTGGATTTTTTGGAGTGGGTTGCAGTGGGGCAGATTGGATTGTGGTAGATTGTTTTGGATTGGAGTGGGGCAGATTATTTTGGAGTGGGGCAGATATTTTGGATTGGAATGGGGCAGATTGTTTGCTTTGGAGTGGAGCAGATTGGAGTAGGGCAGATTGTTTTGGATTTTAACGGGGCAGATTGGAGTGGAGCAGTTTGTCTTGCATTGGAGTGGGGCAGATTGTTTTGGATTGGAGTGGGGCAGAGTGGAGTGGGGCAGGTTGTTTTGGATTGGAGTGGGGCAGATTATTTTGGCCTGGATTGAGGCAGATTGTTTTGGACTGGAGTGGGAAGATTGGAGTGGAATGGGTTGGGTGGATTGGAGTGGGGTGGGTTGGGAGGATTAGAGTGTGGTTGATTGGGGTGGGGTGGACTAGATTGGTCAGGGGTGGATTGGATTGAGTGGATTGGTGGGGGTGAGGTTCGGTGGATTGGCGTGGATTGGAGTGGGGCGGATTGGATTGGATTGGAGTGGGGTGGATTGCATTGGGGTGTACTGCACTGCATAATTTCGAAAATGACACATAAGAAAGAAAGAATGTCGCTTTGCAATATATAGAAGAAGATAATCGTCATCTTTTGAGAACAGCGCCCACGAGCAAAAACAAAACATGAGTACAAAGTGAGAAGAGAAGAATTGGCAAAATAAAAGAAAGTTGATTATAGAAATAAAAGTTAGTAATTTTGTTTGCCCTGCTTGGCACATTTTTGCAAGTCACACGCCTTCTGTTTGCAGGATGCTGGAAGTTAAAAAGAACAAAATAGTACCTCAATCACGTTGGGAGAGACGGAGGAACACTAATTAAGTTAAATCAATCAGTGCTTTGTCCCTGCTCCACCCAAAGAGCTGTAAATGATTTAGGTCTGTAGTGACCAGTTACAAGGCTGTAAAAAAGAGTGCATACAAGCCAACAAATTGTAAGCAACAGGGCAGGCTCTAAGCCCTTTTTGTTAACAACAGCGTCTCGCAAGCGATACTCATGTGCTAGCTTATGCTATCGCAGGATCGATCCTAAAAAGTGTAAAATGCTGTTCAGTGCCAACGTTTTACCCTCTAGTTTAATTAAAAAAGTTCTTTTTTTTTTTCCTTTTTCAGATAGGACCCTTCAAGCATCTCTTGAACTCATATTTCATGGAATATATGTAAACTAACGGTCAGACTCTTCAAATTATTGTCATTTTAAAGGGGAGCGCTAAGTGACAGCTGTCACTCTAGAAAGGAATTTGGGGCAGAATTTTTGCACCTGCTTTTTAATTTTTTTTAATGAAAGGCACATGATTACACACTTTCTTCGCTCCTACCTAAAGGTTACATCCACCCCCTCCCCCATCTTTGATCATGAAGGGTAGCTCGGGTCCAGGCAACAATGGGCATCCTAGCAGTGAGACTTTCACCAATGCCTGAAGCAAAATCCATCTTTTTAAGTCGAGCATTCGAGACCTCTTGTATATACTTTAGTATATACTTATATGTGTATGTACTTTGTGTGCTCTGGAGATCAGCCCTAGGACTTGTCTGCTTCCGGTTAGGGAGGTTTTTGTCTGTTCAACTGCCTCTATTTAACTGTCTTGATAGAAAACGACCAGTAGAGGTCAGTAAAATACCGGAATTGCTTTCTGCTTGTTCAACTGCCTCTATTTAACTGTCTTGATAGAAAATGACCAGCAGAGGTCAGTAAAATACCAGAATCACTTTAGCATTCTCTAGATTCCAGTCCATAGAAATTGTCTTCCACGTGCACCCCTAGACAATAATATTTTTTTCAAATCCTGTATTTTGAGTGATATGACCACAGAAGGCCCTGATTTTATATTAAAAACAGAGCTTTGGACCATATAATTTCTCTCTGAAAGGCAATATTTCTCTCCATGTGTTCCCATACCTGGCATGTCACGCAGTTTGGTGCTTACTTTCCCTCCATGTTAAAGAACAGTAGATGTTTCAGCACTCAGGCTAATGTGCTGCATAGTTATATACATATAAGGTCCCAAAGGCGAGACCGATTGCATTGCAAATGCTTGTTCTTTGTTTTCAAGCACTCCATAGGAGTGCTTGTATTTTCAGGCCATCTCCCTTGTACAAATACACACATACCAATAAAATGCATGCGCGCGTACACAAACAAATGCATTTCTTAAAAAGTTGTTCAAACATGATAAGCACTAGTTTAATATTTTTTGTGCACGATCCGATGGTATTCAAGGGCTCGCACAGTCCACCGCCTAGTCATCGGGCTAACAGGAACCAATGGTATTGGAGAGCTTTAAGTGCTCACCAGTTACATTCCACAATGACACATTCATTTTTATTGCTTATCCTGCTTCAATTAAGATTTTTTTTTTTACCCATTCATTGTTGCTACCTGCCGCCCTCTCCCTTCTTTGCATGACCATTTGCCGATCCACTCCTGCTTCCCTGCTTGACCCATCCCCCCACTACCTCCCTCGTTGCAGCTGCTTTTATTTTTTATTTGTTTTTCACGATCTGATGATATTGGAGTTCTCGTTCTGTCCTCCATCTTGCCATAGTCTCCCTTGTACACATGCACACATATCACTAAAAAAATGCATGCGCGTGTACACAAACAAATACATTTCTTAAAAAGTTGTTAAAACACGAGCAGCACTAGGTAATCTTTTTTCTGCACGATCTGATGGTACATAAACAAATGCATTTCTTTAAAATGATGTTAAAACATGAACAGCACTGGTTTATTGTTTTTGCACGATCTGATGGTATTGGAGCGCTTGCTCAGTCCTCCATCTTGCCGTAGCGCGAAAACGAGCGCTGGTATTAGAGCGCTTTAAGTGCTCACCAATTACATTCCACAATGACACATTCATTTTTGTCTGCTTTAATTAAGGTATTTCTTTTATCACTTCATTGTTGCTTCCTTCCGCCCTCTCCTGTCATTGCTTGCCCATCTCCCCATCCCCTCCTGCCTCCCTGCTTGACCCATCCCCAACTACCTCATTGTCGCTGCTTCTTTTATTTAATTTATTTTGCACGATCCGATGATATTCGAATGCTTGTTCTGTCCTCCATGTTGCCATAGTGCTAATGCTAGCCAATGGTATGAGAGCACTTTCAGGGCTCACCATTTATATTACACAATGACACATTCATTGTCGTATGCAGGGTAAAGTGTAAGTGATTTACCCAGAATCACAAACTGTTCAGCCGACTCCGAGATTCGAACCTGGTTCCCCAGATCACCTGTTGGCAGGTCTGACCTTTATGCCACATCCCCGCTTCACTTTTAAGCTCCTCAACAGTTTCTCACTGTCACTTCCACATTTGTTCAGCAACACCCCGTCAACACCGAACAACCATTGGCAAAGCCCATAGATCTCAGCTATGCCCGAGCAATTGGCCTTGTCAATGTGAATGTCTTTCAGCCATGTTGTCTAGCAGCACATCTGCTGTTCAGCATGGCTGAAAGCCACTAAAAAAAAGTGAAATGATGCAGCCAGTGCAAGCCATGTCATAGCTGTTTTGTGACTTCTTTGTGTTGGGGGGCAAGATAATAAACTCAACATGGGGGCGGAGAGGCTCAGCATCGGCAAAACATCCTGTGAATTTTTCTGTGACTTTTGGCCATGCTAAACAGCAGACAACATGGCTAAAAGACATTCACATTGACAAGGTCAAGAGCTTGGGCATTGTTGCGAACTATTAGCTTTGCCAATGCTTGTTCATCATAGTTTGCCATGGGGATGGGGTCCCGAGGCCAATTAAGGCTCAGGGAGGGTGCTGCATGTCCCCCTCCCCTTAATATATGGTTTGGCCCGAGGGGTTGGGGTCCCTGGAACCCGAAGGCCAACCCTACGCTGCGCAAGCCCAAAGCTGTGCGTAATGTGGGGTTGGCAGCCTACAGGGGGCTTGGCCCTAGGGCCTGGTGGCAGGCAAAGCCCTGTGTCCAATCTTACCGCTGCCAGCGGGGAGTTGGACGTATGGCCTGGGTGACATTTTCACCTAACTATAACATCCCTTTAACATTTGATTTTTTCAGTAAAGTAATGTAATATCACATTTCCTAACTATAATGTCACTTTAACCTTTGGTTGCTTCAATGAATTTCTGGGTTTTTTCTAACGTAACGGAAAGTAAGGCAGAGCCACCGGCTTTGTTAAACAGTCAGCACATCAAAATATAAAAGGAAGACCTATTGGTGTTAACTATATTCCAAAATAATTTTCATAAATGCACATTGGGAAATACATAATAATTATTTTCACAAAACAAATGTAAAAAAATCTGTTTTAAATATTGAAAGTGTGTTTGAGTCTTTCTTTACACTATTCAGGCCACAATATACAGCCATAGAACCAAACACAAGGCATCCCCGCACTCCAGCTGAAGAGCATACAGCTGCAGCTCAGAGTGTTTTTTAAAAAAAATTACAATCTTCAGCCACAGGGGATAAAGGGCCCCGGCCATAGGACAGCTTGGGGACGGGTTTCCCCACACCCTCTCCCCAACTGAAAAATGCTTTGGCCCTGGAGGATGGGTCCTTTTTTATTGGCTCAGGAGGAGGGCTACCTGTCCTCCTCCGCATAAATATCCAATCTACCACAGGGTATTGGGTTCTCTGGACCTTAAAATAGGTTGGAGAAGGGGGCTGCACACCCCCTCCATATAAAAATTAAAGTGGCCACAGGGGATAGGGTCCTCGAGGCCTTAATATGGCTCAGGAAGAGGTATCGCACATCCCCTCCCCAAAATTGATGCTAGTGCTGACCCCTCGAGCCCTGTCACATTCCGTGGGCTTTAAAATTAAAAGGGTGGCAGCCTGCCATTTTTTTTGATCGCGCTAAAAAAATTATGTTTTTGGCTCCAGGCAGGATTCCAATGAGGCCCACCTACCATGCCAAAGGGGCTCAGAATATACCTACCCGTCCCCCTATATGTTTTCTTAACCTTGTTTCAGGGCAGGGGACGGAGCCCCCGTACCCTAAAATGGCCTCAACATCTTTGTTGGAGCTGAGGCAGGCAATCAGATCTTATCTTCTGATCTGCTGGGTCCGCGGATTCTCCTTGTCGGGAATATGCATTCATTTGGAGGCTTTTCTCACAAATACAGAACAGATTTACACCAAATCACATAAAGCACACTTTCTGGATGAAGATCTAGCTTTCTGCCAGATTTGGTGCAATCCCGCTCTGTCGTTTTGACTGTAGCTGTTTCTAAAATTTCAATAGGAAATTGCATGGGGGACAAAATGTTGTGGACTACCGCTTTTTTTTGTTTCACGCTTGATGGATCACCCCGAAATTTTCAAGGAAGGAGCTGAGGTGGATGAGACTTTTTTGAAAGTTTTGTGAAGATTTTTCAAACGTAGCAAAGTTATTAGCAAACCAAAAAATCAATTTTCTATGGAAACGTGATCCTAATTATAACTACACAAAGGCGACCGTCACTGAGTAATTTATCTACATATACATATCTGCTTGTTCTGCCCATACAAGTGTGCTGCCACTTGACAGGAAATTTGTGCAAGACTGGGAAATGACAGTGAAGTGAAATCTGAGCAGAGGGAATTTGGTTTCTGCTTCACTTCTAGGAATGATTGATAATCAGTGGAAATAGCCACTCTGATCATGCAATGCATGGCTTTACAGGAAAGAAGTTTTGTGTTTGGCCATGCACTGAACTAGGGCTGTTGCTTAACAAAACCACTGTACCTCGGCACTCTCCAAAAATTATATCACTATTGTCAATAGTGTGACACATTTACAATTCAAGAACGCTGATACTCTTACGTGAGGTTTCTCTGCCGATGAAGTTGGTTCTAGGGTATGTGGCTGACTGCGATGAATTTTAACTTATATTATTGACCGTTGGAATATGGGTGCTATTAGAAGAAAGGACATACTTTAATTTTAGGTTTACCAACGATTTATCTTGATGCGACTTTCAATTATTTAGTGCTTTCGAAATACTGTTCTTTGCCCTGATGAAGTCCAAGGCGTATAGCCATATGGACGAAACACGTGTTGGCATGGCCTGTGTTTTAAAGTCATTTTGTTAAAGAAGATGGATACCATTGAAAGATATCTTGACAACTTGGAATAAACAAGAAGAATACACCCAGGACTGATATTTGGACTTTATTTGCTACTACTACTTGTATGCTATTTGCTCGGGCTGCCAATTGTTTACTTTATATTAACAAGGAAGCTGTATGAAAATTCATTTCCACAAATAAGTCAGCATATAAAGCCATACAGTATTTATGCTTACAAGAAACTGTCTACAAACTTTTTTTTTTTTTTATAAACAGTTAAATGTATGTCAGAATGTACAACCATACAATGTTTGGTAGGTCCCTCTAGGTTACGTTGAAACACTCCAAACACCTAGGGATCACAGTTAGAATTAGAACATAGAATACAGTTACCACAATTGGAACCCTCCCTCGGTGTCTATGTAGACCAATATTACTGCCTGCTAAGGGTAAATGAACCATCTTTATGCATCAGTCAGTGAGGAAAACATGCAGTTCCCTATCAATGTTCAGACCCATGTCCACTGCACGGAGTCGCAGAATCCATTGAGTTTCTGCTCTTCTGAGTGCCCGTGTCCTGTCTCCACCCCTGGGATCATTGCGTACCTGGGCAATGCCATGGAAACGTATGCTTGCCAGGGTCATGTTCGGATGGCAGGTGTTAAAGTGGACTGCCAGGGGATAACTTGAGTCATTGTTGTGTATCGCTCTCATGTGTTCTTGAATCCTCTCCTTTAGTGGACGTATTGTGCTTCCAATGTAGACTAGTCCACATTGGCAACGAATACAATACACAACAAATTTCGAGTTACAGTTGATAAATTGTTGAATTTGATACATGATAGCAGTGTTATATTTAAATTCCTTAATCCTGTTACACGCAAATGGGCAAATGTTGCACTGAGTGCATCTATAGAAACCTCTTGGTTGATCTGGTAACCATGTGTTACCCTGTGGTTTGGGCGGAAGGTAGCTCGAACACAGAATGTCTCTGAGGGTTTTACCTCTCCTATGGACTATTCTGGGTTTACTTGAGATGTATTTCGCTAAAGACCTGTCCAGGGTTAACAGATGCCAATGTTTTAACATAATCTTATATATGTCATGACTATGGGTATTATATCCTGTCACAAAACAGAGTCTGTCATTGTATTTCCTCTGATCTCTCTTGTTCTTCTTACTTAGTAATTTATGTCTAGTTGTTTTCAGAATCTGTCTTCTAGACTGTTTGAGGACTAAAGAGGAGTAGCCCCTGTTCCTGAAGTGTTCCTGCAAATTGTCCAATTCTTGATGAAAGACAGTGTCCTCGCTGCAATTTCTCCTTACTCGGGTCATTTCACCCAGCGGAATCACATTAATCTGTGTTGTGGGATGGGCACTGGAGGCATGTAGTATAGAGTTACATGCTGTAGGTTTCCTATAGAGCTGAGACATTATTTTATTGTCCTTGACGTAGATTACCACATCTAGAAACTCTATTTCCAACTCATTGTAATTGGAGGTGAACCTAAGATTGTAATCATTGTCATTAAGATAGTCAGTCAAAGTAACAAACTCTGATTTGTTACCTGCCCATATGATGAAAATATCATGTATGTAACGGCACCAATAGACAATCTGTCCTGTCTGTTGCGGGGGACCGTTAGCCCACAGATGTTTAGACTCGAATCTGCCCATATACAAGTTAGCAAACGACGGAGAGAATTTAGAACCCATCGCCACACCCATGGATTGCTTAAACCATGTCCCTTGATGTAAAAAGACATTGTTTTGTAGTACTAAACGAGTAAAGTCTAACACCATTTCTGTGTGTTCATACAGGGTGGCATCCCTTTGAGATAAGGTGTCCCTTAAAGCCTGTAATCCTTGCTCCACTGGTATACTGGTGTAAAGGGAACAGACATCTAATGTGGCAAACGCAAGTTCCCCTGTCCATTCTATGTCTTCTAGTTTGTTCAAGAGATCACCCGTGTTCCTAAGGTACAAAGGAAGATTTAGTACCAAAGGCTGTAAGAATGTGTCAATGTACTCTGATAGGTGTTCTGTAGGTGACCCAATACCGGAGACTATAGGTCTCCCGGGAGGAAAGGTGCCTGTCTTATGGATCTTCGGGAGCACATAGATACACGGTGCTCTAGACAATGGAGTAAACAGATACCTATATTCTATGTCTGAAATAAGACCTCGTTGTTTCCAAAAAGTGAGTCTATCCTCAATGTGACAGGTGATTACTTTTAATGGATTGGTGGTAAGTTTAGTGTAGGCTGTTGCATCCCCTAGTTGTCTCTCAATCTCCTGTATGTAGTCTACATCCTGCATGACCACAATGTTACCGCCCTTATCTGCCTCCTTGATTACAACATCAGAGTTGGCAGCCAATGTTTTCAGGGCAAAATGCTCATTCTTAGTGAGATTGAATGTAAATTTCTTAGCTGAGCTACTACAGCTATCTTCCAATACATATAAATCTTTCGTGACAGCCCTATGGAAGGAGTCTATCAAATTGTCTGAGGATAAAACAGGAACAAATTTAGATTTTAGTTTACATCCACTAACAACATTCAGGTTTGGCACAATGTCAAGATCGGATAGAGTATCTAAAATAGTGTCTGAATCATCTTCTAATGACAACAATAGATGTATATTTTGCACATCATTGATAGTTTTATTGCAAGGTGGAACAGGTTTAGAAGCAGAATGAATAGGCATGGGATTTTCTTCAAAGAACTTTTTCAATTTAGCGCGACGAGTAAACTTGAACAAATCAATATGTAAATTGACAAAATCCGGTCGTGCAGTTGGACAGAAACCAAGGCCTTTAACAAGAACATTGTTCACATATTGGGAGAGCCTAAGATTCGACAGATTCTCTATATTAACCTCATTTGAGGAAGCGACACTTACAGAGTCAGATTCACATACATCGATGTCATGGGTTGAGCTCAGTTCTTCACATTGCGGGACAATGAGCGGGTGTTTGTTGCGCCCTCCCTGGCACTTGCTGTGGTGCCCAACCCGTCTGGGTTTCTTGGATTTGCCCTGTTGAAGTTGTTTCTGGAGCCCTTTCGGAAGCGTGTTAGTTCCTCTAAAAAAGAGGATGAGGTCGGGTCATGAGCAATGCCAGCACTAGCTGACTCCAATGCTGCCCCTCCACTAGCCTCACTATGTACGCTTGAAATGTCTGACTCGCTCATGGAAGCTGTTATCACAGAGGGAGTATTTACTCCACTAGATGCGGATGGCCGCGGTTTGATCTCATCAAATCTCTTGGCGAAGGTAAAGACCCTTCCATTTTTATAATCGTTGTCATCTCGTTTCAATTTTCTCATCTTCTTTTCTTTGATGTAAACCTGGGATCACTGACAAAATATCGAAGGTCAAAAAATCGACCTACAAAAATATCGCAACAAAAATATCGATGTCAATAATATCAAAATCCTATCTACAACATGGTAAGTACAAAAATATCGAAAAAACAATATCGATTGTCAAAAATATCGTTATCAAAAATATCGTTTTTTTTGTTACAAATAATATGTAAAATAAACTAAATAATACTTATAATTAAAATAAACATAGTTAAAAATATTTTATAATTTTTAAAATTAATAAGTAACATATATAATTAAATAAAACATTAATTAAACATATACATATAATATATAGTATATATACTTACTTTATAATAAGTTTCAATAATTATTTTAATAAATTATAAATTATTAAAAAATATTATAAATTACAAATACATCTATACACATAAAACAATAACATAAATAAAAATTAAATAATTATAATAAATTAAAAAAATTAAATTTACTTTTAATAATTTGAAAATGTATTATATACTATATTAACTAAAATAATACAAAAAATATTAAATAGCGTAGGGAATAAAACTACTATTACAACCCCCAAAAAAACAACAGTAAGATAAATGTTGGATAGCGTAGGGGTAAAAATTACTATTCCCACTCCAGACAGTGCAACAGTAGGGAAAGTGTTGGATAGCGTAGGGGTAAAAATTACTATTCCAACTCCAGAGAGTGCAACAGTAGGGAAAGTGTTGGATAGCGTAGGGGTAGAAATTACTATTCCCACTCCAGGGAGTGCAACAGTAGGGAAAGCGTTGGATAGCGTGAGGGTAAAAATTACTATTCCCACTTCAGTGAGTGCAACAGTAGGGAAAGTGTTGGATAGCGTAGGGGTAAAAATTACTATTCCCACTCCAGAGAGTGCAACAGTAGGGAAAGTGTTGGATAGCATAGGGGTAAAAATTACTATTCCCACTCCAGAGAGTGCAACAGTAGGGAAAGTGTTGGATAGCATAGGGGTAAAAATTACTATTCCCACTCCAGAGAGTGCAACAGTAGGGAAAGTTTAAATGCTTTTTTATACCAATAATAATAATAATTAAACATTAATTATCAATTAATAAATAACTCTTAATATATTAATTAAATTTATCAATAAATAATATTTAATAATATTTATTTACCAATTAATAATAAAACAACAATAAATTAATTTTTAGAACCAAAAAATTGTAATTTAAAAAAATTACCTATTAATAATTAATATCCAATAAATTAATTATCAATACCCAAAAATAAATTTAATAATTACTTAATTAGATTTCAATTACTTCCAAAAGTATTCCCCTATAAACGCACAACACACTCCAATGATAAAATAATACACTTAACATAATTATCAATTAATCAATTAATAAAAATTAATAACTAATTAATAATAATTAATTACCAATTAATAATAATTGATTACCAATTATCAATTAATTAACAATAATATAATTATCAATACCAATTAATTAAATTAAATTATAAGTTAATTACATTTAAATTACATGATCAATTAATGAATTAATAAAAATTAATCACCAATTAATAAAAATTAATTACCAATTATTAATTAATTAACAATTATATAATTATCAATAACAATTAATTAAAATAAATTATAACTTAATTACAATTAAATTACTTCCCACCCTATTCCCCTATAAACCCACAACCCGCTACAGAACTTAAACGCAAAAAATTATTAAAATTAATTTATAATTCCTAAAAATTAATAATTAATTTAGTATAATTAAATTACTTCGCACCCTATTCCCCTATAAACCCACAACCCGCTACAGTACAAAAAAAAAAATTTTACTTACATTTTTTTATTAACATATAAAAATTGTATACATATATTTTTAAACAAGTAGAACACTTAACAAAAACACATATAACGCATACATATTAAAAACATAACAAAATACATAACAATAATACAAATATCGATATTAGTAACATCGATATTAAAAAATTCGATATTACTTAACTTAGGGTCGATATTCTGTCCATCGATATTCTGTCCCTTCGATATTCTGTCCCTTCGATATTTTAACTTCGATATTTTTGTATATCGATATATTATTTTCGATATTTTGTCTGCTCACTGTAAACCTGATGTTTCCCTAGAACATCTTTCAGTATCTTATAATTTTTTTCAGTTGCTTCCGGCAAATTTAAATCTTTTATTTCAATTTCCAATCTTTCTATGTCACTCATTAGAATACTTAGGGGCCGATTCCGATTCGGGCCGGAAAAAGCACCGACCGACTCGGATCCGGAAAAAATACCGACCGACACGTACCCGTGGCGCCCGACACGCCAAGTACGATGCAAGGCGCGAAAACTCCGACCGACACGTAACGAAACCAAGTCGACCGACCGAGCCGCACGGAAAACAGCAATCCGGCCGGAAAAACACGCGAATCCAACCGACCGACACGCACCCGGAACAAATCCGACCGAAACGTACACGCTAACTCCAAACCGCTAAGTACGATGCAAGGCGCGAAAACCACGAGCGAGTCGGACGGAGGACAAGCCGGACGACCGACACGCATACAAAACCGAGCCGAAGCAACACAATACACCGCGACCGACGCGTACGCAGCATAGAAAACTGCACAAACACAGCGTGAACGAAACGGAGAAAACCGTACGAGACCAATGCAGGGTCCGACTCGGTCACAAGAACGTTTCCAACACACACAAACAGCACAAAGGAAAAATCACCCAAAAAAAGGCCAAACAAGCAATTACCAAGCCAATAAATACTGGGGGGGTGGGGACAGAGAACAAAGACACACCCACAACTCCACCTATATAAAGGACACAAATCACTACCATGAGCCTTTGCAAATGCCATTCCACTGCCAGCACCCAAGAGAAAGCAACCACACACCCACAGCTCATCCCTCACACAAGCCACACACCATCAGCACACCAACAAATACCTACCTCACATACACCCAGCAAAACACACACTCACACACCCTCACCTGCACACCAACACACACATCACTCACCATCACCACCCATCACCATGCCCCCCAAGAAGAATCACAAGTTCCTAGATTGTGAATTGGAAGTCCTGGTAGTCGAGATCCTCAGGGTAGAGCCACAGCTGTTTGGCACATTGGTCCAACAGACCCCCATGTCGCAGAAAACCAAGATGTGGGAGAGGATCATCAACAGGGTGAACGCACAATCACCATGTCTGCGCACAAAGACCGACATCCAGAACAGGTGGTATGACGTGCGCAGGAGGGTCCGGGAGCTGCTCAAGAAAGACTACCTCATCAGCCAATACACCGGCAGTGGCCCTCCTGCCAAGCCAGTATACCTCAGGCCCTGGGAGGAGAAGGTGCGGGCCATCCTTCCGCCAGTGAGCGTATATGGACTAGAGAACATCCCAGAGCCTGGTGAGTACACAACAAATGTACACAATTTTCTGACACTAAACACACACACATCACTGTCAAGGGGAGAGTCAAACCATGCACTCATAGCAATTACACAGCAACCAGAACAGAATCATCCCAAAATGTGTATGTCAGTCAGATAAACACAACACATGCCATCAAAGAAGTTACATCCAACCGTGCCATCACATGTACAAACACAACTACAACTACAGCTAGGCAGTGGCACAAATAGAACTAACAAACACATCCAGACATGTAGCCACCACAACAACACCAACACACAGTGAAGACCACTCAAAGGAAGGAATTCTGTGTATGCTGGCCAAGTCTGTGTAGCCAATAGCATCATGGGAGTCGCAGTCACACATATTGCCCCCCCACAACTGTCCCATCAACACCACCATGAACCATGCGCACATCACAGGGAGTGGAGAAGGACTCACAAGATGGCTGACACTGGCTACTGCTGTGGGGAGCACAAGGCCCTGCTGGCAACTGTGCACCAACAAACAGCAGGACACCACTGACTGACATCCTGAGAGACAACTTCCACTCCCTGCAATGCAAGCACGTTCCATGGTGGGATGGCTGGCTGGGTGGGAAGGGGGACTTGCAGCACTGACTATAGTCACCAGCACCTCCCCTCACACCCCCCCCAACACAAACTCCACAGTACCCACCTGGTAGAATGCAATGCCCTCCATCCTAACACAAGATCCCACTAAGCACCACCACCCTGGGTTATGTTGTGTGAAGCACAGGGACACTCTTGGGACTCTTAGCCAAACAACTGCCAGGACAACACTCCCAGCCATCCTGTCAGCACAGCCAGCCCACCCCACAGGGAAGCAGAGTCAAAAGGAAGGAAGCATGGGCATGCTGGGAAGGGGGTGGAGGCAATAGCATGATGGGAGTCGTAGTCACAGACATTGCTCAGCCTCACAACTGGCCCATCAACACCACCCTGAACCATGCTCACATCACAGGGAGTGGAGAAGGACTCACAAGATGGCTGTCACTGGCTACTGCTGTGGGGAGCACAAGGCCCTGCTGCCAACTGTGCACCAACAAACAGCAGGACACCACTGACTGACATCCTGAGAGACAACTACCACTCCCTGCAATGCAAGCACGTTCCATGGTGGGATGGCTGGCTAGGTGGGAAGGGGGACTTGCAGCACTGACTATAGTCACCAGCACCTCCCCTCACACCCCCCCCAACACAAACTCCACAGTACCCACCTGGTAGAATGCAATGCCCTCCATTATAACACAAGATCCCACTAAGCACCACCACCCTGGGTTATGTTGTGTGAAGCACAGGGACACTCTTGGGACTCTTAGCCAAACAACTGCCAGGACAACACTCCCAGCCATCCTGTCAGCACAGCCAGCCCACCCCACAGGGAAGCAGAGTCAAAAGGAAGGAAGCATGGGCATGCTGGGAAGGGGGTGGAGGCAATAGCATGATGGGAGTCGTAGTCACAGACATTGCTCAGCCTCACAACTGGCCCATCAACACCACCCTGAACCATGCTCACATCACAGGGAGTGGAGAAGGACTCACAAGATGGCTGACACTGGCTACTGCTGTGGGGAGCACAAGGCCCTGCTGCCAACTGTGCACCAACAAACGGCAGGACACCACTGACTGACATCCTGAGAGACAACTTCCACTCCCTGCAATGCAAGCACGTTCCATGGTGGGATATCTGGCTGGCTGGGTGGGAAGGGGGACTTGCAGCACTGACTATAGTCACCAGCACCTCCCCTCACACCCCCCAACACAAACTCCACAGTACCCACCTGGTAGAATGCAATGCCCTCCATCCTAACACAAGATCCCACTAAGCACCACCACCCTGGGTTATGTTGTGTGAAGCACAGGGACACTCTTGGGACTCTTAGCCAAACAACTGCCAGGACAACACTCCCAGCCATCCTGTCAGCACAGCCAGCCCACCCCACAGGGAAGCAGAGTCAAAAGGAAGGAAGCATGGGCATGCTGGGAAGGGGGTGGAGGCAATAGCATGATGGGAGTCGTAGTCACAGACATTGCTCAGCCTCACAACTGGCCCATCAACACCACCCTGAACCATGCTCACATCACAGGGAGTGGAGAAGGACTCACAAGATGGCTGACACTGGCTACTGCTGTGGGGAGCACAAGGCCCTGCTGCCAACTGTGCACCAACAAACAGCAGGACACCACTGACTGACATACTGAGAGACAACTACCACTCCCTGCAATGCAAGCACGTTCCATGGTGGGATTGGCTGGCTGGGTGGGAAGGGGGACTTGCAGCACTGACTATAGTCACCAGCACCTCCCCTCACACCCCCCAACACAAACTCCACAGTACCCACCTGGTAGAATGCAATGCCCTCCATCCTAACACAAGATCCCACTAAGCACCACCACCCTGGGTTATGTTGTGTGAAGCACAGGGACACTCTTGGGACTCTTAGCCAAACAACTGCCAGGACAACACTCCCAGCCATCCTGTCAGCACAGCCAGCCCACCCCACAGGGAAGCAGAGTCAAAAGGAAGGAAGCATGGGCATGCTGGGAAGGGGGTGGAGGCAATAGCATGATGGGAGTCGTAGTCACAGACATTGCTCAGCCTCACAACTGGCCCATCAACACCACCCTGAACCATGCTCACATCACAGGGAGTGGAGAAGGACTCACAAGATGGCTGACACTGGCTACTGCTGTGGGGAGCACAAGGCCCTGCTGCCAACTGTGCACCAACAAACAGCAGGACACCACTGACTGACATCCTGAGAGACAACTTCCACTCCCTGCAATGCAAGCACGTTCCATGGTGGGATAACTGACTGGCTGTGTGGGTGGGAAGGAGGTCCGGCTGTCAACCAAACACAAGCAATGCAGACCATGTTCACACCCCAGAAAATACATAGAAATGCCCAAATAATGCAGGACAATGTGCCACACCAATATCAACCCCTGACTGTGACGACTTAGGACAATGCAATGTACAGGCCCGCACCCAGAGGCACAGTCACAACTGTCATGTGTGTCAACCATTGATGCCTGCAGAAACATGACATACATTGTTTGTGTCTCCCAAAAACAGGTGATGATGGGGACACAGCAGCAGACGCTGAGGAGTCCCAGTCCCAGGCTCAAGAGGATGCCGAGCTCACTGGCGTCGTACAGCCTCTGTCCTCCTCGGACGATGAAGAACAACCTGGCACATCCGGTGCAAGTCAACATGCAGCACCAGCAGGACCACCAGCTGCAGCACCAGCAGGACCACCAGCTGCACCCCCTGCACCCACCCCTACAACGACTGTCACCACAAATACCATCCCTGCCGACATGGACAGAATAAGGAGCAACACCAGCACAGTGACCCTGGACCAACCTGGGGCCATGGACACCACCACCACCACCAACCGCCAAGGTGGACCAGGGTTATCTGTGCGTGCCACTGTACACACTGCACATGTCAGCAGGGGTGGTGGGAGGGGTGGGAGACAGAGGTCGCTGCTTGCAGACGTTGCTGGTGTGCATGACGACCCACAACTGGTACGCATAGCTGATGCGTACCAGTCCAGCACCGGAGAGCTCAGCCAGGTAGTGGGGCTCCTCAGAGACATTAAACAGCAGCAGGCTGCCCATCATGCCCGCTTGGACTCCCACATGTCCCACGTGGAGTCACACATGTCCCGTGTGGACTCACACATGTCCCGCGTGGAGTCCAAGTGGGATGCACTGCATGAGATGACGGCGGTGCACAGGGACATTTTACAATGCCTCCGCCAGATGAACAGCAACCAGTCCACACCTCCCTGTGTGCCAACAACATCTGGTGCCGAACAAACTGCAACTGCCACAGGGATGGAGGAGGACTCTGGCGGAGAGTCCCCTGCACCGCAGCAGCCTGCACTTGAGGGGCCCCCCCCCAAGAAGAGGGGTCGTCCGAGGAGGGAAAAGTTAGAGGCCGATGGCCAAGCGCAACTCCCAGGAAGCCTGAACCAGTTCTGGATGTTCGCCTTTGTGCACAGACTGTTCACCCTGTTGACGGCAACACTACTCCCACACATTGCATGGGGAGTACAAGTTGGACCAATGTGTCAGACAACTGTGGCCCCGATACTGGGGATCCTGTCTACCCGGACTTTCAATTCACCTAGGAACTTGGGATTGCAAGATTCATGTACAGCACAACCCATCCTATGCACTATTAACACAAATGTATCACAATAAACACACAAATACACCATACTTGCCTCTGTCGTGATTCCAACGTGGGTGCTGTTATGGGGATGATGAACTGCAAAATTACACTGTGTATGCGAACTGCAACAGCAAGGACAACACAGGCATGTGAGTACAGGCAACGTGACACACATGAGGGAGACACACCACCAGGGCTACACGACACATACACACCTAGGCCATCTGACTCATTGCCTACACTGATGTTGCCAGGGAAGACGGTGCAATGCACAGACACCACACCCATTCCCAGTTGTAGTCAAGTAGCCCACTGGTGCAGTAAGCAAATGGCAGTCAAATGTGTGACCACAGACAACGCACATCACAAAGTGAAGCAAAGGTTTATTACACAGTTGCAACATGCCGTAACCACTACAGATGCAAGGTAACCCCACCTGGTAGCGGGCACACAGTCAACAACTGTAGACGGAAGGAAGTCCATGGGTGTGGCGCACATCACCTGTAGGGACACAACAGCTACCAGCCTGGATGTGCAATCACGTCGTCGGTGGACACAGTTGACCAAACGAATCTGAAAGTACCCTGTGAAGGACAGAAATGACACACAGTCAAAAGCAATGGAGTACAGGACAGAACAGCAAAACTCATGCACAATACATGTTACAAGATACCCACCCAGAACCAAGTTAGCATGTCAACACTGTTGGGGAGTACAGCCCACCTGTCACCACACATCGCAACACACATCCAGTCAAGTAGCCCATGGACACACTCCAACAGCACCAGAGCACCACCCACACATCATGCCAACTCACATCATTGACATGACACCTCAGGATACTCACATTCAGCTAAAGAATTTGGTGATGAGCTGTGTGCGGACATCACCATCACCATCATCATCATCATCATCGTCACTGGCATCGTGGTCCAGGCCAGGATCCTCCACAGGTGGCGGATGTTGGTCATTGTCATCCTGGATGAGAGGCAACTCCTTCCGCACTGCCAGGTTGTGGAGCATGCAGCAGACGATGATAACCTTGCACACTTTCGCAGGGGCATATGGGAGGGACCCTCCGGTCTTGTCCAGGCAGCGGAAGCGGCTCTTCAGGAGACCAAAGGTCCGCTCAATCACTCTCCTGGTCCGACCATGTGCCTCATTGTAGCGCATCTGGGCAGGTGTCACAGGGTTCCTGAGGGGTGTCAGCAACCACGGCATGTTGGGGTATCCCGAGTCACCTACGGACAGACAAGTGCACATTAGCTGACTTGGAAAAGTGGGCGGAATACTACAGATCAGATCACACACAATGGCACAAAGTCAGTACACACCGACAAGCCAGGCACGCTGGTTCTGCATCTGTGCCATCATCCTGGGGATGCGACTACTCCTCATCACAAAGGCATCGTGTGCTGAACCAGGGAAACGGGCACACACGTGTGTGATGGTCATGTCTGCAAGACACACCACCAGTGCATTGACCGAGTGGTAGTGCTTGCGGTTCCTGTAGGCCTGCTCCTGGGCCTGTGGTGGTACCAAAGCCACATGTGTCCCATCAATGGAGCCAATTACATGCGGCATCCTCCCCAGGGCATAAAAGTCACTCTTCACGTCAGTGAGTCGTCGCAGTCTAGGGAAATAGATGTACCGGTTCAGGAAGAGCAACATTGCCGCCAAAACATCGCGGAGCACACGGCTGAACATGGTCTGTGACAGCCCACCAGCAGTCGCCACAGTCTGTTGGAAGGTACCGGTGGCAAAGAAGTGTAGGGCTGCCATCACCTTCACCTTGGGGGACAGCGCTGTAGGATACGGCCGGCCAGGCTGCAAATGTGGGGACAACTGCACTGCCAAATCCTCAATCAGCTGCCTGGTGAAGCGGTACCGTCGGATGCTGTCCCGTTCCACCATCGTTGCCAGGTCTGGGAATGGCCGATGGACAGCAGGAGCCCTGCAGTGCAGAGGAGAAGTAAGCAAGATTGTCAGTCACCCCACATATGCGGCATTGAACACACTCAAGATCCCAACATACATCATTATGAGGCACAACTACATGAAGTGTGCAGTACCGGAAGGACATGTATGGTACGTACATGGCCAACATCTGTCAACACGGTCCTACAGGTGGCATCAATTTGTCCCAGGTTGGCCCATTGGATATCATGATGCCGTGTCACAGTTCCCATCTCCTGCTGCCGTGTCACAATCACCCCCCACAGTGACATGTGAGGACAGATGTGCCCCAGGCACCACAGCTCAACGACAGGTACATTCCCAGGGACCCTGTAATGCCACATGGACACTGGCATCACATGGAGTATCATGTGTACACCACAGCAAAACAAACATGACCCCCACAGGTAGTGGCCCCACTTGCCACGGCAGGACAGACATGGATGTCTGTGACACACACGCACAACATCAGAGTCCATGCACACACAACGTGGATGTGGAGACTGTCTCCCATTGTGCACATGAAATCAGAGACATTGTAAACACTACATGCACAAAGACTGTGGAGGTCCATCACTATTGTGCCACTGGGACACCCTGGCTCAAACATACCGTCCCACATGGGACTCACGGGGTATGTGACATGACATACACAAACACCACTGTGAAATGTGACCATGGCACATGCACAGATATGAACAGTTGCACATCACAGTGGTCACGTACACGTAACACCCAGGATCCTGTCCCCATGAACATGTGCACAGCCTGGGGGTGGCTGCCCACAGGTGACACCCACAGGACAACATGTACACCAACATACACACAATAGGAAATGCAGCCTTACATGCCTTATGATAAGGTTTGGACAGGCTGTCGTGATGTAGGTGTGCCCCTCACTCCCTGGGAGCTATCTGTGGCTGGCATATGTCCATCTGAGACAGGCATGCTGACATATGCCAGTCACATGTACAGTGATGCGTTGTACTGCAATGGACCGATCGGTGCCTCCGGCCGGCCCATTGCATTCAATGTGTGCGGGTACGCGTTGTACCCCTGTGCGCGTTGAACTGCAATGGACCGATCGGTGCCTCCGGCCGGCCCATTGCTTTCAATGTGTGCGGGTACGCGTTGTACCCCTGTGCGCGTTGTACTGCAATGGACCGATCGGTGCGCACCCATTGACAATGGGCTTGCCTGGCAACGGACGCATTTTCGAATTCCGAACGAGTCGGTTGCTGGAAAATCAGTTGGTCACCCACAACAATGTTGCAAAATCATGTATGTCATGAAGTTGAAGATTTGAAGGATGCTGTGGGCGTGTTTTGGTGCTGCTATTCCATGGATTGGCCAGATTCAGAAGATGCAAACGACTTGGACCTATCACTTTGGACACAAGGGACAGTATCTGCCTCTCCAGCACATATATATTGCTGGCTGGTCCCCTGAGAGCCCACTTGCCTGCACTACATGCTCCAAGACGACATCTGCCACTGCACTGCTGCTGTCTCTGCCCCTCTGGACCCTGCAATGGCACGTACTGTGGAGAGAGCCCCAGCCTTCAGCCTTGAAGAGAACCAGGCCCTGCTGGACAGCCTACTTCCACAGTACAGCAAGCTGTATGGGACACCAGGAGAGCAGGTGAGTGTCCTGTGCACTGCCTTTCTGAATGTGCATTTTGTCTGACTAGCAAGGCTGAGAGTCTGCACGCCACTGGCTAGCAGGCTCACTGAGTAGTTGTCACCCCCCATAGTGTGTAGTGACTTGCACTGGACAGGTATGGTGCAGTGACAGTGCTTCTGAACAGGGTTTTACTCCCCATGCAATGATACCATGTAGTGACTTCTGGAAAACTGTCCATGGGCAGCCGTGCACTGCCTGTGTACACCATGTGCCCCTGTGATTGCGACATGTAGATGCAACTGTGTCATGCACGGATAATGTGCATGTGTAGTAATGGCCTTATCACTTTGTCATCCTGACAGGCTTCTGCCCATCGGAAGCAGGAGATCTGGAAGGACATCGTCCGGGCTGTCCGGTCCGTGGGGGTCTACAAGCGCCGGATCCGCAACTGCCAAAAGAGGTGGCAGGACCTTCGGGGCTGGACCCGGAGGATTGCACGGGTCCAGCTGAAGCTGTCGCCTCCTCGCAGGAGGGGCGGAACACGGACCCTGACCCCCACATGCTCAGGATCCTGGCGGTGGTCTTTCCAGACCTGGATGGGCAACTGAAGGCCAGAGAGCAGCAAGGAGGGGGTGAGTCAAAGACTGCACTGTGAACTCTGTCTAACATGCTATGTGCCCTCCTCGGGCCTGGTTAAACTGCCACAGTACAGCAGTCATGTTGTCCAGGAGCCATGTCCCTCTATTGTGCACTGCCCACTCCTCATCTGATACCCAGGTGTGGCCCTTACATGCAGGGAATACTGTCACTTAGGACTGTGTCCTTGCAGTTTGCTTGACTCAAGGTGGGAGACAGCATCTGTTTCCCTGACTCTGTGGTGGGCATCATGGGTGGGTCCATTGCTTACACAATGCCTGTATTCTGACATGTATTCAGCGTGTTACTTTGATCTGTGGTCCAATTGCTGAGCTGATCCACCACATGTGGCTGGGGTATCTGGCACACACCCATGCTGCGGGTGGGAACAATGTTTGGGCCCCAGGAGTATGTATATGACGTGTGTCACACATACTTAGCCAGCTGCCTACAGTCCAGGGCTCATCCCTCATTCATGTGGGGCTGGACAGTCATGCCTACTCCAGGCCATACAATACACTCTGTACTCCCACTCCCGTGTATCAGCTGACACATTGTGCGCAGTGATTTGACCCCTCAGGTGTCTGCCTCTGTGTCAGTGTGCTGTGGATTAGTCGCCAGGACTGCTGTGGAGTTTCTTGGTAGGGGCTCAGCATGCCACTGGAGATGTGACCATAGGAGACGATACTTGTGTGTCACATAGGTGTGTGATCAGCTGCCCATGCAGACTGGGGCATGTGAATGTGAAGTTCAGGCAGCTGTTCCCCATTCACAGCAGAGTGTGAGGGGCTCAGGTTCAGAGGGTAGTGTCACAGGTCTCCCATATGTCCAATAGGTATGACCTGGACAGATGAGGGTTGAGAGGATGTGTTGTGGGGGGATGTACATGTGCACTTGTGCAGCTCCAGGACTTGCATTCCCCATGACCTACTATTGTGACACAGTGCAGAGTGTTGTTGTCTGGCTGCCAAGTCATACATCACTGAGACAGTGATGTATGACTTTGCAGTCATGCCTCCGCCATGGCATGTGTCTACTGATTGGTGAGCCTGCAGGGGAGTGACATGTGCTACATGCACACCATAGTGGCGCTGGCTATCAGGACATGGGTGCATCATGGTGTCTGTCGCTGGTATGCATCACATGCATTTCCTATTTGACTCTGGGCATCCCTTTCATCCGGAAACCTGTACTGACTCAGTGGCAAGAGCTGTGATGTGTGCATGTCCACATGCCACACCGTGTCCTCTGCACTGTCCAACTACTGTGTACTTGGTGCATGTGTCCACACTGTGGTGTTGCAATCCAACAGACACCAGACAGATGGGTGCAAGGCCATGTGGGATGTGAGTGCCATGCTTGGCATCAAACTGACAATTGGCTTCTCCTGTTCAGTTAGGGCACTTTTAGCAATGTACAACTAATGATGCCAGGGCTTGCTCTGTGATGTGCTGTGCTCACAGTGGTGTGTGCGTTTTGTGCAGGTGACTGATGTCTGTCTGTTTCCCCATTGTTTGCAGATACATCCACGGCCACGGAAGGGGACAGCTCCACGGACCAGGAGGAGCCAGAGAGCCAGACTGGGTCAGCAGCCGAGTAGTGGTCGGAGGGACCCAGTGGCACGGAGGGCGAGGGGAGCCACACCGAGGAGTCCTCAGCAGCATCCACCTCAGCTGAGGACCAGAGCAACTCGGAGGATGACTCCCTTGTGGAGGCGGGTGTCAGCAGCCACCACACCCCAGCTAGTGTTGCTGTCCCCGCCACCACCAGCACCACCACCGCCCTCCCATCGGCTCCCATTCCCCAGGTCCGTGGAGGCTCCCATGTCCGGGAGCGTGTCTCCTTTGGGCCAGGCACCGCAGCCCCTGCCCCTGTGTCCCCTGCTGCCCTGAGTGAGGAGTCTGTGTACCTCCTTCGCCAGCTCCATGTAGGCCAGACAGCCATGCTGAGTGTCCTCCATGCGCACACCGCGCTGTTGACTCAGCTGGTGTCGTTCATGGAGGGCATCTCATCGGGCATGTCTGACCTACAGAGGGGCAATAGGTCCATGGACTCCTCCCTGACGGCAGCAGTGTCCCTCCTCAAACGGTCCCTCACCCCTCCTGCCTCTGCTCCATCCACACTCCCCAGCACCTTACCCATCCCAAGCACACACACACCGGCACACACACATCCAGCACACTTACACACACGCCAATGACAAAACGCACACGCACGCACATTCAGGGGACTGAAGCCAGACTCACAGGGGATGGGGCCCTGGAACACACACACACATCCACATGCACTGCGCAGTCCTCAGTTCCCTCTCCCTCCAAAGCACCCTCCCTTGCCTCACCTGCAACCCCAAAGTCACAGCAGCTCTTCCTCTGTGACCTCGGCCTCTTCCCCACCGATGAAGCTGCTCCAGCATCCCGGGGGAAGAGGAAGCCCACCCACACGGAGCAGAGTGCCCCTCGCCCCCGGACACCCACCCCCAGGCGCAGACGGACTGAGGCCCCCACCCGCAAGTCCCCACGGAGTCCTAAGAGCAAGACCCCGCCACCGCCTTGCAGCTCAAGCACCAGGTCTCCTTCCTCCATCCCTCAGGCCCCCACTCCACAGGTTCCCCCACCACACCCTGCCCCAGGTTCCCCCACCCACAGATATACCATCCCCAAGATGCTCCGGCCTTCTCCACCTGCCACTTGCTCTCCCAGCACCACACCCCCGCTGCGCTTGTCTGTGCCACTGATGTGGTGAGGGTGTCCTCCCCCTCTGTCCAACCCACCTTGCCTGTTCCCCATTCTCCTCCCCTGGAGGTAGGCACTGCAGTGGAGTCCACTACCGCCCTGTCTGACTTGGGCACTGCAGTGGCGGACCTGTCCACTGCATCTGCAGGGTCCACTGCAGTTGTGCCGGCACCCACGACATCTGAGTCATGCCCCCCAGTTGTGCCGGCACACACCATGTCAGACACCTCCACTGCAGTTGTCAGTGGCTCTCCAGCACCCACCACCCCTTCCCTGACTCCCCTGGTGAGCCCTGATCCTGTCCCTGCGGTGCCTGGCCTGCCCCCCCCGGTTGCCCCTCCTAGTGGATTGTCCCTGGTTTTGTGCAGGCATGAATAGGGTGACATCTGCCAGTGTCACCCTGTTTGAACTTTGACAATGGACTGGCCATTGGCCTTTGCTCTTTTTTTCTGGACGTCGTTTTCATTCAACACATATGCTGAATAAAGCAACTTTCTTTTCTCTAGTGCTCATGCTTCAGATGTACATGTTGTTGGTGCTGCTAACCATGCCCTTGCTGCAGTGATGGTGATATCTGGTCTCATGATTATGAAGTGTTACTGTGCAGGTACCCATGTGGTCCAGGGGGAATGTGTCCTATCAAGTGGTGTATCCATGTCATCCATAGCAGCATCTGAGGGTGTCATGTGTTCAGTATTTGGCAATGGGATTTCCTACTTACATTAGCAATTTCATATCTGTGGCTTCCACCCCTGCACATCTGTTGTGCCTTCCATTGTTGGATTTGTCTACTTCCCTGACCGTGTTGCCATCTCCAC
This sequence comes from Calotriton arnoldi, assembly GCA_963921515.1. NCBI lineage: Eukaryota > Metazoa > Chordata > Amphibia > Caudata > Salamandridae > Calotriton > Calotriton arnoldi. The sequence continues at coordinate 180,526 of CAWUFW010014362.1, read as the reverse complement.
TGGACATGCAGGTTTGGGCATCAATGGGGAAGGACTCATCCGTGTAGTCAGTGCAACATTGCTATACAAGTGTGTTGGATCTGTGCTGATGATTCCGTTGGCACATCCATGACCAGGCTGATGTGACGGGAGCCCTCATTTGGTGCTAATTGTTGATTGTGTGACCAAGTGCTCAGCTGACATGATGGGGCCCTACTGAGGCAACATATGGCACAGCTTTCCTCACACAGGAGTGGAGTCCCCTCATGGCAGTGTGTACACGTGTGACATTGCCTGCGCCCAAGGTGTGTGTTGTATGTGCATGTCTGTGTGTTCACTTCCATTTATCTGCGCATGCTGTGATCCCTAGTGTTGTACCTGTTTGTGATGCTTGCTGACTTGAGCTATGTTCCCCCAAAGTCTTCTCCCTGTGTTCTCTGTGATGTGGGTGCATGGCACATTACTGGTCATCAGGGTGTCACCCATAGGTGTGTTTGCTGTCAGGGCTGAGTTTGTGTGCAGACGCAGATGGGTCACAGTCAGGTTTCCCCTTGGCACTTGTTGTTTGCCCCTGTCATGTGATTTTCAGTTCGTGTTATCTTTAAGTTATTGTGACACGTTGTGTGTGTGACTGCTGGCACTCCTCAGGGTCCGGGCTGCGATGTTGGTTGTTGTCTATGTGTGTTCTTTGTGGGTGACCTTGGCTTCTTCATTGGTGTGTGACTGTGGCTGGGATCCCATTGGTTGGTGTGGTATCACCGTCATGTCCATGTACAGCGTAGTGTGCAGTGTGTCAGACATTCAGGAGTCTTGTTGAGTGGCCATGTGTGATGTGTTTCTGCACCTTGGTTCCCACCCACCACCCTGGAATAGTCATGGGTGCATGTGCAATGTCACCAGTGCATGTGTACTTCACTGCTGCACATTGTTGGAGGTCGAGGGGTGTGGTGTTGAGTGTGTGCAGATGGGAGTTGTTGCCCAGCTGGACCCCTGCCTCCATGTTGGCCTTGGCTTACTGGCCATGCTGATTGATTTGTGCTTGTGTCGGTGTGATGGTAGTTTGTTGCTCAGGACACATGACTGTGGTTCACAGTGTGAACCACATTCAGCTTTGTCATCAGAGTGGGAATTTTATGCAGCCAAGGGTCACCACATTGTGGGGGCCCTGGGGGTGGTGCTGTGGTGTGTCTGTGTCTTGCTGTGTCAGTTGTTGTTTCTACGTTCCTGTGTGACATGTGTGTTTTGTGCTCCCTCTCATCTGACAATGCCTGCTTGCCCACATAGGGGATTTGGATCCATGAGTTACCTTAGTGTGGCAGTGTATGCACATCTGTATGATTGGTATTCAGCTCTCCTCATGTGTTGTGTGGTTACCTGGGGACACTGGCACCCCCCCCCTCACCTGCTGTGTATGATGTCAGTGTTGGTCTGCCTGTTTGTGTTTGTGCATCTGCCACTGCATTGGCATATCTTGGGTGTGCCATTGGCTGTATGTTGTTTGGTGTGTTTCCCCTGCTGTCCCTGGGACTCCTAGGTCATCGGTCAGCACAGTGATCATGGTTTGTGTGTCCCATTGCTGCCATGGTATGGTATCTGTTCACCTCACATCTGCTGTCTCCATAGGATATCTGCATTTGTGTGCCCATTGGTGCAAATATGTGGTTCTGCATTCTGATGGTCACTTCTGTCATTGTGTCATTGATGAATGTTGACGGTGTCAGCCCCCATGGGTGTTGTTTGTCTGCACATGGCCAAAGGAATGTCTCATTTGCACTGCAGTATTTGGCTCACCCAATTTATGTTGCAATGGGACACATACACTACTTTGCCACAGATTAGTTTTTGGTTCTGTGACCAGGAATGATCCATGCAGTTTGGCAGTTGCAGCTCTTTCTTTGTCAACACTTACCTTTTGGTCACTGTGATGATGGGGGTGTAGACCCCATTGCCACAATGGTCAAAATGTGCTTCAGCTATGGACCCCACACTTCCCTTTTGGTCACTGTGATGATGGGGGTTTAGACCCCATTGCCACAATGGTCAAAATGTGCTTCAGCTATGGACCCCACACTTCCCTTTTGGTCACTGTGATGATGGGGGTTTAGACCCCATTGCCACAATGGTCAAAATGGGCTTCAGCTATGGACCCCACACTTGCCTTTTGGTCACTGTGATGATGGGGGTTTAGGCCCCATTGCCACAATGGTCATGGGCTGCTTGCATTGTGGGTACCACACACATATATGTGTGGCACATGTGCTAGGGGGTCACATTGTATGTTCAAAGTCATGTTCGGTGTTGTAGGCATTTGACACAGCCTACACACGCTTGTCATGGTGGTGGGGGGATGTCTTTATCTTGCATTCCCTAGGTTGTGGTGTGCTGGTTGTGTCATGCATTGTCCATCCTATGAGTGGGGGTGGTAGTAGTGGTAGGCATCCTGCCCCCCTGGGTGAGGGTGGTAGTAGTGGTAGGCATCCAGCCCCCCTGGCTAAGGGTGGTAGTAGTGGTAGGCATCCAGCCCCCTGGCTAAGGGTGGTAGTAGTGGTAGGCATCCAGCCCCCCTGGCTAAGGGTGGTGGTAGGCATCCAGCCCCCCTGGGTGAGGGTGGTGGTAGGCATCCAGCCCCCCTGGGTGAGGGTGGTAGTAGTGGTAGGCATCCAGCCCCCTGGCTAAGGGTGGTAGTAGTGATAGGCATCCAGCCCCCCCTGGCTAAGGGTGGTAGTAGTGGTAGGCATCCAGCCCCCCCTGGGTGAGGGTGGTGGTAGGCATCCAGCCCCCCCTGGGTGAGGGTGGTGGTAGGCATCCAGCCCCCCCTGGGTGAGGGTGGTAGTAGTGGTAGGCATCCAGCCCCCCTGGCTAAGGGTGGTGGTAGGCATCCAGCCCCCCTGGGTGAGGGTGGTGGTAGGCATCCAGCCCCCCTGGGTGAGGGTGGTAGTAGTGGTAGGCATCCAGCCCCCTGGCTAAGGGTGGTAGTAGTGGTAGGCATCCAGCCCCCCTGGCTAAGGCTGGTAGTAGTGGTAGGCATCCAGCCCCCCCTGGGTGAGGGTGGTGGTAGGCATCCAGCCCCCCCTGGGTGAGGGTGGTAGTAGTGGTAGGCATCCAGCCCCCCTGGCTAAGGGTGGTAGTAGTGGTAGGCATCCTGCCCCCCTGGGTGAGGGTGGTAGTATCGGTAGGCATCCAGCCCCCCCTGGCTAAGGGTGGTAGTAGTGGTAGGCATCCAGCCCCCCCTGGCTAAGGGTGGTAGTAGTGGTAGGCATCCAGCCCCCCCTGGCTAAGGGTGGTAGTGGTGGTAGGCAGCCTGCCCCCCTGGGTGAGGGTGGTAGTAGTGGTAGGCATCCAGCCCCCTGGCTAAGGGTGGTAGTAGTGGTAGGCATCCAGCCCCCCTGGCTAAGGGTGGTAGTAGTGGTAGGCATCCTGCCCCCCTGGGTGAGGGTGGTAGTAGTGGTAGGCATCCAGCCCCCCCTGGCTAAGGGTGGTAGTAGTGGTAGGCATCCAGCCCCCCCTGGCTAAGGGTGGTGGTAGGCATCCAGCCCCCCCTGGGTGAGTGTGGTGGTAGGCATCCAGCCCCCCTGGGTGAGGGTGGTAGTAGTGGTAGGCATCCAGCCCCCCTGGCTAAGGCTGGTTGTAGTGGTAGGCATCCAGCCCCCCTGGGTAGGGGTGGTAGTAGTGGTAGGCATCCTGCCCCCCTGGGTGAGGGTGGTAGTAGTGGTAGGCATTCAGCCCCCCCTGGCTAAGGGTGGTAGTAGTGGTAGGCATCCTACCCCCCCTGGGTGAGGGTGGTAGTAGTGGTAGGCATCCAGCCCCCACTGGCTAAGGGTGGTAGTAGTGGTCGGCATCCAGCCCCCCCTGGCTAAGGGTGGTGGTAGGCATCCAGCCCCCCTGGGTGAGGGTGGTGGTAGGCATCCAGCCCCCCTGGGTGAGGGTGGTAGTAGTGGTAGGCATCCAGCCCCCTGGCTAAGGGTGGTAGTAGTGGTAGGCATCCAGCCCCCCTGGCTAAGGGTGGTAGTAGTGGTAGGCATCCAGCCCCCTGGCTAAGGGTGGTAGTAGTGGTAGGCATCCAGCCCCCCTGGCTAAGGGTGGTGGTAGGCATCCAGCCCCCCTGGGTGAGGGTGGTGGTAGGCATCCAGCCCCCCTGGGTGAGGGTGGTAGTAGTGGTAGGCATCCAGCCCCCCTGGCTAAGGCTGGTAGTAGTGGTAGGCATCCAGCCCCCCTGGGTAGGGGTGGTGGTGCGCATCCAGGCCCCTGTGTGCATATGTGGCATTGGTGATGGGCATCCCGCCCCTATAGTGCTGCTGTTGCTGGTGTAAGTATATTCAGCATCCCCGTGTGTGTGTGTGATGTGTCGTGTACGTGTTGTATGTGTTTTGTGGTTGGTGTCTGGCTTACCTTCTGCGCCGTACGCGTCCGTGCCTGTTCCGGTAGTAAATGTAGAATATTGGTATGATCGGGACGAAGGGATTCATGGTTGGTTCGTGTCGTTCGTCCTTCTCGTTGCTTGACGTCGTCCTCGTCGCTTCGCCTCGTTCTCGTCGCTTCGCGTCGTCCTCGTCGGTGCCGTGTTCGTCTCGGAGCCGTGGATCGTGTTGTGGCGCGAATCGGAGCTTATGTGCGCCTCTCCCGGATGCTTTGACGTGCCGTGCGTAGCGACGGGTTCGGAGCGTACGGAAAGCGCATCGTACTTGTCCGGCCGGACGGGGCTGCATTTTCCCTTCAGTGCGACTCGATTCGGCGTTTCCGGATTCGCCTCGGTCGGAGTACAGGACCTGGTTTGGGTGAGTACGGCTCGGCCGGATTTTTTGCTGTTGTGCGCATCGTACTTGCTCGTTCGGTGTACTGTACGGATCGGTCGGGAAACAGGCTTTCGCATGGCTTTTTTCCCGACCGAATGGTATTGGGTGCGCCTCCGACCGAGATCGGAATCTACCCCTTAGTTTCCGTTCTGCATGGCGAATGAGTACATCCATTATTTTGTATGAGGAGGTCAGTATAAGTTCCTTTCATTCTTTCAGTAGATCGGGGTCTAGGTCTTCAAACGAAGGAAAGATAATGACCCGTAGTCCCCTGGGTATCTTCCTAATGTCTAGATACCTTTTGAGTATGGTAGCGTCCCACCACCTGGACAATTCTTGTTTTTTCAAACGTTCTAGTTTGACAAACTTCTGTTTGAGGCCCTCCTGTCCATTGCCCTGTTGTTTAGATGTTTGATCTGAGGTGCCTGTGAGAAGCTCTAGGAGGAACCTGTCCCTCTCATCATCAAAGGTAGCCATTTAATACTCAGCTAGTGCAGCAAACTAATATAACCCACAGTTGTGCAGAACTGAGTGCAACCCTACCATATAAAGTTCAACATAAACAGAGAAGGTAGTGATGCTTTACAGGATAGCACATCGATTCCAAGCGATAAAATGTCTCAGCTTGTCGGTATAGGAATAGCAGTATTGGTGCCCCTCAAGGTAACGATACAAAAACACCCCACTACCACGGATGTCGCCACACAGACGTTCCAAAGAACTCCTGTGCAAAACTTAACAAAACCACTGTACCTCGGCACTCTCCAAAAATTATATCACTATTGTCAATAGTGTGACACATTTACAATTCAAGAACAATGTGATTGCTCACAGGAAACCAGTCCAATCAAATGAACTTTTGCAAAATTCTATTTAATATCAAGTGACAATGTTTCATTGAAGAATGCAATCCAAAACACAGACATATATTCTTTTACGCAATCCAAAACACAGACATATATTCTTTTACAAAGAACTTGATATCACTAGTTGATCCACTAGGGCATGTTCATAAAGCCTCCCTGTTGGCAATGTTACTATTGTAACTTCTTCAAGGCTGCAAATGGTTTGAACATTAAAACAAAAATTAACAATAATTGACAATTTTATCACATAAAGCACAATTAGTGTGACCACCAAAACATAGACCACCATATGGTCCCAGGAGAAACTTTCAAAAAACGTGAAAAAGATATGAAACATCACCAAGAAAAAACTACACCCATGTGCTACAAGGAACACAGCTCACTTCCCTTACAAGAAAATATTTCTTGCTCACACACATATTCCCAGGGATAGGAAAACATTCCTGCACTCTCCTTAACCACTGTACCACACGGTCATCCATCACAGAGAAGCTTTTAGCAAAAGAAACAACACATCCAGACACAAGAAAATCATTTATTCTTTTGACAACAACAGAAAAAACATACTAATGTTTCAATTTTTTGGGGTTAACGGACCACAAAGACCTTGTACTGTTCACCTATTCAATTATCATCGATGCAGATTTTCCAGGTAGAATAATGTGGGAAAGTCCTGATTTTATTACTGATGTCGATGCAGCTATTATGATCCATTTTCCTCCTTTTAATTTAACGACAGGGTTAACCATGAAAACAGTTAACAAAAAGGGAAATGTCCCTTTATTTTTTTACAGTGTTTTATATAGCGGGAACTTGACACGAATCGGGTATCAGAGCGCTTTACATAGCACCAGTTGCATTACATGAGGACACATTCATGTTTTTTGTAAGGCACGGGGAGATTAAGTGATTTGCCCAGAATCACAGGATGTTCATCGTCATTGCCAAGACTCGAACGCAGTTACCCAGACTCGAGGTCGATCACCCTAGCCGTTAGGCCAACTCCTCTCCCTTGAAACCTTGCGACTGGAACAATTAATTAATTTGTCAGGTGCTGTCCATAAATGCTGCTCTTGAATATAAAACCCCGTTGTCATTTTGATTCTTTTTTCTTGCTGCTCTACTGTAGCCAAATAAGTGACATATTTTCATTTTATTGTTCAATTTAAAGGAATTTGCAATTTACGTTTCTGTAACTAATAGTACCTATGCTGCAAAGTATGTCTTGTATCAAGCAAACTCGCATCCCACTGCACAGGTGCATTGATGTAAGTTTTTTACCTGCCAATGAAACCTCCACTCAGAGCCTCCTGCCGTCCAACAACAGTATCTGCTGGGTTCACTCAACGAGTTGCAGCCTCACACTTTTCTCTCAGACTTACTGATGTGGTTTGAGGAAGAGTGCAACATGTTAGTTTTTCTTCCTGATACCTCCGGGTCTAGCCAGCGCTATATAAAACTCTAAAAAAAAAAAAAATACTTACACTCTTTCAAAAAACTTTATTTCTGCAACTGCTGTTCAGTGACATTGTTTTCAAAACATTGCACTGTGGTACTTAACACAGTCATTATGAGTTTCTCTAGAGAAACATCTTTGTACAAACAGTAGAGGTGATTAGTGTTAACCAATGAATTTTTAGAGAGAATGCATTTATACGTTTTGTTAGCCTCTGTTAGGATGCTAATTCCTCGCTGCAGGTAATTGTTGAGGATATTGAGAAAAGAATCAGAGATTTAATTTCCTCTGGTCTTAGCATAAAATAGTGCTGCAAAGTACTCAGGCTTTGAATATATTCCCAGTGGGACTAACTCGAATACCAGTAGTGATGGCAATGCACTAAATGGTGTTGATTAAAGGCAGGATATGCCCAAATGGGGAAACGACCTTAACAACGCGGTCAAAACACCGCAGTACATTTAGATCGCTGCCTTTACAACGCTCTAGACTAAGGAATAGTGTGATTTACTATTCCAACACCTTCCCTACTGTACGTAGGCTGGAGTTCGAATAGTAAATCATGCTATTCCTAAGTCCAGCGCCCTACAGCGCAAGTCGTGGTAACGAATTGCTTTGTAAAGACCGCGATCTAATTGATCGCGTTGTTACATCATACATCCGCCCAAATGCAACCAGCCTGTGCCAGGCTCTTCCGGAAATGTGTCCAATGTGCCAGTCGAATCCAAAGCAGTGCATGTTATGTCCCCAGAACCCCACATTATGCTCCAGTACAGTTATGTTCATCTTGCTATGTAACTGCATATAACAACACAATGCATGTGTACACATAGGGGGATATTCTCAAGAATGTGCGATAAACATCGCCAAAATAGGTTAACGCAAGTTTTCATATCGCCGTCTATCGCGGGAAAATAACCCTGTGTTAACGTGGCATTCACAACACGGCGGTAACATGCGATAGTACCCCGATAACGCAGCAAATGTCCGCGATAACACTACCGGAACGGCGATAAAAATCTCAACCCGAACGTGAAAAAAGTTGCGATGTCCCCAACCGCGATACAAAATCCAGCGAGAAGCAGCGCCAGGCCTGCAAGTCCCACAAGTCAGGCTGCAAAAAGCACAATAAAAGCGGCAACACAAAACACAAACCAAACACAAACAACTGCCAAGCCCCATGGAGGTAGCCGGAGCAAGCACAGAGGACAACCAGAACCCCACAAGCCCCACGGAGGACCAGCCTGGGACCTCGGGGTCAGGGAAGGGCAAGGAGAAGAAGAAGAGGAAGACGCGGTTCAGTCCGCAGGAAAACAGGATCCTGATCACGGAAGTGATAGAACACCATCAACAACAGTACGTCACCTCCACTGTGTCATTGGCAACAAAAAATACAATATGGCAGTCCAACCTGGACAAGGCGAATGCAGTCGGAGTGCTGAGGAGGACAATAGACGAGGTCAAGAGGCGCTGGAATGATGTGAAGCGCAAGACCAAGCAGAAACTCGCAGACAACCAGAAGGCAGCAATGCAGACTGGAGGTGGGAGTCCAGCGCCACAGGAGGAGCTGGATGAGATGGAGGAAATGGTGTCCACAGTCATCAGTGGGGAGACGGTGGCAGGAGTTGGGGGACCTGACACTGCTCAACATGACCCGACACAACAGCAACAGGGTGAGTAACCACCAGGGAATGGGGGGACGGGGGGAGATGGGCACAATGGCACACATGCACAATTAAGTAGAGCACATCTGCGGACAAACCATGGCCAAGAGTCACAACTCCAACCAAGAGCCCAATTTACCCAAGTCTGCAACATCACAGCACTGCATAAGCACAGAAGTGAAAGCCACACCGCCTGAAAGGGATAAGGGCCAGCCAAATCAGAGCTGAAGGGGCAACCCACCTACAATGCAGCACACACACATAAGATCCAGAGCACCGCCACATTTACAACAATGTAGAACAAACAGCAACACCAGCACAACAGAACAGAGGACACAACTGCTGCCGCTTGTGTGTGGAAAATGGCCATCCGCATGTGGCACAGCAGGAAACTGTGAGATGATAATGTACTAGTACAACACCACACCCCTGATGATGCAGTAATGCATGTATGGCGGTGACCCAGATAGGCAGTGAGACACACATTGTCATGCAAATCAACACTCATCACAGTTGAATACAAGTGAAGGTGCGTAGACTTTATTAGCATATGCGTGTCAGTACGGCCAAGATAAGTGCCACAACATGCAGACCAATGCAGCAGTATGTCAGAACGTGGAATGTTGCCAAGCGCCGCTGTCCACTCCGGGGGAGTGCCGCACCATTCACAGGTGTGTGTTTACCCACGTTGTTGTCCGCTCATGTATTCGGAGTCCAGGCAAATGCAGCCATGTCCACTGTCGTCGTGGGAGATGTGACCAGAACCCCAAGTTCCAACAAGGTGTTGGGACATGTGCAATGTGTTCCAAACTGTTGTGTCTGCAGGTATGTAGTTACACATCCATGAAAGCTAGTGCAGCTTCGTATTCAATCATTTCCAACATGAGGTCGTCGTCGACTTCATCGAACAGGACGGCGAGGCTAACCATTAGCAGGTCCGGATAGATGCGCTGCGTCCACCCCCTTCCACCAATTAGCACTACAGCCCAATAGGGGAGCGGCTCAATTTGCTCACTGTACACGAGGAGTTCTGCAATCTCCCAGGTCCAGCTGCCAGCATGTATGCCAAGTATCCAGGCATCCCATAGACGGGTGTCACGATGACACTCATGGTCGTGGGCCAACAGGGGGTGCACACACATGTATAAATCCAGTTCGGCCACCGTCCTGTTGGTTAGGCAGACATCCATGGACTACTCGAATATGCACGAGCGACAATGCAACACAGGCTGCACGCAGGTGACGTTGGCAAGGCGGAAGCTCAGCCGGTAACTGATCCACAGCACTACCAATGGCAGTGCCCCCAGTAAATGCAGCATACGTGCACGGTAGAGTTCCACGTGACAGGGGTTGTGCAAGTGTCCGTGATGGTCTGCCATTGCGTTAGTGGCTCTGGTTGAAGCTGCACTGTTCTGACCTGCACCAGTTCTGTGGATGAAATGCCACAGCTCGGAGCAATGAGTTGTTTTAGTGTGCAATGGTTGTACGCCTGGGTTAATGTGGGAGTTAGTGTGAAGGCCATTCCATGCAAGATAACTTCGAGCAAGGACTTCTGTGTGTGGGGTGTGTATACGTTGGTCTCTCGTTGGGCTGTGCGTAGTGTGTGAGTCGTCATCAGCTGCTATAGTATCTGTCAGGGGGTGCCGGGCACATGCAATTCCGAGGTCGGAGGTGCAGATGTGCTTCCGCCTGATAGCTCAGACAAAGGAGCATTCATCCCTAATGTTAGTTTCTCATCTGCTTGCATTCAGGTACTGTGAAGTGGCTTGTTGGGGGTGGGGTGGGATGTGTGCGACTTTGGGATTCATGTTCGACATGTCTTGCATGTGGCAAATGAGCGGCATCACTGTGTGTAACGTTGCCTCACAGCTGCTCCTCCCTCCCCCCGAGCCTATTTACTTGTGTGCGCTGCGCGGTTGCATCACTGGCACTCCTACGGCACACCATTGTCATGCCTGTCTGCACATGTCCACAAGCCTGACAACGACACTGTGATGTTGGCCGTTGGAGGTGGGCGGCCACGTGAGTGTAGGCCTGTGGGAAGGATAGGGCGGACACAGACGTAGAGTTCATGCCTGGCTGAACTCGCGCTGCAATTAAGGCTAGGCATTTGGCTCATGCTGCAGCAATACAGATACACACAACACTTGGCATGTATGAGCCAAGACCCCGAGTGGTCTTGCGCTCCTGCATTTACCCGTTCGTGCGAGCCCGCCCTCCGGGTGCATGGTACATTGCAACATTGTCGATTGCGGACTGGGTGGCGCCGACACTACAACAGAGACACACGCATTAGTTACTTCCTTGTCCAGGCCAGATCTGAACCACGCCCAGAGCCCCGGGGAAATCCTTCACACCCCTACGCTGGCTTGGCGTACGCCGGCCCAGCCCACTCCGCTTACGCTTACAGGGGGGGACGACAAAGCTACGTGTCCAAGGTCGTACCCACTGCCTGAGGTGGCATGGTTGCGTCCGCTGTCCACAGCACAATGTAATGTGGTAGGGCCCTGGCCCATCATGCATACATAATGACCACACGGACACACTTAGATAGATAGTTGAACTGGCTGCGGCACGTGCGCCCAGACACTTTTTATTACCAGGGTCACATGTCTAGTGACACCTGTGCTGGATGGGTGTGGGGTGCGTATAAGCCAGCCCTCAGGAAATGGTTGGTGCTGGCAACAACTAGAACAGTGATCATCGGATCACACACACAGATTCAATCATAAAGGGTCCCTGACTTGCAGTGCACTGAGGTAGAGGCACCAGAGCTGATCGTGCTCATGTGAAGGAATTGTTAATGATTTGGTCCCTTTGGGATATTCCTGCAGCAGCTGCAGTAGGGTGTGGTACACCTGCCTCATCTTCATCATCATCGTCCCAGGTCTTCCCCACTGCCTTAGGTGACATTGTTGCGTCCGCTGTCCACAGCACAAAACTCAATCATGAAGGGTCCATGTGTTGTGGTGCACTGAGTTAGTGACACCTGAAGAGCCGAGCAGGGTATCAAGCTGATGATGGCATCCAAGACAGGTGTGAGCAACTTAGATAGGCTGGCTGTGAGACTCCTCCGACTCTGGCAGTTGTTGGTTTGAGGTGGTCCTGGCGGTGGTGGTGGGTGTGCAACCAGCGATGATGGTGTGTCCTTGCATGTCAGTATTGGATTTGGTTTGCGAGCCCTGCTGACCGCAGTGTAGGCCGGAGGCAGCGGTCAGAAAGGGCACACAGCCACGTGACGATGACTTGTGGTGCACTGAGTTAGTGGCACCTGGAGTGCTCGGCGGGTGCGCGGCCTGCGCTGATGCGTCGTCCGGGCGGCCCGCCCTGGAAGCAATGTCTGTTGCCTACTGGACTCTGCCATAAATGAATCAAGACTCAATTTGATTTCCGAGCCCTGCTGACCGCAGTGTAGGCTGGAGGCATCGGTCAGCAAGGGCACACAGCCACGTGGCGTCGACTTGTGTTGCACAGGGTCAGTGGCACCTGGAGCGCTCAGCAGGTGCACAGCCAACGACGATGCGCCGTCCGTGCGGGCCGCACTGGGTGCAATGTTTTTTGCCTACTGAATTCTGCCTCAATATTGCCACGTGGCGTCGGCTTGTGTTGCACAGGGTCAGTGGCACCTGGAGCGCTCCGCAGGTACACAGCCAACGACGATGCGCCATCCGTGCGGGCCGAACTGGGTGCAATGTTTTTCGCCTACTGAATTCTGCCTCAATATTTCCACGTAGCATCGGCTTGTGTTGAACAGGGTCAGTGGCACCTGGAGCGCTCAGCGGGTGTACAACCAATGATGATGCGTCGTTTGACTTGGGGGACCTGCTGACCGCAGTGTAGGCTGGAGGCCGCGGTCAGCGAGGGCCCACAGCCACGTGGTGATGACTTGTGTTGCACAGGGTCAGTGGCACCTGGAGCACTCAGCGGGTGCACAGCCAACGGTGATGTGTCGTTTGACTTGGGGGACCTGCTGACCGCAGTGTAGGCCGGAGGCAGCGGTCAGCGAGGGCCCACAGCCACGTGGCGATGACTTGTGGTGCACTGAATTAGTGGCACCTAGAGCGCTCAGCGGGTGTGCAGCCAACGATGATGCATCATCCGGGCAGGCCGCACTGGGGGCAATGTCTGTTGACTGGTGGTTTCCTCCATTAACAGAAATGTGGCACGATTTGAATTGTGGGACCTGCTGACCGCAATGTAGGACTAAGGCAGTATCCGGCACTTACATGACTCCGTGTTGCTGTGCCGCTGGATGCGCTGGGGGCCTGTGTCGCGGAGTCTGGAGGTCACGGCGGCGGTCTCATGGCAGGGTGAGGTGCACCGCCCTGGCAGACGCGTTGCCCATCATGGAAGAGAACCACGCCCAGGGCCCCGGCCTTTTTATCAGCACTCCTACGCTGGAGTGGCATACGCCGGCCCAACCCACTGCGCTTACGCTTACAGGGGGGACGGCACAGCTACATGTCCAAGGTCTTCCCCACTGCCTGAGGTGACATGGTTGCGTCCACTGTCCACAAAACTACACACACCAGCAGTATATGTCCACATGGACATTTGTGTGCTCTGCATTCTGTGGTCTGTCCAGCACATCACCGCCACACTTGGCATTGTGTACATTCTTCTTCATGGGTGAGTTGCCTCCATCACACACACTTGGTTCCCACCTCTCCCCATATTCTGCACTTGTGTGGCTGAGGGGCCATGCCGTTTTGTCCGCTGTCTTGTCCTACGCTGCCTTGGTGGTAGTCCAGGGGGGGGTCCGGAGGGGGGTGGTCCTGGGGGTGGTGGTGTTGGGTGTTGTGGCCCTCTTGGGTCTCCGGGCTGCATGTTCATTGTCTCCATGGCATCTGTGGGTCTTCAGATGTGGCTCTGGGCTGGGTTCCTTTTCATACTGCAGGTAGTCGTCCTGCTTAGCACCAGCAGAAGGCAGGTGTTAAATCCATGCTGCTAACGCACCTTATCGCCTGTTTTTGGGTCGCATCGCAGATCTGGCTGGTCGTTGAGAATATCGCGAAGTGGTGTTTTCGTGTGTTTTTGCACGGGAACGCCTACTCTGCATATTATTAACGTTAGTTGTCTCTCTCAATAGTGGCGATGTTTTTTGCGGCAGCTATCGCTGGTATTCTGGCGATGTGGGGAGTTTGCATCAGCTTGTGAATGGGGCGATAATTCTTTCGCCACTTTTGCTGCGCTAAAGTGCCGTTAACTCGGCGATGAGTCCTTGAGAATATGCCCCATAGGCTTTACCAAACTTTTTAGTCCCGTCACTCCGCCATTCACATCGGTTTCTAGACTAGTGATTAAAATACAGTATATTCCCCTATAGATTTCTTGCAATTGTATTTAAGTGACACTCTTCTAAACAAAAGTTTGAACAGACTCATTTGTGTACCAAACACTTTTTCCACAGCATTCGAATTTGTGCGGGCAAGGTCATGGATTCCCAAGGGTGAGAGAAAATTCCTCTTTTTGCATGGTCACCCCATTTTTGCTGAAATTTATTTCTGATTTTTAGATTCTGCACACTGGGGCACTGCTGTCCAGTGCCATGTGAATGTAGCTCTGGCCCCTAAAACATGTAGATTTTGACTAATCCCTGAATGGAGTATTTAACTTTTCTCTAAGGTCATTTGGCGTGTAGACAATTTGCGTATTTAGCTTTGGGTTTCTATGCAAAATTTGGCAAAACTACTTAAAATTCTGTGTAATTACCTGAAATGTAAATCCATCATTTTGCACTATATTTTAGTGTGAAATGCATCCTCACGTCAATTTTTGGTGCGAGGACATGAACAACAGCTGCTTGTGTATTGTTGTTTTCTTGTGTAAATATTTACTGCAAATTGTGCGTATTGTGGTAGACTTTTACCATGAATGACACATAATTACGCAAAGTGTTGTACTGGCATAATTTCATAAATTTCACGCAACAAGTGTAAAACAAAGGGGCATATTATCAAGAAACGGCGTTAAAATTATCGCCGCTTTAGCGGCAGAAAACTGCCGCTAAAGCGGCGATAATGGGCTTGATAATATGCCCTTGAGAATTCCAATAGAAGCCCATGTTCTGGTGTCAACATGGGCTTCTATTGAATTCTCCACGGCATATTATCAAGCCCATTATCGCCGCTTTAGCGGCAGTTTTCTGCCGCTAAAGCGGCGATAATTTTAACGCCGTTCTTGATAATATGCCCCGAAATTCCCAAATCTAGGCAGATTTAACATTTCGCACAGGTCTTAAGTCCATTGCGTATGGTGCAGAGATACCACCATGGCATGAAAACTTAAATGTCACCTGTGGACTACAGCACTTATTGTGCCCTCCACTAGTGACAAAGGAAAACAAGGCTTCAGGTCTACCTAATTAGCCAGACTGCTGCAATGTGCAACCATCAGTGAAAGCTTTTATAATAACCCTATTTTACAGGTAAAAACCTCCCTTATAAATATTCCTAAGTAACCTATAAGTAAACCTTGTAGTCCTTAAGGTAAGGTGTGTGGTACTTAAAAGTGGGACATGTAGAAAATTTCTGTTACCATGTCCCTACAGTGACAAGACCTTAAAAACTATTTTCACTGTGGCAGGCGTAGTCTAACAGTAGTATGTAGAAAACTAGAGAACAGTTTAAAATACTAATACTGCAATCTCAGGAATGAGACAAGCTAGAAAAATAATTAGATCACTATGTTTTTTAGTTTCAAAAAATCCAATTGAATGGTGAAGCCTGATTTTTAATAAATAAATAAAAGTAACTTTTAGAAAGTTAGGGCCCGATTTATCAATATTTCATGTAACACAATACAGCAAGACACCATACTGTGCTGCACTTCGTAAAAGGGAGAGGGCAGGAATGCACCATATTTAACATTATATGGGACATTCCTCTCCTCTCCTTGCGCTGGTGCACTTTTGGCTGCCTAGCACCAATGCAGGCACCCTTGTGTCAGAATGCAGCACACATAGAAAGAGGACAAAAACAAGGAGAAATAAAGATATTTCTCCTCATAACACCCTTTCACTGGGAAAGCGTTGCATTTTGATGCATTCCCAGGTATACCACTCATGGTAAATTTGGAAATGTGCCAAAATCCTTGGGAGGATGCATGTGAACTTTCATGTTCCACCCATGGAATGCCTCCCTGGCGCAGAGTAACATGAGGCAGCGACGAGTGCTACCTTGGGTTACTCCTAATTTACCAAGCACTGCAGGGCCACAAAAGGTGGCCTTGCTTAGCTTGGTAAATCTGACTTTACTGTTGCATTGCCCTTGCGTTACCTTGCCTGGTGCCAGAACAATGCAACACTTTGATAAATCTGGCCCTTAGCCTTTATCTGCATGAACTGTCAAAAGACTAATTAGCAGAAGCCTCTGCCAACTCACAGTCTGTGCTCAAGCTTAGGGATAGGTGGGAAAGGGGTGTGGATGCCTCCCAGGAGCAAACAATAGGCTGGCCAGAATGGGTAGAGATGACTCCACTGAATTCCACAGAATATTCAGAGTGGGGGATGTTAGCATCCTAGGGCACCACACGCCAATTCCTCCTTGAAAGGTCTATAAAGCCACGTCACAACGGGGTGCATTTGAAAGGGAGAGAACAAAATGCCAAGACAATTCTTGTGAATTCCCTGTCTGGTTGATGAAAGACCCTGCTTTTGTGTTACCAGACATCTGTCTCTAGGTGCAGTGCCAGTTCCAAACTTGATTTTAGTGTTAGATGTGGGAGTAATCCAGCGGAAGGCCAGGGTTGAATATTTCACAAAGACCTGAATATTTCAATGAGCCCATATACATTTATTCAAATTTGCTCATCCACACTCCCTGGTCAATCCGCTGGGGGGTCAAGTTTTATAATTCACTAAAGTTCCGATTAGGTATTTCCCTTTAAACCACAAATCAGGTTAAGTTAACATTTTCAATGCCTAACTAATCTTCACAAATCAACAACTCTTTCCTCTGGTCGATGGACCATTAGTTGAGTTAGTTGATGGTGAAATTAACAATTTCTTAACTAATTCACAGATTCTTAGTGAAATAATCACAGACTCTGAGTAAGTTTCATAAGCTTTATCTAAATTTTCAGTCATAAAGTTGAACGCTCATCAATACAGATATAACAGTGCAAACTCCAACAGTCTTCAATGGGAGAGAGAAAATTCATTTAGCAAATACATTCAATTACACAACCTCATTCAACAAAATCAATGCATAAGAGTGGATAGACGTAGAGACAAAAGACACATATTATCATACATTTGCAAAGAAATATGCAAATTTTAGGGACAGAATGACATTTACGTAATAGAGATGACCGGAAACCCAACCCTCTGGCCAATGGGCTGGTGGGGGTCCCCTGACTTAGAATCAGTAGACAAAGCCTATAGGACAGCTCAGGACAGGGCTGATACTTACTAGACTTATCTACAAACCCGACGCACCAGGGCGATTCCCTCTCTTACACTCTCTCCCTCCTCGATATTCTTCCACAAATCTTCGAATCTAATCAGGCTGTCGTTTCGGATCTGAGTCTTCCCAGTCTGCTCTCGCCTCTCTCTCTCTCTCTTTATCTCTTCGATCGATGAGCATTCCCTCTCTCGTCTCTCATCTCCTAATTTCACTTAACTCAAGTTAGTCTAGTTATAGTCTTTATTTCTACATGTCCCACCCTCAAGAGTTGCAAATTTTACTAAAATACGGAATATGATTGGACAGGGTTAGGGGAGTTTTTGTCACACCATGCTGACATATTCCTTTTTGTTAATGTACTTATTGTCTGCTAGCCCTTCCCCTTTAGCTCATTCATGTTGTCCTCTTCCCATACATATATTCTTGCCATTTGTAATAATACATTCAATACAGGCTTCATACATGAGTGATACATGTCTTCTTTTTCTCATGTCTTCTGTCCTTGATTCTTGGCAGTCATTCAGCTCTTTCGGTCACCGGGTCACATCACGGACTCACTGAGCATGTGTGACTTTTTAGTCATCTGTCGCCATTTTCTTTCTTCGTTATGCTTTAGTAGGCCCGAATGCACACTATTAATAAAGGAATCATAAACAGATGTTATTTTCTTCAACATATAATTCTCACTGTTCACCACCCAATTCGACTCTATCCCATGTTGTTATTATCCCTCTTAGGCAAAAGCATTAACAACAGCAGCTTTCTTTTAAACTCAAGCAAGCAGATGCTGGGCACGCGGTACCTCAAGACCACGTGTTCGTCTTTTTTACTCATGTGTGAGGTTTTCCCTCTTAAAGCGAGTTAGTCACGTTATTTCTACGTAATTCAGGTTTGCACATGCACAAAGCGTTTTCGCAAATTAAAGCGGGTTTTAGTCGCGTTGCATTTTATTCTTCATTAATTTAAGCATGCGTAAGCTTTTCTCCCCATGTGTCGGTGTCTGGTGTATATTAGTTTCGTCTCATCTACAGTTTTAACAATTAGTGAAAGTTAATGGAGGATTTCTCCGAGCAAGATTAATTTTCTCGAATCCTTGCTCCATCAGGAGGACACCAGAATTACCATAGTACCCTCTCCACTAAAAACCCCAGCGTCAGAGCCCAAGTTTAGTGCGGCAAAAGAACTCTACCTCCTTGGATTTGCCCTGAAACATTACTTTTAGGGCTGGCTTGCAGTAAGGCAACAGGAACTACTGAAAAAGTGGGTAGGTCAGGGCCTAGGAACCTTTACTTCATTGGTCAGAGAAGAACTAGGAATGTCTTAGGGTGTCTCTTATTCACAGACTGGTGAACCTTACACTGCTGGACATGAGAAAGGATACCAGGCAGATTGAACCTACTGCACTTGGCATCTGTGACCTGTGTGAAGGACCTGCAAAGGTGGGACCCCCTTCTATTTGAAATTCAAGGACGGAAAGATCTTTAAAGATCTTAAGGCTGATCCCCTGGGTGGTTCCAAGAACATAAAAAAGCTGAAGAGGATATTGCTACAAAGAATCTTAGCTGACCAGTGACAACTGGACCTGTGCAGGACTTTACTGATGCCCACTGCCTGACACTCTGAGAGTCTCTAAGTCAGCCCCCTGAGGACATGGGAGCCATGGATGTGTACTCCTTTGGTTGTTTGGGCACCAAAAGAGACTTGGGAACTTTTTCAAAACTATTGCACCTAAGCGCCAGAGCTTCAAGCGTACCGACTTCGAAAAGTGTCTGACCGGCACTTACATGGTGCTGGATTACATTTCAGGTTTGTTCTGCATGAAGGAGAGTTTTTCCTCAGAAATACAACAATATCCCTTTTCAGGTTGGGACGTACAAACATAAACGTTCCTACTTCCAGGCCATTGTGGAGCTAATATACCTGGTATATCCTGACCCGTACTCTATCCTGATTGGCTCCAAATCGCACCTCAGTCCTGGACTACCACGAGTATTGCCTACCATTGCCGCCTTGGGCTTTATGGTGCTATTTCCACTTAAATCTTTAAGAAATCATACCTCCTGTTCCCGTTTCGGATTCTTGACATTTGGTTCATTTAATGTTACTCTATTTTAATACATTGAAGTGGGATTTTTATTTTGTTGTGTTTTCAACTTTGTAACTGTTCTAGTTCTTCAAAATGCTTCACCCATTTCATTTTGTCTAAGTTAAGCCTGTCTGATCTGTGCCATAGCAACCTGGGGTTGAGCTCAGGTAATTTTACTGAAACCTTTGACTGGACTAACAAGTTAGTGACTTTATTACTTGTGGTGGATTACCATCCACCCCATTTAATATTTCACTTTCCCACAATGGGTATAGCTGAAATGATAAAAACGACATCTTGCTATGAGTTTTGTAAAACAAAAACACAATATTCAGTAATCTTAGTCAGGGCACCCACTTATACAACTCTGTTTTCTTCTATAATCAGAGAGAATCATTAACAACTTCTCTTATGATTTCTTCTTTTTAATGCCCTCTGAAACAAACATCTGCAAAATGTTTGGCTGCAGAATATTAGGCCTCTTATTGGCCATCCACCTATGTATGAGTCGCTCATGCTCTTCAAAGGTAGAGTTTATTCAAACAATATATAATCTGAAGTGCATAAAAATGTGGAAGCTATGTAACAGCTCACATCAATTAAGCAGCTAACTCCATCCTTTTTATAGGATGAATTTTATGTAAACGCTGCTTGGCAAACTGGTTAGCCTACTTCAAAATATGAAAATTCATTGGAGCCTTTCTGCAATTGTATGAAAAGGCAATCATGAACTTGAGCTAAGTTCCAATTGACATTGCTGTTTTTGTCTTGAAAACTGTTATTTGTTGTGCAGCTTTTTCCACAACAGAAAGATTTACTGATTGCTCAGGACAGCACAAAGACATTAAAAGCTTTCTAAAATCTGTCATTTGAGCTTTAGTCCTGCAAATTAGTATGTAGGTGGTGATTGCATCATATATGTTAATAGAGAATACTGCTGTAAACAAGAACGCAACCCACATCTCAATGGTTTTAGTATGGAACAAGAAATTGGAGGGCATATTTATCAGAGGCTTGCGCTGGCGTTGCACCATTATTTTTGACACAAGGGTACTGCAAACAGTAGTCCATATTTAAAAGATTACACATTTGTCCAAATACATCAGTTTTTGGACTCCTGCGTCAGAAAAAGTTGTGCCTAAACCAGCTGCAACAAGCACAAATTAAAACATGCAAGGTAGGCATACCAACTCAAATAATAACGTAAATCTAGCGTGGTGATATTTATGGGAATGACAAAGTTTGAAACGTCATTAGCAAGCGGCATGCAGTGCCTGAAATGCATCAAAAGTCCTGAGCATCGGCAATCAAGGCATAGGAAATGACACAGTGGCTGTGGTGGAAAAAGTCAAACCACACAACACATTTTGGAAAGCTCAGCTATGCCATGGAGGTAGTCATTCAGAAACTCTGAGTGGCAAGGAGACCACCACGTAGGCAGCGAAGGAGAATGGAGTGTGTGTCCCGGCAGCGCATATCCCTCATTGACCTCAGGGAGGATAAGGTTATCAAATTCTACAGACTAAGGAGGGAGTCTATCATTTAACTGCTCCACAAGATTGGGCCAAGTCTCCAACCACCAACTGCCATCGGGGGTAGGGTAGCCTGGGCTACCCCACCAAGGACCGGAAAGAGCGTTGGGAGAGGGTGCGGCGGCACATGTTGAGGGTGTTTGGGGTCAACCGCACTGTTCATCAGCTGAAGCATCGGTGGGCTGATGTGGCATTCCGAGAGGCAGATCTCTTAGATCACCTTGCATTGGCTGTTGGCATCCCCGTAGGTGTGTATGTATGTCCCATCTGCATATAGTTGTGTCTCAATCAAATTGTAGTGAAAACGGAAGGCTTGGGTCTGTGCACTATCTGGACTAGACCACTCTTAAATTTTACTAACAAACACAGTGTCCAGATAGGTCGTTTTTTAATTACCCATACGAGACTTCAGTGCTTTGTTCTAAAGCCAGTGTGTTTTTTATTTCACTTTTTTAAATACTTTTTTCAAACAAGATTAAACTATTATTCTCATGTCTTTTGTCAGGCCACACACATTTTTCACAAACATATTTACACATTCAAAACAATATATAGTATTGTAACACCACAAAATGCATAATAAAAATCACAGTGCAATACATATAACATTAGATAAACAATACAGATACAGATAACTAGTCCATAATTTTACAAATACACCTGGCGGACACTCAAATATAGTCCCAAAGGCTACTGCCTTTTGTCCTGCCTATGTGTAACGCTCAGGGAGAACTTGATTCAAAGGGTGTTGTCTATAGGGGGACAAAAAGATATATAAATTCCCTCGAGGCACCCCCAGCTGTTAGTCCCATGAGCACAAGCCATGAGCACAAGCCAACGTGTTTCAAACCCTATACTGCTTGAGGGTTCTCCTCAGGACTCGGACTTGGTGGTCTTGGAGAATTTATTTCAGCTACTGAAGGGGCTGTTTCCTTGTTACACCATTTTACTCCAATTCTCACTGCTTATTCTTTCTGTTTTGTGTCTGGTGCCTGATTTCTTTTGAACACTCAGACTCCCGTAGGATCTCGTTATTTTCAAATGGGTGTCCTTCAGCTCACTGGTCCTTGCTCCTTCTGCTTCAGTAGCTGAAAGAATCAAGTTCTCCCTGAGCGTTACACATAGGCAGGACAAAAGGCAGGAGCCTTTGGGACTATATCTGTGTCCGCCAGGTGTATTTGTAAAATTACGGACTAGTTATCTGTATTTGTATTGTTTATCTGATGTTATATGTATTGCACTGTGATTTTTATTATGCATTTTGTGGTGTTACAATACTATATATTGTTTTGAATGTGTAAATATGTTTGTGAAAAATGTGTGTGGCCCGACAAAAGACATGAGAATAATAGTTTAATCTTGTTTGAAAAAAGTTTAAAAAGAAGTGAGATAACACACGGGCTTTAGAACAAAGCACTGAAGTCTCATATGAGTAATTAAAAAACGACCTATCTGGACACTGTAGGGCATATTAGCAAGACCGGCGATAAAATTATCGCCGTTTTAGCGGCAGGAAACTGCCGCTAAAACGGCGATAATGGGCTTGCTAATATGCGTTATAGAATTCCAATAGAAGCCCAGGTTAGATTTCCAGGACATCTAACCTGGGCTTCTATTGGAATTCTATAACGCATATTAGCAAGCCCATTATCGCCGCTTTAGCGGCAGTTTCCTGCCGCTAAAACGGCGATAATTTTATCGCCGGTCTTGCTAATATGCCCCTGTGTTTGTTAGTAAAATCAATCAAATTGTAAACATTTTTTTTTCATGTAAGGGGCTGATAATTTAAGGAGTAGGGTACCAAAATCCGGTGTACATCTGTCTAATTGCTATACCCTGCCCCAGGGGACTGGTCAAGGTGTTATGGCTTTTTAAACAATTTCACATGCATGTATTTGTAAACATGACCTGAATTCACATACATGCTTCTCCAGGGCATGATGTGAATATTCACAAAAGCCCTCCACAGGTTTTGTGTGAAAAGAATTGTAATGAGCAATCTCCTATAATGTTCACCTTCTTATGGGTGCTGCATTGTTCAGGACACGTAGAGTTTAACATGCCGCTGGAAATTGTATTTGTTGGTGGAAGGTGGGCATTTCAGGACTGAAAATTGATACCACCTTCCAAATCATAAACCCTTGCACCATGTTACAAGGTAGCATGCTTTGCACCTAGACAGCACTCTGTGCACCTGTGCATAATAAGTCTGATATTGCCCTTACAATGCCACATTCCGAGTATACCTGTCATTCCGATCCCAGCACTAATTTGTCATGCCTAGGGTCAATGGTTTTCCCCTTGAGTCATGGTGCAAGGTGGCCTGAGATGATGCTGCCCAGCAGTGCACAAACCATCCAGCCACCTCTGCCATATTAGGTGACTAGCTGCATCTCATATAGACAGACAATGTATACATATGTGTTTCCAACGTACTGAATATACCAGATTACTGGGATGTCATAGTACTGTTCATGATATGTAGACAGTGTGTATTGCCACAATGCACAATGCAATGTTCCATATATTATCTTGTAGGTGGACTGGCACCATACACCAGGGACGAGGTTGAGACCTTCCGGGATCCCAAAGCTACCAGTAAGTGAAATAGGTACATGGTTGTAGCTCAGTAAGATTTGTGTGTGATCTATGTTTATTACATTGTGATGTGTATGTGGGTGTACCAATCACCTGTAACCAAATTACACTCAGTGTACAAATACAACTGAACTTGTACACAGAATATTGTGAAATGGACATTGACATAAATCAATGTGTATGTAGGGTCGATGTTTGCAGGTCCACATGAATCATGCATCTTTACCTGGTCTGGTGATGTCTGATTACCTACATTTTGGATGGTTACGGCACATGTACCATCATCTGCCACTTTATCTGCAGATGGTCCACAGATGTATTGTTTAACACCCAACACACGGCACAAACATAACTACCTATGGTTCAACAAATGTTGTCTCCAAACTGGATTGAGCTAGGTGGAGCTTGTCTGGACATGGTAATCTTGGCTATGTCCATATTTGAGTATGACACCAGTGCTGGTGAGGTGGAACACATTACCCAGACAGTGTTAAAAAGTGAAAACATTATGGTCTCAGGTAATCAGATTTATAGTAAATGTGTGTCCAAATGCCACATATATGTTATTTTTGTTTGGCATCATACTATGCTCATACATGCAGTAAAGCTTTAACCTCACCTGCAACATGAGTTTAATGTGAAAGACTATAGGCATGATCAAACATTCATGCTGATCAACAACTAAAATGTTTTGTGACCCATATCAGTTTCAGTAGCTATGTGGGAAATCAAATATCCAAATTGGTCAAGCTTGTGTGACCATGTCAGCAAGCTAGCTATCACAAACAAATGACTCTTCCTGTGATAGATGTAGCGAATGTTGTTGTGATAGGGAAAAGTTTCTAATCATTGATTTGAATAATGACAGAGAACATATGGCATCTCAACATATTTAGCTGTAAGTGTGGTAGTACATTGTCAGTAGATGTTTTTATTTATTTTTCCCATTTTCTTCAACACTTAACCTGAGGTATGGCATCTGTAATCCGGCCTCAGGGAGACTAGAGCATCCCTCCGAGTAGTCCTGATCATACATGAGATGGGGAAATAGAGGAACACTTACATAGATGGCATGGGAGAATCTAAGGATATAAGCCTGCAACTCTATGTAACCATGGTGTTGGACAAATCATTACCAGACTGCATGACTGATGCACATTGTGAGTGTAGATGTCCACATGGCAGGCTTTGGAAATATGGCTTGCCAGGTCGTGATAGGATGTCAGGAATCAAACCTCATTGTAAATAGCATGTTTTGGAGGACATTGGGCACATGTCACCAGTCTGCATATGGAATTGCAGTGAAATACCAGTCTCATAGCCTTATACACCCTATGTCCCATGTCTAAGAGACATTCATACAATGCCAAGTAGTTAGTAAATGTGATATTATGTGGAAAAGTCCACATGCAGGGATGCCCTGTGTCTGCAGCACACAGCCCTTTATACTGCTCAACGACTGGTGGGGTGACTTCTACTGGCTAGAACCAACACTGTCACCCTTGACTCATAGTGCAAGATTACCTGCAACATACACCACAAAATATTTGGATAGATATGAATTCCAGCATGCATAGACACACTCCTGGCATGCATTGCCTATTTCTTCTTGTGCTGGAAGGAAAGCAGTCTTGGGGAAATGTGTATACAAACATTAGAATATGTCAAGATCACCACAGTAGTGCTAGAACCGGAAACCTGAAGCTATATGGTAGAATTCCTGGTATTTGCATAAGTCTATATTGGTGAGGTCGCCAACAGTTAAATCTTACAGGAGGTAGCTACCCACCCTCCATCTATGTTTTGACTACCTGGTACTGAGTCAGTCAAGACAGCAATGAGTGGTGCTGTGTGTATTTCCAGGTGAGTAAAGCAATGCAGAGGCACACTACCTGAAGTTGCTTGATATAACTCATTTCACATATGTTAATGAGCAAAAGATGAACCCAGTTGCATGATGCAATACTAACACCAAAGTCTCCATATCTAGACGATGTGTCCTATTCCATATGAACACATCATCATTGTAGGAAGGTAGGATCTGACTGCGTGGTTACCCCCACTTTTTTCCTGGTGTTTTGCTGGTTTTTAACTAGTCTGACTGGGATCCTGCTAATCAGGGCCCCAGTCTATCTGCTTTCTCCCTAAATTGGTTGTGCATGTACTTTGGTACACTCCAGATTGGATACTGGGGTACCCTTATAAGTCCCTAGTATATGATACACATGTACCCAGGGCATAGGTACCCCAGAGGCCTCCCATGGGCTGAAGCATGTATTATGCCACCCATGAGAGGCCATGCAAAATGGAACTACAGGTGTGCTACTACAACCTGTGTAAGCTGGTGCTTGCACCACTTACGAGAGATATAGGTTCACTATATCTATATATATCACTACACTGAAAACTTATAAGTCACCCCTATAGCAGGCCTTACCAATCCTGAAGGCAGGGTGCTGGGTTTTACATGAGAGGGTGCTCCTGCATGAGCAGAGCCCCTCTGCAGCCTTCGGAGACCATTCTCCCGGGTTGTCTGTGATGCAGCCAGACATATAGGTAGAGGTGCATTATAACCTTGCGGTAAATGCTATCTCCAAAACGACTGCAACAAAATATGTTGTGTTTGGTATCAAACACCTTGGAATCATACCTCCACACCAGTAACTGGTGTGGGAGGTATGATTCCTCCCCTCAGAACCAAGCTTCTGGGGGTACCTAGTATACCGGTACCAGATTTCTCGACCCAGACAGCACAAAATGGATGCTGCCAGCCACAAAGACGATTCTGCCCTCCTGCAGCTGAGCCAAGCTCGAGCAGGGGAAGGCAGCACAATAGGCATCCTGTCACAGGGAGGTATGGCCACCTCCCAGACAGGATTTAGTGTATTGGGGCTGGGTGGGTGCACTGTCTCAGTGCCAGAAAGTCTGCAGGAGGGGCACATTTGGTGTCCCTGTGCATAGTCCAGCTCAAACCAGTTCTGGGAGCCATTTGCTCCTGCTCTGGCGTGAAACTGGACAAAGGACATGGGAGTAGCCTCCCCCCTGTCCAGACCCTCCCCTAGGAGGGTCCCGAGAATCTGTCAACCCTTTCCCGTGGGTATAAAATAGGTTACCTGGCTACAGGAGATTAGATTTTACGTGGACAAGATTCTACAGGAAGAAACCACTAAGCTTCGACCGTCTGGACACACTGGACTTCGCTGGACCTCCATTGGGCTCGACTTCGTCTCCCTTTCCGTCCAAAGCCTCATCTGTGTCCGTGCTCCATACAGGCTCCGTGCAGGACCCTGTGGACTGCCAAGACATCAGAAGAATCTCCCTTGGGGTGAAGGAGTCACTCCCCTGCATTCGCAGGCACCGTAACACAACTGACCAGTCTACTGATCCTGAGCTCCTGTGGACTCCGAAGGGTCCAGCAACACAGGAGGTGGGTTCCAAAGGTCTCCGAGGTTGAGCAGCCCTCTCACAGAGACTGAGGCCAGTATCCTTTGTGGGGACCGCATAACCCATACCTCTGTGCACTGTGTTCATTTGCAGCAGCACATACTTGTTGTTGTGCTACAATTCCGTGCATTGGACTAATTGTAGCCCTAACCCCAGCGCACCTTTTCCACAAAGGACCCCGGCCTCTTCACACTGTGTACCCTGCTAGCTGTTGTTGTGTGAACTAGCCTGAGGTCCCCTCATGACTCCTGTGCCTCCGGCCTGTGGGTCCACTTGAGGGTCAACACTGCTTTAATTGGGCTCCCCTGGTTGCTCCAGTCCTGCCCTGACTCCCCTTGCTGTGGTGAGTTTCCTGGTCCTTGCTGGGCCAGATCGACACTGAACTTGGCCATCTTTGCAGGTTGCCGCTGCCAAGGCTTGTTGGTGCTCCAGACGGACACTGACCCCTCAGCACTCCACATCCTTCATGGGACAGCTCGCCTCTGGCTCCTGGTAATCCTAGACATCTCCAGGTCCTCGCAGGTGAAGAGTCAAGATCCCCATCAACGCACCTGAAGCACCCGACATCGGTGGGCATTCGTCTACCGAGCCTCTGGTCACTCCAAAGTGACCCAGACTCTGTCCCCTCTGCTTTCAGGTTCCTTTCTTCTAGAATCCACATTTGGATTCCACTAGACATTCTTCTTACTCCCAGCAGCAGCATTTCTTTGACGACTTCCATAGAGAACGACAAGTGATTCCGACGCAACTTCGTACCTATGCACCCGGCTCCTCTGGGATAGGTAACTCTGATACAAAGGTATCCACGGGTGGGGTGGCTCTCCAACCTCTTAAGTTCCAAAGGGTGTCTTCGTAATCTGCTGGGAAGGGTCCTTAATCTTTAATTTTCCAACCACGACTTCCACATAGAATTGTACGGAGCATGCGGTCGTGTTCTCACTCTGCACACGTCCTCCCTGGGGTCCCTACTTACTCACCTTGGGTGGTTCCTTGGGGTCCCAGCAATTATGCACCTCCTAGACTAGGTCTAGTCCTGAGTCATGGTTCTTATACCACTATTTTAGTATATGGTTTGGTCTCCCCCTGGAGCCCACTGTGTATTGTGCTATTTACGATTGTTTCTTTGCAACTGTATTACTTGATTTGTGTCGTACCCTCATGTAGAGGATACTAGAGAGTGTTATATATAATAAATACATATTTTTATAACTACTGTGTGGTTTCCCTTTCATTTAACCAATACAGTAAGGTTGCATTCTGGTAAAACAAGCTGCTTAACATTCCTTCAAGACTTATCCTGAAGGCTGCTCTCCATAGGTACCACTAGGATAGCTTTCTATAAAGGTTATCTTTAACCTAATCACCATAAGGGTTGTTTGGACTGGTGCAAGGTGCCCACTTTAATTAGTGGACAGCATATACCAGGCCAACTTCTCACGTTGGTGTGCAGCGGTTGGGATTCAAGCCTCCATTGTTTTACCAGATAAATCTTTGTATTGATTAACTGAAAAACCACTAGTCTCTAGGCACATATAATACTAGCTTAGATAAGTAAGTTCTACTGAACTTGGGGTTGGGTAGTCAAGGGTCTAGCACACCCTTTCTCCAACCTAAGAGAGTTTAGTTCCCACTAGGTTAGGTAGGTGCATACACCGCACCACACTTAGTATGTCTTCTAAAGGAGGTGCCACTGGTGGCCCTCTGCCAAGTAGATATGATGACTTCACAGTCACAGAATTGAAAGCCATGTGTGTATCTAGGAAGCTGAAGACAGGGAGAAATGCCAACACTCAACGTCTCATTGAGGTGTTACTGTTGACGACCTTAGGAAGACTCCTGGGTCGGATGAGCAGGACAGAGTGGGTGGGGCAGGAGATGAAGATAGGTCAGAAAGGGAAACCTTCTATGACCTAGACTCAAATCCTGCACAGGAGGATCAAAATGATCCACCCCTGAATAACTCAGATCTCCAGGAGGAAGATGGAGAGGGTCATGAAGACCCTCACTTCGTTCCCCCAGGGAGAGTGCAGAGTCTACCAAGGAGATCTAGGTCTCCCTCTGCTGAGTCAACACACTCTAGACATTCTATAGGAACCTCTGTATCTAGCAAGAGGGAAAACTCTTATGACAGGGAGTGCCAATTTCTTGAGCTTGAGAAAGCTAGGCTTAGGCTCAGGCAAGAGTAATTGGCCCTGGATAAAGAGTCCCTAGAAGTCCAGAGAGCTAGAAAGAAATTGGGACTAGAGTCCCATGGTGACAGCAATAGTGTCCCTAGAGGTAGGGAACACACATTTGACAATAGAAACCTCAGCAAGATTGTCCCTCCCTACCATGTTGGGGATGACATCCATAAATAGATAACTGCTTTGGAGAGGGCCTGTAAAGTACAGAGGGTCCCTCAAGAGCAGTGGGCAGCTATCTTGTGGCTCTCCTTTGCTGACAAAGGTAGAGATAAGCTCCTCACTGTTAGAGAAGAGGATGCTGACAACTATTCAGTCCTGAAGAGTGCTCTCATTGAAGGGTTTGGATTAACCACAGAACAGTACAGGATTAAGTTCAGAGACACCCAGAAGACACAGACTCAGGACTGGGTAGACTTTGTGGATAGTGCTACAAAGGCTCTGAAAGGTTGGATACATGGCTGCAAGGTGCATGACTTCTTAGGATTGTACAATTTGATTATGAGGGAGCAGATCCTTAATAATTGTCAAAACCAACTTTTGCACCAGTACCTGGTTGACTCAGATCCGACTTCTCCCCAAGAATTGGGAAAGAAGGCAGATAATTGGGTCAGAACCAGGGTGAAACAGAAGAATCAGGGTGGTGACCAGAAGAAAGATTCTTTCAAGACCTAAGAGAAAGGTGGGGATAAATCAAAAGACAAGTCCCCTGTAGGGCCCCAAAATCCTCTTCTGGGGTGGGTCCCAAAATCCTTCCTCCTTCTGACAAGAAACCTTATTGCTTTGTCTGTAAAAAGCCAGGCCACTGGAAAAATGATCCCATTTGCACAAAGGTCAGCAATAAGGAAAATATTCCTCCAAACACTACCACCACTCCTCTTGGTACTACAAGTAGTAATCCCCCAGGTGGTGTTAGTGCACCCAAAAATTTAGTTGGGTTTTCTTGGGGAACTGAGGTGGACCCTAGCTTAGCAAGGTCCCCCTCACAGGCCTCCTTAGTTTGTGATGGTGTTATGGGATTTGCCACTTTTACTGTCAGTCCCAGTTCTTTGGGCAAGTACAGACAGGAGCCACTGATCATTAGTCAGAAAGCTGTGGCCTATAGGGACACAGGGGCTAGTGCCACCATAGTGATAGGAAAACTAGTACCCCCACTGCAGCTTTTACCTGAGTTTAAGTACCAGGTGACCAACGTTGATGGCATCAAGACAAATCATCCCATGGCTATAGTCAATCTCAGCTGGGGAGGGGTCACTGGCCCAAAGAGAGTGGCAGTACCCCCAAACTTGCCTGTGGATTGCCTCTTGGGCAATGATTTAGAAACTTCAGCCTGAGCTGAAGTAGAGCAGAAGGCCCATTTAAGAATGTTAGGCCTCCCTGAGAAAGTTGGTGGGACCCTTAGGGCCTCGGTCTAACACCAGGGAAATTTTGG
Source organism: Calotriton arnoldi (assembly GCA_963921515.1). Classification (NCBI taxonomy): domain Eukaryota; kingdom Metazoa; phylum Chordata; class Amphibia; order Caudata; family Salamandridae; genus Calotriton; species Calotriton arnoldi. Next base: position 150,091 of record CAWUFW010014362.1, on the reverse strand, counting down.
AGTAGTGAAGCCTGGAAAAATGGCTCACTATGCTCCACCAGAGAGCAAAGGGAAGGAAGAAAAGTCTTCTTCCCCTCAGACAATAGGTAAGGGTCAGCTTCCTCAGGGAACTGATCCTACCCCTTGTGAAGGAACTGCCCCAGAGGTGGTCAGGTCTGTCCTGGCAGCACCACTGATGGCAGGGGACCCTTCCAAGATGGTACCCAGTCTGGAGCAGGTATCCTACCCCTCTCTACCCAGCTTCAGTCAGCCTAGGCCTGCAGAGGTCAGGGATATCAGTGGACCCCAAAGGGCCCACTGTCCAAAGGAACCCCCTCATCAACAGATTAGGGACACCCAGTCTAGTAGCACTAGCCAGGTGAAAATTCCTCAACACACTGAGGGATCCCTCTTACCCTTAGGTAGTGACATCCCCCAGATGGACTCTGTTGGGCAAAGGAAAACTTGGGACCACCTGGTTCCAAACCTCCTCTGGCCCTCCACTGTTCCAACCAAAGGGACTCAACCCCCAGCTGTAGCAAGCCAGAGGTTGACCCCTAGGGCCAGATATAACTCAGTCATGGAAAGAAAGGAATCCATGGTGACCAGTGCTCTGAGGAAGCTGAGGCCAACTTAATTAGGGCCTCACTTCCCTACTCAGGCACCCCACCAACCTTTTACTTTGCCAAAGCACACTACAGTGGGTGAACCCAAATTTTGGAGAACACCCAAGACCCTTCAAGGGAGGGACTCCTTAGTGGACCATAAGACAGGGGGTATCCATGCTAGTGCAGGATCTTCCTTATATGGCCACTTAGTCAATAAAGTCTCAACTGGGCAAGGTTAGCCTTATCTACTTTCGTTTGGGGGGGTTATGTAGGAAGGTAGGATCTGACTGCATGATTACCCCTACTTTTTTCCTAGTGGTTTGCTGGTTTTTGACTAGTCTGACTGGGATCCTGCTTATCAGGGCCCCAGTCTATCTGCTTTCTCCCTAAATTGGTTGTGCATGTACTTTGGTACACTCCAGATAGGATACTGGGGTACCCTTATAAGTCCCTAGTATATGGTACACATATACCCAGGGCATAGGTACCCCAGAGGCCTCTCATAGGCTGAAGCATGTATTATGCCACCCATGAGAGGCCATGCAAAATGGAACTACAGGTGTGCTACTGCAACCTGTGTAAGCTGGTGCTTGCACCACTTACGAGAGATATAGGTTCACTATATCTATACATATCACTACACTGAAAACTTATAAGTCACGCCTATAGCAGGCCTTACCAATCCTGAAGGCAGGGTGCTGGGTTTTACGTGAGAGGGTGCTCCTGCATGAGCAGAGTCCCTCTGCAGCCTTCGTGAGACCGTTCTCCCGGGTTGTCTGTGATGCAGCCAGACATATAGGTAGAGGTGGATTATAACCTCGTGGTAAATGCTAACTCCAAAACGACTGCAACAAAATATGTCGTGTTTGGTATCAAACACCTTGGAATCATACCTCCACACCAGTAACTGGTGTGGGAGGTATGATTCCTCCCCTCAGAACCAAGCTTCTGGGGGTACCTAGTATACCGGTACCAGCTTTCTCGACCCGGACAGCACAAAATGGATGCTGCCAGCCACAGACACGATTCTGCCCTCCTGCTGCTGAGCCAAGCTCGAGCAGGGGAAGGCAGCACAATAGGCAACCTGTCACAGGGAGGTGCGACCACCTCCCAGACAGGATTTAGTGTATTGGGGCTGGGTGGGTGCACTGTCTCAGTGCCAGAAAGTCTGCACGAGGGGCACATTTAGTGTCCCTGTGCATAGTCCAGCTCAAACCAGTTCTGGGAGCCATTTGCTCCTGCTCTGGTGCAAAACTGGACAAAGGACATGGGAGTAGCCTCCCCCCTGTCCAGACCCTCCCCTAGGAGGGTCCCGAGAATCTGTCAACCCTTTCCCATGGGTATAAAATAGGTTACCTGGCTACAGGAGATTAGATTTTACGTGGACAAGATTCTACAGGAAGAAACCACTAAGCTTCGACCATCTGGACACGCTGGACTTCGCTGGACCTCCATTGGGCTCGACTTCGTCTCCCTTTCCGTCCAAAGCCTCGTCTGTGTCCGTGCTCCATACAGGCTCTTTGCAGGACCCTGTGGACCTCCAAGACATCAGAAGAATCTCCCTTGGGGTGAAGGAGTCACTCCCCTGCATATGCAGGCACCATAACGCAACTGATCAGTCTGATGATCCTGAGCTCCTGCAGACTCCGAAGGCTCCAGCAACACAGGAGGTGGGTTCCGAAGGTCTCTGAGGATGAGATGCCCTCTCACCAAGATTGAGGCCAATATCCCTTGTGGGGACCGCATAACCCATACCTCTGTGCTTGGCATTCATTTGCAGCAGCACATGCTTGTTGTTGTGCAACAACTCCGTGCATTGGGCTATTTGTAGCCTTCACCTCAGTGCACCTTTTCCATAAAGGACACCGGCCTTTTTGCAATCTGTGCCCTGCTAGCTGTTGTTCTGTAGACTTGCCTGAGGTCCCCTCACGACTCCTGTGCCTCCGGCCTGTGGGTCCACTTGAGGGTCAACACTGCTTTAATTGGGCTCCCCTGATTGCTCCAGGCCTGCCCTGACTCCCCTTGCTGTGGTTAGTCTCCTGGTCCTTTCTGGGCCAGATCGACACTGAACTTGACTATCTTCGTGGGTTGCCGCTGCCAAGGCTTGTTGGTGCTCCAGCCGGACACCGACCCCTCAGCACTCCACATCCTTTGTGGGACAGCTCACCTCCAGCTCCTGGTTGTCCTAGACGTCTCCTGGTCCTCGCAGCTGAAGAGTCAAGATCCCTGTCAACGCACCTGAAGCACCCGACATCGGTGGGCATTCGTCTACCGAGCCTCTGGTCACTCCAAAGTGACCCAGACTCTGTCCCCTCTGCTTTCAGGTTCCTTTCATCTAGAATCCACATTTGGATTCCACCAGACATTCTTCTTACTCCCAGCAGCAGCATTTCTTTGACGACTTCCATAGAGAACGACAAGTGATTCCGACGCAACTTCGTACCTATGCACCCGGCTCCTCTGGGATAGGTAACTCTGATACAAAGGTATCCACGGGTGGGGTGGCTCTCCAACCTCTTAAGTTCCAAAGGGTGTCTTCGTAATCTGCTGGGAAGGGTCCTTAATCTTTAATTTTCCAACTGCGACTTCCCCATAGAATTGTACGGAGCACACGGTCGTGTTCTCACTCTGCACCCGTCCTCCGTGGGGTCCCTACTTACTCACCTTGGGTGGTTCCTTGGGGTCCCAGCAATTCTACACCTCCTTGACTAGGTCTAGTCCCGAGTCGTGGTTCTTATACCACTATTTTAGTATATGGTTTGGTCTCCCCCTGGAGCCCACTGTGTATTGTGCTATTTACGATTGTTTCTTTGCAACTGTACTACTTGATTTGTGTCGTACCCTCGTGTAGAGGATACTAGAGAGTGTTATATATAATAAATACATATTTTATAACTACTGTGTGGTTTCCTTTCATTTAACCAATACAGTAAGGTTGCATTCTGGTAAAACAAGCTGCTTAATATTCCTTCAAGACTTAGCCTGAAGGCTGCTCTCCATAGGTACCACTAGGTTAGCTTTCTATAAAGGTTATCTTTAACCTAATCACCATAAGGGTTGTTTGGACTGGTGCAAGGTGCCCACTTTAATTAGTGCAAAAAGAACAATTGATGGACAGAATGCAGAACAATGTCATACATTCACCCCAGTACAGAGATCTGGGCCTAAATCCATCGTTTTTTTGCTCACCATGCCATTCCAGTTTGGACCCAGACATATGCAAATCATTCTTGACCCTGCGCCCAATGGGAACAGTCCAGCCCGAACTACCAGGCCAGGTCCTCCCTGGACTGGAAACAAGCATCCTAGGACCCATAAGGGTTGTTTGGACTGGTGCAAGGTGCCCACTTTAATTAGTAGACAGCATATACAAGGCCAACGTCTCACAATCAAGTTTGGCATTTAGTGTCAGGAATTGTATGGTTATAAGTGCATTTGTGACTACATTGCTATATCATATACCTACACTTCCAACACTTAAGTCAGCATGGCTTGTTTGATTAGGAGATGTATTTACACAGAAGGGATATTGTTCTTATCTCTTTCCCATTTTATGTGATGTTGGTCTGGCTTGCCACATGCAATTGTATGACATTGAATGTATATTATTGAGACATCATGCACATTTCTCACTTGAGATGATACGTTATTCCTTTACTTCCCTAGACAACATGACAGATGATGAGACCAAGCAGAACCACATTTGTTTGGAGTGCTACCATCACATCCGGCATAACGCAAAGGCCTGTAAGAGAATGGGTGTGAAATACAAAGAAGGCAAGGCTGGTGGGACATGGAATGCTGGAAGGCAGGCACAGCAAGGACAAACCAATGGGCACAAACAACAGCAATCCTGCAGCAACAGCTGGCGGACGATCCAAAGGCCTTGCAACTGGTTCATTATTTGAGGCGGAGCCCCTCAAAGACCTGCAAGAACTAAAAATAAGGATGCACAGGATTGAGGAGGAGCTGGTAAGCCTCCGGGCCACAATGCTCACCCTACAGAAGGCCATGGAATGCATCCCTGCCCAGATTTTACTCTCCCTCAGACATATTCCGTTCTCTGATATATTTAATGTTATTTTTATTGTTTTAATAGTTTAGGCATAGTGTTAGTTAGGATTTAGTATAGTGATAGTGTAGGTTAGTGTCAGTGTTATTTTTAACATGTTTACATAGGGAGTAGTTTTTAGGTGTGTTTTTAGGTGGGTAGGCTTTTAAATGTGTGGTGAGTTGATGTTTAGTGTGTGTATAAAAAAAATATATTAGAAAACAATACCCCAAAAATATATTTTTTTTTAGATTTTCATGTATAGGTAGTGTATGTTTCAGTTGTGGTAGTTGTCTGCATTGTGTTGAGCTATGTGTATTAAGGGGGAGGTGAGGGTAGATGTTTAACTTGTCATGTGTGTATAGTAGGTAAGATAGTTTAGGATAAGTTAAGATAGGGTAGGCTAGAGTTAAGGTTAGTTAGGGTAGGCTAGGTAGGTGTAGGTAGTTTAAGGTAGGTTAGAATAGGGTAAGGTAGAGTTAAGGTTAGTTAGTTTATTCTAGATGGGGATAGGTCGTATATATATATATATATATATATATATATATTATCTACTGGCGGTCGCCAGTAGATAGTTATAGTTAAAACCTATTATCCATAGGAAATCCGCGACATTCTATTTGAAATAACGTTGGCGCCGGTTGACGAATCTTCGCGAAAGTTTCCAACTTGTTGGGGCGCTCCGGTCCGCTCCTATCCTGAAAGTCTCGGGTGATACGTCAAGCGGGGCCGAGAAAAAGGGGGTCCCAAAACGCATTTTCCCCATTCATTTTTCCATAGGAACCTTTAGTCGCAGCTACAGCCCGAACTGCTGAACGGAATTACACCAAATTTGGCAAAGAGGTAGCCCTTGGTTCAGTGTCGTGCCTTTTGCTTAAATGGTGTAAATCCGTTCAGTAGTTCCTGAGAAAATCAAAAGTAAAGTCACATATATATCTGGCCGGAGCCTAACCACACATGTCATCGTGAGATCTGATTGGCTGTCAGCACTTCATCCTGGAATTGCTGGCAGCCATCTTGGGACCAATATAAATGATAGTACCTCATTGAAATGCATTGTAGTGAATAGAAGATTTTGAGGGTCACCAAAAGGAGAACTATAAAGGGTGATAACAGGCTTTAGTTACATTAGAATTTATTTGTTGATGGTACCATACTAATTTTAGGAATTGTGTTGTATTCTAAGGTGATTTTACCATGTGAAAAACCTTCTGCTGGGATATCATGAATCATGTTTGAGAGAACACTATTTTCTCATGCTTGTCCCATGGAGGTTTGGAAGGTGCTCCAGAAGCTAAAATGAGAGCATATTTTCTGTAAATTCACATTATCTTTCTCAGTCATGTGAGAATGAAGTCTGACATTCTCAGTAAAACATGTACATCCAACAAGGGCAGAGACTGTCAGTTGATTCCTTTGTGTTCTACTGCAGCTTCCCAGAGTGTTCTAAAGAACAACTAGAGTGCTAACAGCCTTACTTATGACAAAAGTATGGCACACCTGAAGCCATCTTGATTGGAATAAACTGGTAACACTTAAAACATTTAATTTAAAAAGGAACAAAATGATGGGGTTCATTTTGTCATAGAAATTATGGTTAGTGCTGTAGAAAGAAAAATTAGGACATGTTTCAAGTGTGATCTCAAATATCTTCCTGTTATATTTCAACAGGAGTAGCCTGCCAGTTGATGCCTTTGTGTTCTACTGCAGCTTCCCAGAGTGTTCTAAAGAACAACTAGAGTGCTAACAGCCTTACTTATGACAAAAGAATGGCACACCTGAAGCCATCTTGATTGGAATAAACTGGTAACACTTAAAACATTTAATTTAAAAGGAACAAAATGAGGGGGTTCATTTTGTCATAGAAATTATGGTTAGTGCTGTAGAAAGAAAAATTAGGACATATTTCAAGTGTGATCTCAAATATCTTCCTGTTATATTTCAACAGGAGCAGCCTGCCAGTTGATGCCTTTGTGTTCTACTGCAGCTTCCCAGAGTGTTCTAAAGAACAACTAGAGCGCTAACAGCCTTACTTATGACAAAAGTATGGCACACCTGAAGCCATCTTGATTGGAATAAACCGGTAACACTTAAAACATTTAATTTAAAAAGGAACAAAATGAGGGGTTCTTTTTGAAATAGAAATTATGGTTAGTGCTGCAGAAAGAAAAATTAGGGCATGTTTTAAGTGAGATCTCATATCCTCTTCTATTTCATTAGAAAATTCTGACATGCAGACTGAAACAATCACTTTCAATACCAGCAGCAGACTACCAGTTAACTCCCTGGTGAGCAGTAGCTTTACTCCAGTGATCTAATGAGCAACTAGAGTGCTAACATTCTGAATTTATGGCAGATGTGAGACACATCTGAATGCCTTCTTGATGGAATCAAAGTAAAAACTGAAAGCATTTCCTACTGAGAAGACTGCAGTAAATGAAGAAATTAGGAAACTTCATAACAAAGAAGTCTTCCAAGATGGCCACCAGTGAAAAAAGAGCCCAAATGTAGCACAAATATTACCCAGATGTAGCCCACATATAGCCCAATGACAAAAGTGTGCAAAACACTTTTTATTTTTAGTTTTTTTGGAGTTTTATGTAGTGCAGACTGGTCAGGTATTGGAGCATTGCATCTTAAAACATGACCCCCTACACTACAAAAACACCACTGCACTACCTTAAACCCTAAAACACTACCCCAGCACGACCCCCTACACTACACAAGCACCACTGCACTATCCTAAACCCTAAAACACTACCCCCAGCACGACCCCCTACACTACCCAAACACCACTGCACTAACCTAAATCCTAAAACACTACCACCAGCACGACCCCTACACTACCCAAACACCACTGCACTACCCTAAAACATGACCCCCTACACTACACAAACACCACTGCACTACCCTACACCCTAAAACACTACCCCCAGCACGACCCCTACACTACACAAGCACCACTGCACTACCCTAAACCCTAAAACACTACCCCCAGCACGACCCCCTACACTGCCCGAACACCACTGCCCTAAACCCTGAAACACTACCCCAGCACGACCCCCTACACTGCCCGAACACCACTGCTCTGCCCAAAACCCTGAAACACCAGCCCCAGCACGACCCCCTACACTGCCCGAACACCACTGCACTGCCCTAAACCTTGAAACACAAGCCCCTGCACGACCCCCTACACTGCCGGAACAACACTGCACTACCCTAAACCCTGAAACATCACCCCCAGCACGACCCCTACACTGCCCGAGCACCACTGCACTGCCCTAAACCCTGAAACACCAGCCCCAGCACGACCCCCTACACTGCCCGAACACCACTGCACTGCCCTAAACCCTGAAACTCCAGCCCCAGCACGACCGCCTACACTGCCCGAACACTACTGCACTGCCCTAAACCCTGAAACACCAGCCCCAGCACTGACCCCTACACTGCCCGAACACCACTGCACTGCCCTAAACCGTGAAACACCAGCCTCAGCACGACCCCCTACACTGCCTGAACACCACTGCACTGCCCTGAACCCTGAAACACCAGCCCCAGCACAACACCCTACACTGCCCGAACACCACTGCACTGCCCTAAACCCTGAAACACCACCCCGTGCATGACCCCCTACACTGCCCGAACACCACTGCACTGCCCTAAACCCTGAAACACCACCCCAGCGCGACCCCTACACTGCCCGAACACCACTGCACTGCCCGAAACCCTGAAACACCACCCCTGCACAACCCCTACACTGCTCGAACACTACTGCACTGCCCTAAACCCAGAAACACCATCCCCAGCACGACCCCTATACTGCACGAACACCACTGCACTGCCCTAAACCCTGAAACACTACCCCCAGCAAGACCCCTACACTGCCCGAACACCACTGCACTGCCCTAAACCCTGAAACATCACCCCCAGCAAGACCCCCTACACTGCCCGAACACCACTGCCCTAAACCCTGAAACATCACCCCCAGCAAGACTCCCTACACTGCCCGAACACCACTGCACGGCCCTAAACCCTGAAACACCAGCCCCAGCACGACCCCCTACACTGCCCGAACACCACTGCACTACCCTGAAACACCACCCCTGCACGACCCCCTACACTGCCCGAACACCACTGTACTGCCCTAAACCCTGAAACCCCACCCCCAGCATGACCCCTACACTGCCAGAACACCACTGCACTGCCCTAAACCCTGAAACACCACCCCTGCACGACATCCTACACTGCCCGAACACTACTGCACTGCCCTAAACCCTGAAACACCACCCCCAGCACGACTCCCTACACTGCACGAACACCACTGCACCGCCCTAAACCCTGAAACACTACCCCAGCAAGACCCCCTACACTGCCCGAACACCACTGCACTGCCCTAAACCCTGAAACATCACCCCAGCAAGACCCCTACACTGCCCGAACACCACTGCCTCTAAACCCTGAAACACCACCCCCTGCACGACATCCTACACTGCCCGAACACTACTGCACTGCCCTAAACCCTGAAACACCACCACCAGCACGACCCCCTACACTGCACGAACACCACTGCACCGCCCTAAACCCTGAAACACTACCCCCAGCAAGACCCCCTACACTGCCCGAACACCACTGCACTGCCCTAAACCCTGAAACATCACCCCCAGCAAGACCCCTACACTGCCCGAACACCACTGCCCTAAACCCTGAAACACCACCCCAGCAAGACCCCCTACACTGCCCAAACACCACTGCACTGCCCTAAACCCTGAAACACCACCCCCAGCAAGACCCCAACACAGACCGAACACCACAGCACTGCTCTAAACCCTGAAACACCACCCCCAGCACGACCCCCTACACTGCCCGAACACCACTGCTCTGCCCAAACCCTGAAACACCAGCCCCAGCACGACCCCTACACTGCCCGAACACCACTGCACTGCCCTAAACCCTGAAACACCAGCCCCAGCACGACCCCCTACACTGCCCGAACACCACTGCACTGCCCTAAACCCTGAAACACCACCCCCAGCACGACCCACTATACTGCCCGAACACCACTGCACTGCCCTAAACCCTGAATCACCAGCCCCAGCACAGCCCCGTACACTGCCCGCACACCACTCCACTGCCCTAAACCCTGAAACACCAGCCCCAGCACAACCCCGTACACTGCCCGAACACCACTGCACTGCCCTAAACCCTGAAACACCAGCCCCAGCACGACCGCCTACACTGCCCGAAAACTACTGCACTGCCCTAAACCCTGAAACACCACCCCCAGCAAGACTCCCTACACTGGCCGAACACCACTGCACTGCCCTAAACCCTGAAACACCACCCCTGCACGACCCCCTACACTGCCCAAACACTACTGCACTGCCCTAAACCCTGAAACACCACCCCTCAGCACGACACCCTACACTGCCCGAACACCACTGCACTGCCCTAAACCCTGAAACACCACCCCAGCACGACCCCCTACACTGCACGAATACCACTGCACTAAACCCTGAAACACCACCCCTGCACGACTCCCTACACTGCCGGAACACCACTGCACTGCCCTAAACCCTGAAACACCACCCCAGCACGACCCCCTACACTGCCCTAACACCACTGCACTGCCATAAACCCTGAAACATCACCCCCAGCACAACCCCCTACACTGCCTGAGCACCATTGCTCTGCCCTAAACCCTGAAACACTAGCCCCAGCACGACCCCTACACTGCCCGAACACCACTGCACTGCCCTAAACCCTGAAACACCACCCCCAGCACGACCCCTACACTGCCCGGACACCACTGCACTGCCCTAAACCCTGAAACACCAGCCCCAGCAAGACCCCCTACACTGCCCGAACACCACTGCATTGCCCTAGACTCTGAAACACCAGCCCCAGCAAGACCCCTACACTGCACGTACACCACTGCACTGCCCTAAACCCTGAAACACCAGCCCCAGCACGACCCCCTACACTGCCCGAACACCACTGCACTGCCCTAAACCCTGAAACACCAGCCCCAGCATGACCCCTACACTGCCCGAACACCACTGCACTGCCCTAAACCCTGAAACACCAGCCCCAGCACCACCCCTACAATGCCCAAACACCACTGCACTGCCCTAAACCCTGAAACACCACCCCCTGCACCGCCCCTACACTGCCCGAACACCACTGCACTGCCCTAAACCCTGAAACACCACCCCAGCATGACCCCTTTACTGCTCGAACACCACTGCACTGCCCTAAACCCTGAAACACCACCCCAGCATGAACCCTACACTGCCCGAACACCACTGCCCTAAACCCTGAAACACCACCCCTGCACGACCCCTACACTGCCCGAACACCACTGCACTGCCCTAAACCCTGAAACACCACCCCTGCACGACCCCTACACTGCCCGAACACCACTGCACTGCCCTAAACCCTGAAACACCACCCCCAAGACGACCCCCTACACTGCCCGAACACCACTGCACTGCCCTAAAACACCACCCCCAGCACGACCCCCTACACTGCCCGAAACCACTGCACTGCCCTAAACCCTAGAACACTACCCCCAGCATGACCCCTACACTACCCAAACACCACTGCACTACCCTAAACCCTAAAATACTCCCCCAGCACGACCCCCTACACTACCCGAACACGACTGCACTGCCCTAAACCCTAAAACACTCCCCCAGCACGACCCCCTACACTGCCCAAACACTACTGCACTGCCCTAAACCCTGAAACACCACCCCCAAGACGACCCCTACACTGCCCGAACACCACTGCACTGCCCTAAACCCTAAAACACCACCCCAGCACGACCCCTACACTGCCCGAAAACCACTGCACTGCCCTAAACCCTAGAACACTACCCCCAGCATGACCCCTACACTACCCAAACACCACTGCACTACCCTAAACCCTAAATACTCCCCCAGCACGACCCCCTACACTACCCGAACACGACTGCACTGCCCTAAACCCTGAAACACTCCCCCAGCACGACACCCTACACTGCCCGAACACCACTGCACTGCCCTAAACCCTGAAACACCACCCCAGCACGACCCCCTACACTGCCCGAACACCACTGCACTAAACCCTGAAACACCACCCTCAGCACGACCCCCTACACTGTCCGAACACCACTGCACTGCCCTAAACCCTAAACACCACCCCAGCACGACCCCTACACTGCCCGAACACCACTGCACTGCCCTAAACCCTAGAACACTACCTCCAGCACGACTCCCTACACTACCTAAACACCACTGCACTGCCCTAAACCCTAAAACACTACCCCGCATGACCCACTACACTACCCAAATACCAATGCACTACCCTAATCCCTAAAACACTTCCCCGCACAACCCCTACACTACCCAAAGACCACTGCACTACCCTAAACTCTAAAACAATACCCCCGCACGACTCCCTACACTACCCAAAGACCACTGCACTACCCTAAACCCTAAAACACGACCTCCTACACTACACAAACACCACTGCACTACCCTAAACCCTAAAAACTACCCCAGCACGAACCCCTACACTACCCAAACACCACTGCACTACCCTAAACCATAAAACACTACCCCCAGCAGTACCCCCTACGCTACCCAAACACCACTGCACTACTCCTAAACCCTAAAACACTACCCCCAGCAGTACCCTACACTACCCAAACACCATTGCACTACCCTAAACCCTAAACCCCTACCCCCAGCAGTATCCCATACACTACCCAAACACCACTGCACTACCCTAAACCCTAAAACCCTAAAACACTAACCCCAGCACGACCCCTACACTACCCAAACACCACTGTACTACCCTAAACCCTAAAACACTCCCCCCGCACAACTCCCTACACTACCCAAACACCACTGCACTACCCTAAACCCTAAATCTACCCCCAGCATGACCCCTACACTACACAAACACCACTGCACTACCCTAAACCCTAAAATACTACTCCCAGCACGACCCTCTTCACTACCTAAACACAACTGCACAATTTGTTACAGGCGTTGCAACGCAGGCCTGTGGTGCTTACTGGAAGTACCTGGTGGGCTAGTTGGGCCCCAGGGACTCTCAGGATTCAAGGTGACCTAATCCCCCAACTTAAAACGCGCCACGGGGCGCGTTTGCACAGTGGTGAAGGGAGGGGCGGGGCCTCAGGTGACATGTGCGCAAACACGCCCTGTGGTGCGTTTTAAGTTGGGGAGTTAATTCCCTTTGAATCCTGGGGGCCAACTAGCCCACCAGGTACCTTCAGTAAGCACAACAGAGTTGCGTTGCAGAGAGGTGAAAAAGGTGCGTGGCCTCGGAACGCCTCTCTGCAACTCAGCTCTGTGGTCCTAACTGTAGGTACCTGGCGGGCTAGTTGGGCCCCAGGGACCCTCAGGATTCAAGGGGACTTAATCCCGCAACTTAAAACGCGCCACGGGGCCGTTTGCACACATGTCACCTCAGGCCCCCCCTCCCTTCACCACTGTGCAAACGCGCACTGGCTCTGGTTAGTCAGAGTCAGTTACCACCAGAACCCGTCTGAAAAAGTTGTGGGCACAGGATGATTTTGCAACAAGGCCTCTTTCTGCTCCTCTGTTGGTTCTTTCTGCACATCTTTTGCTTCTTTCTGTGCGTTTTTCTTCTTTCTTCACATGTCCTACCTCTGTTGGCATAGTAAGAAACTAGCATTTAAAAACCTTTGAAATTCCCTTAAAAAATCATAGGTTTCAGGCACGTTATAGTTAGAAATTAGCATTTAAAAAACCTTTGAAATTCACTGAAAAAACCATAGGTTTCAGGCACGTTATAGTTAGAAATTAGCATTTAAAAACCTTTGAAATTCACTGAAAAAACCATAGGTTTCAGGCACGTTATAGTTAGAAATTAGCATTTAAAAAACCTTTGAAATTCACTGAAAAAACCATAGGTTTCAGACACGTTATAGTTAGAAATTAGCATTTAAAAAACCTTTGAAATTCACTGAAAAACCATAGGTTTTAGGGACAGTTATAGTTAGTTGGACATTGCACTCGTACAAAACCCGTGAAATTCCCCTGTTATAGTTAGTTCAGCTAACTATAACTCGCGCCCCGCAATGCACTGCTGATGACGTCACATATTACATCACTCATGACATGGTCAGTGACATCACTGATGACATCACTGATGACATCTCAAATGACATCACTGATGACATCATCCATGTGATAATTTCATGCATCTTCTCACACCCTAATATAACTTTTGATACACCCACTCTAAATTACAGACTGCCATTCTCAAAACCATAGACACTCCAACACCAAAAACTACATACCCACTCACTGATTCTTAGGTCTACACACACATCCACTCACTCACCTGTACAGTCACTCATACTTACAGTCACTCAGTACAGGACTATCATATGCACTCATACACCTATATAAACACTCACACACCGCCACTCATCCATAGAGGTACTCACACACCTAGTCAGTCATGCAAAAATTAATAACACACCCATTTACTCACCTATACAGTTATACACACACCAGCTCACTTACTCATACACATACTAGCACATTCTTACGCTCTTATACAATAACTGATACAAGCACACACGCATCCATACAGCCACTCTCACAATAACACACTCTCACTTATAGCCATTTAAATACTCTAACACACATATATATTGCCTTTTACATATGTAGTTACTCGCACATGTACCACTGAGATATACATTCACTCACTAACACACCCATACACACACTCACCCACCCAAGCAGTCCATCACAGATGCACTCTTGAAATCATGCACCCAGTGAATCACCCACTCACACATCTATGTATAGAGTCACACACACCCCACCCACACAAACACTCAGGCAGCCATACAGATACTCAGAGAACCAATCAATAACCCATATAGACACTCATGTAGCTATTTGCAAATCCATGCATCCACTTACACACCAACAAACAGACGGATACAGACATTCACACAGTTTAGTCACTAACCCATGCATTCAGTAAGATACGTTTAATCACTCACTTGTAGAGTCAGTCACTCACGTACTAAATCATCCATTCAGACACTTATACACCCACTCATTCTTCAATACGCCTTTCCCTATATATATTAAACATATTTAAACTTTACAGAAACACAGTCACTGGATGATGTCATCAGTGATGTCATTTGAGATGTCATCAGTGATGTCATCAGTGATGTCACTGACCATGTCATGAGTGATGTAATATGTGACGTCATCAGCAGTGCATTGCGGGGCGCGAGTTATAGTTAGCTGAACTAACTATAACAGGGGAATTTCACGGGTTTTGTACGAGTGCAATGTCCAACTAACTATAACTGTCCCTAAAACCTATGGTTTTTCAGTGAATATATATATATATATATTCACTGAAAAAACCATAGTGAATTTCAAAGGTTTTTTAAATGCTAATTTCTAACTATAACGTGTCTGAAACCTATGGTTTTTTCAGTGAATTTCAAAGGTTTTTTAAATGCTAATTTCTAACTATAACGTGCCTGAAACCTATGGTTTTTTCAGTGAATTTCAAAGGTTTTTTAAATGCTAATTTCTAACTATAACGTGCCTGAAACCTATGATTTTTTAAGTGAATTTCAAAGGTTTTTTAAATGCTAGTTTCTAACTATGCCAACAGAGGTAGGACATGTGAAGAAAGAAGAAAAAATGCACAGAAAGAAGCAAAAGATGTGCAGAAAGAACCAACAGAGGAGCAGAAAGAGGCCTTGTTGCAAAATCATCCTGTGCCCACAACTTTTTCAGACGGGTACTGGTGGTAACTGACTCTGACTAACCAGAGCCAGTGCGCGTTTGCACAGTGGTGAAGGGAGGGGGGGCCTGAGGTGACATGTGTGCAAACGCGCCCCGTGGCGCGTTTTAAGTTGCGGGATTAAGTCCCCTTAGGCTGACGATAGCAGGTGTGCGGCACGAGCACCATACGAGAGACTGCACCGAGGACCGCTTATAAGAAGCAGTACATACTGAAAACAAATCTATTCTCTCATAAATAGTAAGCACCTATAACCATTTGGACGCCGCCTGGCCACAACTAGGGCAAACCCAGCCATTCCAAGGCTCGTAATTAGAAAGGTCTCCTGAGAGGACATTCAAATCCTTGTGTTGAACAATTCAAGCATCGTTTAACAGATAGTGGAGTGCATTTACAACAGGATTCCTAATATATTGTAGGACACTTAAACGCAAGATGCTTGATAGACCGGTTTTTAGAAGCTAGGCTCAAATCTGGGTGTGGCACCACTAACTGCCTTTTTTGAAACCAACAGTATCCTTATATAATACGTCACGGATATTTATGACAGTTCTTTTATTCCCCCTCCCTTCACCTGTTATAAAGTATTCAATAATAGGTCCTGATGAAGATGGTTTTGAAATCACTATACCATTGAAACGTACGTCGACCAGAGAGAGTGTGACACCCCAGCTACCAGCACAGCAACCGAGGGTTGATTTTATCACCCGGCTTTTCCATCTGTGCATGCAGTGTTGTTCTGGGGTGTATATATGTTGAATGCATTGAGTATAAGAGACATGATTGTGGAGTTGTGAGAGGTGTGTTTGTGTGTGTGGGGGTTCGCTGAATTCTATTATTATTATCTCATTTTAGGTGATCTTATAAGTTCTGTAATACTGTGTATTTATTGAATAGTACTTTTTGATAAACGAAGAAAGTTATTGTGTTGTAAATTGAAGAATATATACACGTACTTTCTAACAATGTTTTTATAAAATGTGAAAAATTTAAAAGAAAGAAAATTAAAAATAAGAAAGAAAAATTGAATAAAAGATGTAATAACAAATAAGCATTTTGTGTGGAGAAGTGTGTTTATTATGCCCTAGTCTCGAGCTTTGAGAAGCCGCCATTTAAAGAAATTGAGGTCTTGAGGGAATACTACCTAGGTAGTTTCTGTTTGATGTTAAGTCCCCTTGAATCCTGAGGGTCCCTGGGGCCCAACTAGCCCCCCAGGTACCTACAGTTAGGACCACAGAGCTGAGTTGCAGAGAGGCGTTCCGAGGCCACGCACCTTTTTTCACCTCTCTGCAACGCAGCTCTGTTGTGCTTACTGAAGGTGCAAAAACAACAGTTGATGGACAGAATGCAGAACAATGTCATACATTCACCCCAGTACAGAAATCTGGGCCTAAATCCATAGTTTTTTTGCTCACCATGCCATTCCAGTTTGGACCCAGCCATATGCAAATCAGTCTTGACCCTGTGCCTCATGGGAACAGTCCAGCCCGAACTGCCAAGCCAGGTCCTCCCTGGACTGGAAACAAGCATCCTAGGACCGGTTTCGGGGTTTCACCCCTCTTCAGCCAGGATAGCTTGATTCCAGTGGCATGGAGAGCACGGGACCCACGTCTGGGCATACCCGTCCCACTCGGGGTGACAAATGCAAAAACAACAGTTGATGGACAGAATGCAGAACAATGTCATACATTCACCCCAGTACAGAAATCTGGGCCTAAATCCATAGTTTTTTGCTCACCATGCCATTCCAGTTTGGACCCAGCCATATGCAAATCAGTCTTGACCCTGTGCCTCATGGGAACAGTCCAGCCCGAACTGCCAAGCCAGGTCCTCCCTGGACTGGAAACAAGCATCCTAGGACCGGTTTCGGGTTTCACCCCTCTTCAGCCAGGATAGCTTGATTCCAGTGGCATGGAGAGCACGGGACCCACGTCTGGGCATACCCGTCCCACTCGGGGTGACAAATGCAAAAACAACAGTTGATGGACAGAATGCAGAACAATGTCATACATTCACCCCAGTACAGAAATCTGGGCCTAAATCCATAGTTTTTGCTCACCATGCCATTCCAGTTTGGACCCAGCCATATGCAAATCAGTCTTGACCCTGTGCCTCAAGGGGACAGTCCAGCCCGAACTGCCAAGCCAGGTCCTCCCTGGACTGGAAACAAGCATCCTAGGACCGGTTTCGGGGTTTCACCCTCTTCAGCCAGGATAGCTTGATTCCAGTGGCATGGAGAGCACGGGACCCACGTCTGGGCATACCCGTCCCACTCGAGGTGACAAATGCAAAAACAACAGTTGATGGACAGAATGCAGAACAATGTCATACATTCACCCCAGTACAGAAATCTGGGCCTAAATCCATAGTTTTTTGCTCACCATGCCATTCCAGTTTGGACCCAGCCATATGCAAATCAGTCTTGACCCTGTGCCTCATGGGAACAGTCCAGCCCGAACTGCCAAGCCAGGTCCTCCCTGGACTGGAAACAAGCATCCTAGGACCGGTTTCGGGGTTTCACCCCTCTTCAGCCAGGATAGCTTGATTCCAGTGGCATTCAAGCAAGCCTGGCTGATGACGTCTGAAATGCCAGAAACCGGTCCTAGGATGCTTGTTTCCGGTCCAGGGAAGACATGGCTTGGCAGTTCGGGCTGGACTGTTCCCATGAGGCACAGGGTCAGACTGATTTGCATATGGCCATGTCTGAACTGGGGTGGTGGAGTGAGCTAAAGAATGATGATGGATTAAACCCAGATCAGTTGACTGGGGGTGAGTGTTTGATTGGCTCAAACGTTCCGTCCATCATCCCCATTTGTATCGCTTTGGTCGCCCTAAGTTGGCGGGGTATGCCCAGGCGTGGGTCCCTTGCTCACTTTGCCACTGGATTCAAGCAAGCCTGGCTGATGACGGCTGAAATGCCAGAAACCGGTCCTAGGATGCTTGTTTCCGGTCCAGGGAAGACATGGCTTGGCAGTTCGGGCTGGACTGTTCCCATGAGGCACAGGGTCAGACTGATTTGCATATGGCCATGTCTGAACTGGGGTGGTGGAGTGAGCTAAAGAATGATGATGGATTAAACCCAGATCAGTTGACTGGGGGTGAGTGTTTGATTGGCTCAAACGTTCCGTCCATCATCCCCTTTTGTATCGCTTTGGTCGCCCTAAGTTGGCGGGGGTAAGCCCAGACGTGGGTCCCTTGCTCACTTTGCCACTGGATTCAAGCAAGCCTGGCTGATGACGGCTGAAATGCCAGAAACCGGTCCTAGGATGCTTGTTTCCGGTCCAGGGAAGACATGGCTTGGCAGTTCGGGCTGGACTGTTCCCATGAGGCACAGGGTCAGACTGATTTGCATATGGCCATGTCTGAACTGGGGTGGTGGAGTGAGCTAAAGAATGATGATGGATTAAACCCAGATCAGTTGACTGGGGGTGAGTGTTTGATTGGCTCAAACGTTCCGTCCATCATCCCCTTTTGTAGTGCTTACTGAAGGTACCTGGTGGACTAGTTGGCCCCCAGGATTCAAAGGGAGTTAACTCCCCAACTTAAACGCACCACAGGGCATGTTTGCGCACATGTCACCTGAGGCCCGCCCCCTCCCTTCACCACTGTGCAAACGCGCCCCGTGGCGCGTTTTAAGTTGGGGATTAGGTCACCTTGAATCCTGAGAGTCCCTGGGGCCCAACTAGCCCACCAGGTACTTCCAGTAAGCACCACAGGCCTGCGTTGCAACGCCTGTAACAAATTGTGCAGTTGTGTTTAGGTAGTGAAGAGGGTCGTGCTGGGGGTAGTGTTTTAGGGTTTAGGGTAGTGCAGTGGTGTTTGTGTAGTGTAGGGGGTCATGCTGGGGGTAGATTTAGGGTTTAGGGTAGTGCAGTGGTGTTTGGGTAGTGTAGGGAGTCGTGCTGGGGGAGTGTTTTAGGGTTTAGGGTAGTACAGTGGTGTTTGGGTAGTGTAGGGGGTCGTGCTGGGGTTAGTGTTTTAGGGTTTTAGGGTTTAGGGTAGTGCAGTGGTGATTGGGTAGTGTAGGGAGTCGTGCTGGGGGAGTGTTTTAGGGTTTAGGGTAGTACAGTGGTGTTTGGGTAGTGTAGGGGGTCGTGCTGGGGTTAGTGTTTTAGGGTTTTAGGGTTTAGGGTAGTGCAGTGGTGTTTGGGTAGTGTAGGGGATACTGCTGGGGGTAGTGTTTTAGGGTTTAGGGTAGTGCAATGGTGTTTGGGTAGTGTAGGGGTACTGCTGGGGGTAGTGTTTTAGGGTTTAGGGTAGTGCAGTGGTGTTTGGGTAGCGTAGGGAGTACTGCTGGGGGTAGTGTTTTATGGTTTAGGGTAGTGCATTGGTGTTTGGGTAGTGTAGGGGTTCGTGCTGGGGGTAGTGTTTTAGGGTTTAGGGTAGTGCAGTGGTGTTTGTGTAGTGTAGGAGGTCGTGTTTTAGGGTTTAGGGTAGTGCAGTGGTCTTTGGGTAGTGTAGGGAGTCGTGCGGGGGGTATTGTTTTAGAGTTTAGGGTAGTGCAGTGGTCTTTGGGTAGTGTAGGGGTTGTGCAGGGGGTAGTGTTTTAGGGATTAGGGTAGTGCATTGGTATTTGGGTAGTGTAGGGGGTCATGCGGGGGTAGTGTTTTAGGGTTTAGGGCAGTGCAGTGGTGTTTAGGTAGTGTAGGGGGTCGTGCTGGGGGAGTGTTTTAGGGTTTAGGGCAGTGCAGTTGTGTTCGGGTAGTGTAGGGGGTCGTGCTGGGGGAGTGTTTTAGGGTTTAGGGCAGTGCAGTCGTGTTCGGGTAGTGTAGGGGGTCATGCTGGGGGGAGTATTTTAGGGTTTAGGGTAGTGCAGTGGTGTTCGGGTAGTGTAGGGGGTCATGCTGGGGGTAGTGTTCTAGGGTTTAGGGCAGTGCAGTGGTGTTCGGGCAGTGTAGGGGGTCATGCTGGGGGTGGTGTTTTAGGGTTTAGGGCAGTGCAGTGGTGTTCGGGCAGTGTAGGGGGTCATGCTGGGGGTGGTGTTTCAGGGTTTAGGGCAGTGCAGTGGTGTTCAGGCAGTGTAGGATGTCGTGCAGGGGGTGGTGTTTCAGGGTTTAGGGCAGTGCAGTGGTGTTCGGGCAGTGTAGGGGGTCGTGCAGGGGTGGTGTTTCAGGGTTTAGGGCAGTGGTGTTCGGGCAGTGTAGGGGGTCATGCTGGGGGTGTTGTTTCAGGGTTTGGGGCAGTGCAGTGGTGTTCGAGCAGTAAAGGGGTCATGCTGGGGGTGGTGTTTCAGGGTTTAGGGCAGTGCAGTGGTGTTCGGGCAGTGTAGGGGTGGTGCAGGGGGTGGTGTTTCAGGGTTTAGGGCAGTGCAGTGGTGTTCGGGCAGTGTAGGGGGTCGTGCAGGGGGTGGTGTTTCAGGGTTTAGGGCAGTGCAGTGGTGTTCGGGCAGTGTAGGGGGCGGTGCAGCGGGTGGTGTTTCAGGGTTTAGGGCAGTACAGTGGTGTTCGGGCATTGTAGGGGGTGGTGCTGGGGCTGGTGTTTCAGGGTTTAGGGCAGTGCAGTGGTGTTCGGGCAGTGTAGGGGGTTGTGCTGGGGCTGGTGTTTCAGGGTTTAGGGCAGTGCAGTGGTGTTCGGGCAGTGTAGGGGGTCGTGCTGGGGCTGGTGTTTCAGGGTTTAGGGCAGTGCAGTGGTGTTCGGGCAGTGTAGGGGGTCATGCTGGGGCTGGTGTTTCAGGGTTTAGGGCAGTGCAGTGGTGTTCGGGCAGTGTAGGGGTCTTGCTGGGGCTGGTGTTTCAGAGTCTAGGGCAATGCAGTGGTGTTCGGGCAGTGTAGGGGGTCTTGCTGCGGCTGGTGTTTCAGGGTTTAGGGCAGTGCAGTGGTGTTCGGGCAGTGTAGGGGGTCGTGCTGGGGGTGGTGTTTCAGGGTTTAGGGCAGTGCAGTGGTGTTTGGGCAGTGTAGGGGGTCGTGCTGGGGCTAGTGTTTCAGGGTTTAGGGCAGAGCAATGGTGCTCAGGCAGTGTAGGGGGTTGTGCTGGGGGTGATGTTACAGGGTTTAGGGCAGTGCAGTAGTGTTAGGGCAGTGTAGGGGGTCGTGCTGGGGGTGGTGTTTCAGGGTTTAGGGCAGTGCAGTGGTGTTCCGGCAGTGTAGGGGGTCGTGCAGGGGGTGGTGTTTCAGGGTTTAGTGCAGTGGTGTTCGGCCAGTGTAGGGGGTCGTGCTGGGGTGGTGTTTCAGGGTTTAGGGCAGTGCAGTGGTGTTCGGGCAGTGTAGGGTGTCGTGCTGAGGGGTGGTGTTTCAGGGTTTAGGGCAGTGCAGTAGTGTTTGGGCAGTGTAGGGGGTCGTGCAGGGGGTGGTGTTTCAGGGTTTAGGGCAGTGCAGTGGTGTTCAGCCAGTGTAGGTAGTCTTGCTGGGGGTGGTGTTTCAGGGTTTAGGGCAGTGCAGTAGTTTTCGGGCAGTGAGGCGGTCGTGCTGGGGCTGGTGTTTCAGGGTTTAGGGCAGTGCAGTGGTGTGCGGGCAGTGTACGGGGTTGTGCTGGGGCTGGTGTTTCAGGGTTTAGGGCAGTGCAGTGGTGTTCTGGCAGTGTAGGGGTCGTGCTGGGGGTGGTGTTTCAGGGTTTAGGGCAGTGCAGTGGTGTTCGGGCAGTGTAGGGGGTCGTGCTGGGGCTGGTGTTTCAGGGTTTAGGGCAGTGCAGTGGTGTTCGGGCGGTGTAGGGGTCGTGCTGGGGCTGGTGTTTCAGGGTTTTGGGCAGAGCAGTGGTGTTCGGGCAGTGTAGGGGGTCGTGCTGGGGGTGGTGTTTCAGGGTTTAGGGCAGTGCAGTGGTGTTCGGGCAGTGTAGGGGGTCGTGCTGGGGGAGTGTTTTAGGGTTTAGGGCAGTGCAGTTGTGTTCGGGTAGTGTAGGGGGTCATGCTGGGGGAGTATTTTAGGGTTTAGGGTAGTGCAGTGGTGTTCGGGTAGTGTAGGGGGTCATGCTGGGGGTAGTGTTCTAGGGTTTAGTGCAGTGGTGTTCGGGCAGTGTAGGGGGTCGTGCTGGGGGTGGTGTTTTAGGGTTTAGGGCAGTGCAGTGGTGTTCGGGCAGTGTAGGGGGTCGTGCTGGGGGTGGTGTTTCAGGGTTTAGGGCAGTGCAGTGGTGTTCGGGCAGTGTAGGGGGTCGTGCAGGGGTGGTGTTTCAGGGTTTAGGGCAGTGCAGTAGTGTTCGGGCAGTGTAGGGGGTCGTGCAGGGGTGGTGTTTCAGGGTTTAGGGCAGTGGTGTTCGGGCAGTGTAGGGGGTCATGCTGGGGGTGTTGTTTCAGGGTTTGGGGCAGTGCAGTGGTGTTCGAGCAGTAAAGGGGGTCATGCTGGGGGTGGTGTTTCAGGGTTTAGGGCAGTGCAGTGGTGTTCGGGCAGTGTAGGGGCGGTGCAGGGGGTGGTGTTTCAGGGTTTAGGGCAGTGCAGTGGTGTTCGGGCAGTGTAGGGGTGGTGCAGGGGTGGTGTTTCAGGGTTTAGGGCAGTGCAGTGGTGTTCGGGCAGTGTAGGGGGTCGTGCAGGGGGTGGTGTTTCAGGGTTTAGGGCAGTGCAGTGGTGTTCGGGCAGTGTAGGGGGCGGTGCAGGGGGTGGTGTTTCAGGGTTTTGGGCAGTACAGTGGTGTTCGGGCATTGTAGGGGGTGGTGCTGGGGCTGGTGTTTCAGGGTTTAGGGCAGTGCAGTGGTGTTCGGACAGTGTAGGGGGTCGTGCTGGGGCTGGTGTTTCAGGGTTTAGGGCAGTGCAGTGGTGTTCGGGCAGTGTAGGGGGTCGTGCTGGGGCTGGTGTTTCAGGGTTTAGGGCAGTGCAGTGGTGTTCGGGCAGTGTAGGGGGTCGTGCTGGGGCTGGTGTTTCAGGGTTTAGGGCAGTGCAGTGGTGTTCGGGCAGTGTAGGGGGTCTTGCTGGGGCTGGTGTTTTAGAGTCTAGGGCAATGCAGTGGTGTTCGGGCAGTGTAGGGGGTCTTGCTGCGGCTGGTGTTTCAGGGTTTAGGGCAGTGCAGTGGTGTTCGGGCAGTGTAGGGGGTCGTGCTGGGGGTGGTGTTTCAGGGTTTAGGGCAGTGGAGTGGTGTTTGGGCAGTGTAGGGGGTCGTGCAGGGGGTGGTGTTTCAGGGTTTAGGGCAGTGCAGTGGTGTTCGGGCAGTGTAGGGGGTCGTGCAGGGGTGGTGTTTCAGGGTTTAGGGCAGTTGTGTTCGGGCAGTGTAGGGGGTCATGCTGGGGGTGTTGTTTCAGGGTTTGGGGCAGTGCAGTGGTGTTCGAGCAGTAAAGGGGGTCATGCTGGGGGTGGTGTTTCAGGGTTTAGGGCAGTGCAGTGGTGTTCGGGCAGTGTAGGGGCGGTGCAGGGGGTGGTGTTTCAGGGTTTAGGGCAGTGCAGTGGTGTTCGGGCAGTGTAGGGGTGGTGCAGGGGTTGGTGTTTCAGGGTTTAGGGCAGTGCAGTGGTGTTCGGGCAGTGTAGGGGGTCGTGCAGGGGGTGGTGTTTCAGGGTTTAGGGCAGTGCAGTGGTGTTCGGGCAGTGTAGGGGGCAGTGCAGGGGGTGGTGTTTCAGGGGTTTGGGCAGTACAGTGGTGTTCGGGCATTGTAGGGGGTGGTGCTGGGACTGGTGTTTCAGGGTTTAGGGCAGTGCAGTGGTGTTCGGACAGTGTAGGGGGTCGTGCTGGGGCTGGTGTTTCAGGGTTTAGGGCAGTGCAGTGGTGTTCGGGCAGTGTAGGGGGTCGTGCTGGGGCTGGTGTTTCAGGGTTTAGGGCAGTGCAGTGGTGTTCGGGCAGTGTAGGGGGTCATGCTGGGGCTGGTGTTTCAGGGTTTAGGGCAGTGCAGTGGTGTTCGGGCAGTGTAGGGGGTCTTGCTGGGGCTGGTGTTTTAGAGTCTAGGACAATGCAGTGGTATTCGGGCAGTGTAGGGGGTCTTGCTGCGGCTGGTGTTTCAGGGTTTAGGGCAGTGCAGTGGTGTTCGGGCAGTGTAGGGGGTCGTGCTGGGGGTGGTGTTTCAGGGTTAAGGGCAGTGCAGTGGTGTTCGGGCAGTGTAGGGGGTCGTGCTGGGGCTAGTGTTTCAGGGTTTAGGGCAGAGCAATGGTGCTCAGGCAGTGTAGGGGGTTGTGCTGGGGGTGATGTTACAGGGTTTAGGGCAGTGCAGTGGTGGTAGGGCAGTGTAGGGGGTCATGCTGGGGGTGGTGTTTCAGGGTTTAGGGCAGTGCAGTGGTGTTCCGGCAGTGTAGGGGGTCGTGCAGGGGGGTGGTGTTTCAGGGTTTAGTGCAGTGGTATTCGGGCAGTGTAGGGGGTTGTGCTGGGGTGGTATTTCAGGGTTTAGGGCAGTGCAGTGGTGTTCGGGCAGTGTAGGGTGTCGTGCTGAGGGGTGTTGTTTCAGGGTTTAGGGCAGTGCAGTAGTGTTTGGGCAGTGTAGGGGGTCGTGCAGGGGGTGGTGTTTCAGGGTTTAGGGCAGTGCAGTGGTGTTCAGCCAGTGTAGGTAGTCTTGCTGGGGGTGGTGTTTCAGGGTTTGGGGCAGTGCAGTAGTTTTCAGGCAGTGTAGGCGGTCGTGCTGGGGCTGGTGTTTCAGGGTTTAGGGCAGTGCAGTGGTGTTCGGGCAGTGTACGGGGTTGTGCTGGGGCTGGTGTTTCAGGGTTTAGGGCAGTGCAGTGGTGTGCGGGCAGTGTACGTGGTTGTGCTTGGGCTGGTGTTTCAGGGTTTAGGGAAGTGCAGTGGTGTTCGGGCAGTGTAGGGGGTCGTGCTGGGGGTGGTGTTTCAGGGTTTAGGGCAGTGCAGTGGTGTTCGGGCAGTGTAGGGGGTCGTGCTGGGGCTGGTGTTTCAGGGTTTAGGGCAGTGGTGTTCGGGCAGTGTAGGGGGTCGTGCTGGGGCTGGTGTTTCAGGGTTTAGGGCAGTGCAGTGGTGTTCGGGCAGTGTAGGGGGTCTTGCTGGGGGTAGTGTTTCAGGGTTTAGGGCGGTGCAGTGGTGTTCGTGCAGTGTAGGGGTCTTGCTGGGGGTGGTGTTTCAGGGTTTAGGGCAGTGCAGTAGTGTTCGGGCAGTGTAGGGGGTCATGCAGGGGGTAGTGTTTCAGGGTTTAGGGCAGTGCAGTGGTGTTCTGGCAGTGTAGGGGGTCATGCTGGGGGTGAGGTTTCAGGGTTTAGGGCAATACAGTGGTGTTCGGGCAGTGTAGGGGGTCGTGCAGGGGGTGGTGTTTCAGGGTTTAGGGCAGTGCAGTGGTGTTCGGGCAGTGTAGGGGGTCTTGCTGGGGGTGGTGTTTCAGGGTTTAGGGCAGTCGTGTTCGGGCAGTGTAGGGGGTCTTGCTGGGGGTGATGTTTCAGGGTTTAGGGCAGTGCAGTGGTGTTCGGGCAGTGTAGGGGGTCTTGCTGGGGGTAGTTTTACAGGGTTTAGGGCAGTGCAGTGGTGTTTGGGCAGTGTAGGGGGTCATGCTGGGGCTAGTGTTTCAGGGTTTAGGGCAGAGCAATGGTGCTCAGGCAGTGTAGGGGGTTGTGCTGGGGGTGATGTTACAGGGTTTAGGGCAGTGCAGTAGTGTTAGGGCAGTGTAGGGGGTCGTGCTGGGGGTGGTGTTTCAGGGTTTAGGGCAGTGCAGTGGTGTTCCGGCAGTGTAGGGGGTCGTGCAGGGGTGGTGTTTCAGGGTTTAGTGCAGTGGTGTTCGGCCAGTGTAGGGGGTCGTGCTGGGGTGGTGTTTCAGGGTTTAGGGCAGTGCAGTGGTGTTCGGGCAGTGTAGGGTGTCGTGCTGAGGGGTGGTGTTTCAGGGTTTAGGGCAGTGCAGTAGTGTTTGGGCAGTGTAGGGGGTCATGCAGGTGGTGGTGTTTCAGGGTTTAGGGCAGTGCAGTGGTGTTCAGCCAGTGTAGGTAGTCTTGCTGGGGGTGGTGTTTCAGGGTTTAGGGCAGTGCAGTAGTTTTCGGGCAGTAGGCGGTCGTGCTGGGGCTGGTGTTTCAGGGTTTAGGGCAGTGCAGTGGTGTTCGGGCAGTGTACGGGGTTGTGCTGGGGCTGGTGTTTCAGGGTTTAGAGCAGTGCAGTGGTGTTCTGGCAGTGTAGGGGGTCGTGCTGGGGGTGGTGTTTCAGGGTTTAGGTCAGTGCAGTGGTGTTCGGGCAGTGTAGGGGGTCGTGCTGGGGCTGGTGTTTCAGGGTTTAGGGCAGTGAAGTGGTGTTCGGGCAGTGTAGGGGGTCGTGCTGGGGCTGGTGTTTCAGGGTTTTGGGCAGAGCAGTGGTGTTCGGGCAGTGTAGGGGGTCGTGCTGGGGTGGTGTTTCAGGGTTTAGGGCAGTGCAGTGGTGTTCGGGCAGTGTAGGGGGTCGTGCTGGGGGAGTGTTTTAGGGTTTAGGGCAGTGCAGTCGTGTTCGGGTAGTGTAGGGGTCATGCTGGTTGGAGTATTTTAGGGTTTAGGGTAGTGCAGTGGTGTTCGGGTAGTGTAGGGGGTCATGCTGGGGGTAGTGTTCTAGGGTTTAGTGCAGTGGTGTTCGGGCAGTGTAGGGGGTCGTGCTGGGGGTGGTGTTTTAGGGTTTAGGGCAGTGCAGTGGTGTTCGGGCAGTGTAGGGGGTCGTGCTGGGGGTGGTGTTTCAGGGTTTAGGGCAGTGCAGTGGTGTTCGGGCAGTGTAGGGGGTCGTGCAGGGGTGGTGTTTCAGGGTTTAGGGCAGTGCAGTGGTGTTCGGGCAGTGTAGGGGGTCGTGCAGGGGTGGTGTTTCAGGGTTTAGGGCAGTGGTGTTCGGGCAGTGTAGGGGGTCATGCTGGGGGTGTTGTTTCAGGGTTTGGGGCAGTGCAGTGGTGTTCGAGCAGTAAAGGGGGTCATGATGGGGGTGGTGTTTCAGGGTTTAGGGCAGTGCAGTGGTGTTCGGGCAGTGTAGGGGCGGTGCAGGGGGTGGTGTTTCAGGGTTTAGGGCAGTGCAGTGGTGTTCGGGCAGTATAGGGGTGGTGCAGGGGGTGGTGTTTCAGGGTTTAGGGCAGTGCAGTGGTGTTCGGGCAGTGTAGGGGGTCGTGCAGGGGGTGGTGTTTCAGGGTTTAGGGCAGTGCAGTGGTGTTCGGGCAGTGTAGGGGCGGTGCAGGGGGTGGTGTTTCAGGGTTTTGGGCAGTACAGTGGTGTTCGGGCATTGTAGGGGGTGGTGCTGGGGCTGGTGTTTCAGGGTTTAGGGCAGTGCAGTGGTGTTCGGACAGTGTAGGGGGTCGTGCTGGGGCTGGTGTTTCAGGGTTTAGGGCAGTGCAGTGGTGTTCGGGCAGTGTAGGGGGTCGTGCTGGGGCTGGTGTTTCAGGGTTTAGGGCAGTGCAGTGGTGTTCGGGCAGTGTAAGGGGTCATGCTGGGGCTGGTGTTTCCAGGGTTTAGGGCAGTGCAGTGGTGTTCGGGCAGTGTAGGGGGTCTTGCTGGGGCTGGTGTTTTAGAGTCTAGGGCAATGCAGTGGTGTTCGGGCAGTGTAGGGGGTCTTGCTGCGGCTGGTGTTTCAGGGTTTAGGGCAGTGCAGTGGTGTTCGGGCAGTGTAGGGGGTCATGCTGGGGGTGGTGTTTCAGGGTTTAGGGCAGTGCAGTGGTGTTCAGCCAGTGTAGGGGGTCGTGCTGGGGCTAGTGTTTCAGGGTTTAGGGCAGAGCAATGGTGCTCAGGCAGTGTAGGGGGTTGTGCTGGGGGTGATGTTACAGGATTTAGGGCAGTGCAGTGGTGTTAGGGCAGTGTAGGGGGTCGTGCTGGGGGTGGTGTTTCAGGGTTTAGGGCAGTGCAGTGGTGTTCCGGCAGTGTAGGGGGTCGTGCAGGGGGGTGGTGTTTCAGGGTTTAGTGCAGTGGTGTTCGGGCAGTGTATTGGGTTGTGCTGGGGTGGTATTTCAGGGTTTAGGGCAGTGCAGTGGTGTTCGGGCAGTGTAGGGTGTCGTGCTGAGGGGTGTTGTTTCAGGGTTTAGGGCAGTGCAGTAGTGTTTGGGCAGTGTAGGGGGTCGTGCAGGGGGTGGTGTTTCAGGGTTTAGGGCAGTGCAGTGGTGTTCAGCCAGTGTAGGTAGTCTTGCTGGGGGTGGTGTTTCAGGGTTTGGGGCAGTGCAGTAGTTTTCAGGCAGTGTAGGCGGTCGTGCTGGGGCTGGTGTTTCAGGGTTGAGGGCAGTGCAGTGGTGTTCGGGCAGTGTACGGGGTTGTGCTGGGGCTGGTGTTTCAGGGTTTAGGGCAGTGCAGTGGTGTGCGGGCAGTGTACGTGGTTGTGCTTGGGCTGGTGTTTCAGGGTTTAGGGCAGTGCAGTGGTGTTCGGGCAGTGTAGGGGGTCGTGCTGGGGGTGGTGTTTCAGGGTTTAGGGCAGTGCAGTGGTGTTCGGGCAGTGTAGGGGGTCGTGCTGGGGCTGGTGTTTCAGGGTTTAGGGCAATACAGTGGTGTTCGGGCAGTGTAGGGGGTCGTGCAGGGGGTGGTGTTTCAGGGTTTAGGGCAGTGCAGTGGTGTTCTGGCAGTGTAGGGGGTCATGCTGGGGGTGGGGTTTCAGGGTTTAGGGCAATACAGTGGTGTTCGGGCAGTGTAGGGGGTGGTGCTGGGGGTGGTGTTTCAGGGTTTAGGGCAGTGCAGTGGTGTTCTGGCAGTGTAGGGGGTCATGCTGGGGGTGGGGTTTCAGGGTTTAGGGCAATACAGTGGTGTTCGGGCAGTGTAGGGGGTCGTGCAGGGGGTGGTGTTTCAGGGTTTAGGGCAGTGCAGTGGTGTTCGGGCAGTGTAGGGGGTCATGCTGGGGCTGGTGTTTCATGGTTTAGGGCAGTGCAGTGGTGTTCGGGCAGTGTAGGGGTCTTGCTGGGGGTGGTGTTTCAGGGTTTAGGGCAGTCGTGTTCGGGCAGTGTAGGGGGTCTTGCTGGGGGTGATGTTTCAGGGTTTAGGGCAGTGCAGTGGTGTTCGGGCAGTGTAGGGGGTCTTGCTGGGGGTAGTGTTTCAGGGTTTAGGGCAGTGCAGTGGTGTTCGTGCAGTATAGGGGGTCGTGCTGGGGATGGTGTTTCTAGGTTTAGGGCAGTGCAGTAGTGTTTGAGCAGTGTAGGGGGTTGTGCAGGGGGTGGTGTTTCAGGGTTTAGGGCAGTGCAGTGGTGTTCGGGCAGTGTAGGGGGTCGCGCTGGGGGTGGTGTTTCAGGGTTTAGGGCAGTGCAGTGGTGTTCGGGCAGTGTAGGGGGTCATGCACGGGGTGGTGTTTCAGGGTTTAGGACAGTGCAGTGGTGTTTGGGCAGTGTAGGGTGTTGTTCTGGGGCTGGTGTTTCAGGGTTCAGGGCAGTGCAGTGGTGTTCAGGCAGTGTAGGGGGTCGTGCTGAGGCTGGTGTTTCACTGTTTAGGGCAGTGCAGTGGTGTTCGGGCAGTGTAGGGGGTCGTGCTGGGGCTGGTGTTTCAGGGTTTAGGGCAGTGCAGTGGTGTTCGGGCAGTGTAGGCGGTCGTGCTGGGGCTGGTGTTTCAGGGTTTAGGGCAGTGCAGTGGTGTTCGGGCAGTGTAGGGGGTCGTGCTGGGGCTGGTGTTTCAGGGTTTAGGGCAGTGCAGTGGTGCTCGGGCAGTGTAGGGGGTCGTGCTGGGGGTGATGTTTCAGGGTTTAGGGTAGTGCAGTGGTGTTCGGGCAGTGTAGGGGGTCGTGCAGGGGCTGGTGTTTCAAGGTTTAGGGCAGTGCAGTGGTGTTCGGGCAGTGTAGGGGGTCATGAAGGGGGTGGTGTTTCAGGGTTTAGGGCAGTGCAGTGGTGTTCGGGCAGTGAAGGGGGTCGTGCTAGGGGTGGTGTTTCAGGGTTTAGGGCAGTGCAGTGGTGTTAGGGCAGTGTAGGGGTCATGCAGGGGCTGGTGTTTCAGGGTTTAGGGCAGTGCAGTGGTGTTCGGGCAGTGTAGGGGGTCGTGCTGGGGGTAGTGTTTTAGGTTTTAAGGTAGTGCAGTGGTGCTTGTGTAGTGTAGGGGGTCGTGCTGGGGGTAGTGTTTTAGGGTTTAGGGTAGTGCAGTGGTGTTTGTGTAGTGTAGGGGTCATGTTTTAGGGTAGTGCAGTGGTGTTTGGGTAGTGTAGGGGGTCGTGCTGGGGGTAGTGTTTTAGGATTTAGGTTAGTGCAGTGGTGTTTGGGTAGTGTAGGGGGTCGTGCTGGGGGTAGTGTTTTAGGGTTTAGGGTAGTGCAGTGGTGTTTGTGTAGTGTAGGGGGTCGTGCTGGGGGTAGTGTTTTAGGGTTTAGTGTAGTGCAGTGGTGCTTGTGTAGTGTAGGGGGTCGTGCTGGGGGTAGTGTTTTAGGTTTTAGGGTAGTGCAGTGGTGTTTGGGTAGTGTAGGGGGTCGTGCTGGTGGTAGTGTTTTAGGATTTAGGTTAGTGCAGTGGTGTTTGGGTAGTGTAGGGGGTCGTGCTGGGGGTAGTGTTTTAGGGTTTAGGATAGTGCAGTGGTGCTTGTGTAGTGTAGGGGGTCGTGCTGGGGATAGTGTTTTAGGGTTTAAGGTAGTGCAGTGGTGTTTTTGTAGTGTAGGGGGTCATGTTTTAAGATGCAATGCTCCAATACCTGACTAGTCTGCACTACATAAAACTGCAAAAAAACTAAAAATAAAAAGTGTTTTGTACACTTTTGTCATTGGGCTATATGTGGGCTACATCTGGGTAATATTTGTGCTACATTTGGGCTCTTTTTTCACTGGTGGCCATCTTGGAAGACTTCTTTGTTATGAAGTTTCCTAATTTCTTCATTTACTGCAGTCTCCTCAGTAGGAAATGCTTTCAGTTTTTTACTTTGATTCCATCAAGAAGGCATTCAGATGTGTCTCACATCTGCCATAAATTCAGAATGTTAGCACTCTAGTTGCTCATTAGATCACTGGAGTAAAGCTACTGCTCACCAGGGAGTTAACTGGTAGTCTGCTGCTGGTATTGAAAGTGATTGTTTCAGTCTGCATGTCAGAATTTTCTAATGAAATAGAAGAGGATTTGAGATCTCACTTAAAACATGCCCTAATTTTTCTTTCTGCAGCACTAACCATAATTTCTATTTCAAAAGAACCCCTCATTTTGTTCCTTTTTAAATTAAATGTTTTAAGTGTTACCGGTTTTTCTAATCAAGATGGCTTCAGGTGTGCCATACTTTTGTCATAAGTAAGGCTGTTAGCGCTCTAGTTGTTCTTTAGAACACTCTGGGAAGCTGCAGTAGAACACAAAGGCATCAACTGGCAGGCTGCTCCTGTTGAAATATAACAGGAAGATATTTGAGATCACACTTGAAATATGTCCTAATTTTTCTTTCTACAGCACTAACCATAATTTCTATGACAAAATGAACCCCATCATTTTGTTCCTTTTTAAATTAAATGTTTTAAGTGTTACCAGTTTATTCCAATCAAGATGGCTTCAGGTGTGCCATACTTTTGTCATAAGTAAGGCTGTTAGCACTCTAGTTGTTCTTTAGAACACTCTGGGAAGCTGCAGTAGAACACAAAGGCATCAACTGACAGGCTGCTCCTGTTGAAATATAACAGGAAGATATTTTAGATCACACTTGAAACATGTCCTAATTTTTCTTTCTACAGCACTAACCATAATTTCTATGACAAAATGAACCCCATCATTTTGTTCCTTTTTAAATTAAATTGTTTAAGTGTTACCAGTTTATTCCAATCAAAATGGCTTCAGGTGTGCCATTCTTTTGTCATAAGTAAGGCTGTTAGCGCTCTAGTTGTTCTTTAGAACACTCTGGGAAGCTGCAGTAGAACACAAAGGAATTAACTGACAGTCTCTGCCCTTGTTGGATGTACATGTTTTACTGAGAATGTCAGACTTCATTCTCACATGAGTGAGAAAGATAATGTGAATTTACAGAAAATATGCTCTCATTTTAGCTTCTGGAGCACCTTCCAAACCTCCATGGGACAAGCATGAGAAAATAGTGTTCTCTCAAACATGATTCATGATATCCCAGCAGAAGGTTTTTCACATGGTAAAATCACCTTAGAATACACCACAATTCCTAAAATTAGTATGGTACCATCAACAAATAAATTCTAATGTAACTAAAGCCTGTTATCACCCTTTATAGTTCTCCTTTTGGTGACCCTCAAAATCTTCTATTCACTACAATGCATTTCAATGAGGTACTATCATTTATATTGGTCCCAAGATGGCTGCCAGCAATTCCAGGATGAAGTGCTGACAGCCAATCAGATCTCACAATGACATGTGTGGTTAGGCTCCGCCCAGATATATATGTGACTTTACTTTTGATTTTCTCAGGAACTACTGAACGGATTTACACCATTTAAGCAAAAGGCACGACACTGAACCAAGGGCTACCTCTTTGCCAAATTTGGTGTAATTCCGTTCAGCAGTTCGCAATGTAGCTGCGACTAAAGGTTCCTATGGAAAAATGAATGGGGAAAACGTGTTTTGGGACCCCCCTTTTTTCTCGGCCCCCGCTTGACGTATCATCCCGAGACTTTCAGGATAGGAGCGGACCGGAGCGCCCCAACAAGTTGGAAACTTTCGCGAAGATTCGTCAACCGGCGCCAACGTTATTTCAAATAGAAAGTCGCGGATTTCCTATGGATAATAGGTTTTAACTATAACTATCTACTGGCGACCGCCAGTAGATAATATATATATATATATATATATATATATATATATATATAAAATTTGTTTTCAACTTTCACAACTTAGTCATCATTTTATATTTATGAGTAACCTAACATAGTCTAAGTTGAGTTCAGTACATGATGTAGTTATTGACCTGCAGGCTTTGTAGGTAAGTGTTGTTCTTTCAAAGGCCTATGGCAAATTGATACTCTACCTGACAATTGAGACAAGTGTGGTGGCTTTTAATACTTTTGCCACTGTAAGTGGACCTCTTTTGTACATTTTGCTTACAATACAACACAGGCTGCATACTACTGTTGTAATATGTGTGAAAGTTATAAAGGCAGTATAGTTGGTATAGTTTTGCCACAACAGATTACAGATTCGAGACTGCAGTGGGACACACTGGTGTTGCCAGTACTGCACTACCCTTGCACCATTGTGCAAGTGGGTCATTGTTGTTAACTATTTACAATTAATGAATGTATCCACACCTTGGGTAACTGCTTTCAATGATTCATGCCCATAAGTTGCCCATGTCATCTTCCCCTGGGGAGGTGTTGCTTTGTGCCTGCTTCTGTGCTCTGGCTCTCATGCAGCAATATGTGTGTGCAATGTACTGTAGATGTAATGTGTGGTTACACCTGCACTCAAAACATATGAGGTCTCTCAGGGGCGGAGGAACACATTTACCCTTCTTACCCCAAAGTAGCATTATTGAGCATTTACTAATTGACACTGGGCCCCAATAAAAAGGGCTTGCATTTCTTGCATACTGACGTACAAGGAATTGGATTGCCTTTGTGCATCCTTGTGTGGCACAGGTATGATGCAAATTCTTAAGGAGTATGGGCATGACTATCTGTCTATCATTAGTGCACACATAATAATTTATGTACTTTAGGATCTCTACAGGGAGAGTATTGTGGCTATCATATGTGCTTGATCACATTGTCATGTTCACTGAGACAGAAATATGTGGATGAGTGCAACAGTTTTATTGGCTCATATGGCTCACAGACCCCATTTTTAGAAGGTAGACATTTGTGTGTTTAGTTGGAGCTTTGCACTGTGTGTCAGTCAAGAACCTGAAGCTTATTCTCACAGCTTCACGTTCCATTGGGAAGCAACACATTCCTCATCATGCCATGACAGTGGATGCACTTTTTGTTGCTGCATATCCATAGAGAGCAGATGCTAGTGACTTTTGCTCACTCTCCTTGAGATGCTATGAAGTGAGTTATGTTAACACACATACACTGTTAGAAATGGGTGTCTTTAGTTGGCAAGGGTTTGCACATTTGTCCAAGTATGGACCCTTCCTTCTAGTCAGGATAAGGGAGTTACACTCCTAAAATAACCCCTGCTCACTCCCTTGGTAGCTTGGCACGAGCAGTCAGGCTTATCTTAGAGGCAGTGTGTAAAGCATTTGCACATAACCAACAGTAATACAGTGAAAACACTACAAAAGGACACCACACCAGTTTTAGAAAAATATCCAATATTTTATATACTTAAAACAAGACCAAAAAGGTAAAAATCCACAATACAGTACTTAAAAAAGTATACTTTGCAAGAATATTTGAAAAACACAGTTTGTACGAGTCAGTAGCTCCATCCGGGGCTACCGCGATGCTGAAAACAACAGAGTCTAACAGTGCCAGCTGACCGCGTCGGTACGGGCCAGCCAAAGCATGAACAGACTCGGTAACAGTACCTTTCTCGTTGCGGCTAACACGTTGGTGCGAGCCGGTCGTGGCAACCGTCGTGGTTGAGTTGCAAAATGGAAGCGGTGCAGGGTGCGGTGTCCTCTCGATGCGGTGCAGGCAGTGGCTCAGTGACGATCCTCCAGATGGCGTCTGTGAGACCAAGGCTTACGGTGCAGGGCGAGACGGTGCTCGATGTGGTGCTGGCAGGTGGCGGTGCAGGCGACAGAGTCGGTTAGCGGGAGCTGGCGTAGGTCAGCCCAGACGGCTGTGTTGGACGAGGCAGTGCCCACAGGTCACGGTGCAAGCAGCGGCTCGGTGGCGGCAGGGTCGGTCGTCGTCGTCGGTGACACCGGGGTTGAGGTGCGAAATGCGGACAGTGCGGTCTGTGGTGCCGTCAGGACACAGAGCCAGCGACGGAGTCGGTGATGGAGTCAGTTGCTTTTCCCTTCTCTGTGGCAACTGAAACAGCGGTTTCAGAAGCGGTACCCAGAGGTTGGTGAAGTCTTTGCAGTCCCTGAGACTTCAGAACAGGAGGCAAGCTCTATTTCAGGTCCTTGGAGATGCTCAATAAAGAAGTTGCAGAAAGTTCAGTACAGTCCTTTCACTGCCCAAGACAGAAGCAGCCACTGCAGGCCAACACAGCAAAGCACTGAGCAAAGTGGTAGTTCCTCCTCACAGCTTCTCCAGCTCTTCTTCTTGGCAGTCTTCTGGGTCCCAAAGAGTTCTAAAGTTTAGGGGTTTGGGACCCACTTTTATAGCCCAAAATCCTTGGTTCTCTGGGGGCAGAGAGTGTCTGTGCTTAGTCCAAACCAGTTTGGTCCTCTCTGGCCCAGCTTCACAGCACTTTAAATGCAGACCGGTCCTATTCAGGTACTAGTGACAACTCCTCCCACTACTCTGAATGCAGCCCAGGTCTATTCAGCCCATCCCTGACCCATCTAGACTCTCTGGAGCCACGGCTCCTCCCCAGCCCCTGTCATCCCAAAGCCAGACAGTCAATCCACAAACCAGCAGAGGCATACTGGATGGCTAAGCAAGAAAATATCTACTTTCTAAAAAGTGGTATTTTCAAACACAGAATGTAAAAATTACCTTAACTAAAAGATGCATCTTTAGATTCTGAGTTCAGGCATACTAAACATTATTTTTCTACCTTGTTCCCAGGGGTAGTTATATTTATAAGATGCTATAAACAAACTCCCCATTCTGTCCTATGGGAACAGGTAGCCTTGCAATAGTGAAAAACGAAAATGGTAGTAATTCACTATCAGGACATGCCACACACACACCAGGGCATGTCCTACCTTTCACATACACTGCACCCTGCCCACAGGGGTACCTTGGGCCTACCTTAGGGGTGACTGATATGTAGGAAAGGGGAAGGTTAGGGCAATGGCAGGCCAGAGTTACATTTACAGGCTGCTTGTGTGGGTGGCACAACCAGTGCTGCAAGCCCACTAGCAGCATTTGATTTACGGGCCCTGGGCACACACGGTGCACTGTACTAGGGGCTGACTAGCAAATCAAATCAGCCAATCATGAAAACACCAATCCATAATACAAATTTCACAGGGAGCATATGCACTTTAGCACTGAATAGCAGCGGTAAAGTGCCCAGAGTCCTAAAACCAACAACAGCAGGTCAGGAAAAACAGGAGGAAGAAGCAAAAAGTTTGGGGATAACCCTGCAAAAAGCGCCATCTCCAACATCCACCATGGTATAGGTAGTTTGTTCATCAACAAATATACAACACTCTGATTTAGATCAGTGAATTTATTTACAATTTTTGGTTGGCTCAGCACAAACTTTTTTGCAAAGTTTGGGGTGACAACACCAACATTGTTTGTGAGCACAGGCTGTCCAGACAGAGTCTATTTGGTAGACATGTCATGCGACATGTAGAGGTGAGGAGAATTTCAATGAGGAGGTACAAATTGCAATTAGGAAAAGGTAGGCTTCTTCAAAAGTCCACAAGTGTATGAGATTAACAGGTGCACAAACGTATAGGCACATTGCTGGGTGACAAAGGTGGCATGATGACAAACACAGGACCACTGGGAAACTGGCCAGGGTGCACAGACAAATGTTACCTGGCAGTTCGCTGAAGGAAACTGGTGAAGTCCACATCTTGCTCCCTTGATGGGTGCTGTGCCTCCCCTGCAGGTGGTGGTGTTTATGTGAGAGGAATCTGAGGCACACAACATCAGAGGCAGAAGATGTGGCTTCCCTATCCCCGGCAGCATTTATCTGTGCCAGCAGGGAAGGCAGCACAGCTCTGACAAGGCACTGATGGCTTCTCAACAAAGAAACAACGTCGCTATGGAGGGTAGCTATTGTTGTTATGTAGGAGTCCAACTTGTGCTCCATAGATGCCATGATGTTAATGATGGTCCCCACGGCAAAAACACAAGTGTCCCTATATTCTAAAAAGAGAACAATTTCCTCACCCTGGACCAAGTGTCTATTTTGATGTATGCCTATATAGTATAAATGAAACTATTCACTAAAGAAGACAATTGTCTGGCTGAAAAACAGTTATCAATCTATACCTTTATGCGATATAATGCACAGGAATTTCTTAATTTAAAACACAGAATAGGTTAAAAAAAATTATTAAGAATAATTTGTTACATATTCATACAATAAACAATAAAACCATTAAAATTCCTCCCAATATAGGTTACAATCTCATTTCATTACACATACAGATAAAAACTCTAAAAACAGTCGACGCAGCGTTTCGGTGACACCTCAATATTTTCACCTTCCTCAGGACTACAAAAAGTTTTCATCAAATCTTTTAGTTTCAGTTGTAAATTCTTTCTTTCTAATTGTCCGTTAGAGCCACTGTGCTATTCAGGGTAAGGGAGTTGAAGATAAAAATCGGCACTGTCTCTGTCTATTCAGATCAGACAAAGTGTCGTCCCATGTAAATCACTTTAATTTAAGAAAACAGGCATCGACGTTTAGACATTGACGATACCTTGTTGTGATGTTGAACAATCGAATCGGGGAATAGCGGCCTCCCTGCTCCAACGGACTTCCGGAATCAGGATGTATATGATGGTCCCCAGCCTGGTGACAACCTCACTGGTGTCAGAGGTTGAGCCCTGTTGTTCTTGGTAAAGGTAAAGGGCAAAATGACTACAGAAACAGTACAGTTGGCGAGAAGTATATGATGGAAACAAAAAATGTGATAAGAAAAATGAAAATAATTACTGCTACGATAAACATGATGAAGCCCCAATGGGATTGCATACAGAATTTTCACACAATTTCCCCCCACATTCTGATAGGGAAATCTGTCATTTTCTGACAGTTGTTCTTACAGCTGGCTCTTTGAAGGTGAATGGAAAAGAGAAGCAGGCACAAACATCTGTGATGGATCGCACGACGAGAACAAGGAGCTATACTCACCAGACGGCAACCCATACTGGTGCACCTGAAGCTGAATGGTGACTGCTTCCTGAAATCAGCAGTATAATGCACCCCATTTGACTGAGAAAAAGAAAGGGAAAGATGCTTCCTACCATAGAAACCAACTGCCTGAACAAATGTAGTGACAGCTAGTTTGAGGTGTAATGGGGTATATAGACATAACAAAACAATGAACAGTAAAAACTACATAAATGTCTGTTTCAAGATAGAAATTTAGGAACTGAAAATATTAAATTAAGGGAACAAGAGTACACAAGGAAGGACAGCAAACTTAAGCCCCTACATGTCCCTACTTTCCTTCTTCTCAGAAAACAAAATGAGACATTTGGCACTTGGCTATTGGGAGGGGCTGAATTCTCTTGAAATTAATTCTCCATTGTCAGCAGTACAGTGATAGACCAGCGACTCTTACATACCACACTCATACCATTGATATCACAAGGCTACACAGATGATGCACTAACGAAGAAAAGAGTCATCAATCTCTCTTTAGCTACTGTGATGTATGAAATGAGTTAATGTCCTGAAGAAGGCCACAGCCAGTAGTAGGCAAGGCTGAAAAAGGATTTTGATTTCTAACATCCATAGACACTCAGACATCTTGGAATTTTAGTTATGATTTGTTTTCCCCAGTTCACACTTAGAGTGACGCAATTAGGTTCAGATAATTAGGACTAGAGGAAGTTAGAAATAAAGTCTGATTAACTGATACAACTGTGGGTTCCTCCAAATTATGGATCAGTGACACTTGTCACATAATCCACAATCTGCTCTATCATTTGCAGATTTGAACAAAAAAAATGTATATCTCAGATGGACCCAAAGTAACATAACACTGGGAGAAATGTTTTGGCACACACATTCTTAAAGTTATCTGCGAACTTAAGTTGTTGCGTGCTGTATTCATTTAATCAACTGGTGTTAAAGTGGTGACAATTTTGTCCACATATTATTAATATCCCCAAATATGGACTTGCTTTTTAACGTCTGATGCTGAAACATGATGGCCTGTACTGGCTCATTGCAGAGCAAACTCCTGTTTCAATGCACTTGCAGTGTGTAAATTGAATTCATTTAACCTGATATGTCTCTTAGTTAGTGCATTATCTTAGAGAGCACAGCTCAGAAAAAGACACAAACCCCACTCAGTTTTTCTGAGCTGTAATTTCTGAAAATCAAGCTTCAACTCGTAGAAATATCAGGTTAAATGAGCTCACTTGACACAGTTGATGCCCATAACAACAAGCAACCTATGTTCACCGAGCCAGCGGACCCTATCGTGGCACGTCCGTGCTGAGGATTAGGTGCCGTTGCTGAGCACCGGAAAGTACCGGCTCAAATTAAGCACTGCATGATAGATATATTGAATGTTACAGTGTATGCCAGGACGAAAGTGGTATAATACATATTTAATGTAGAATTGTGTTCTAAGGGGATGTGTTGATGCACGTAGGTGTTACCAAATCACTCCTATTTCAGCCCACTGGGAAGCTCAGAATAAAAGAGAGGTGCGCCTTTTATTACGAATATGTGTACAAATAGACTTGTTATCTCCTGAAGGCTACAGTGCGTATTTTACAGAAACATTTCTCTCTGTAAGGTAGACATCATAGTGGTTTCCGTTTCCCCATGCAACACAAAATAATTTCTTGTTGATGAGTAACATTTTGAATAGGGTCTGCTGAATTTTAACTAGGCCTGGGTGGTAAATTCCGTTCCGCTCGCGGAATTTGCGGAATTTGGGTAATTTCGCGTTCTGCAGAGAACGCGGAATTGCCAAAAATTCCGCGATCTGTGGCTTTGCGGAATTTTTTGCTTGTTCGCGCTTTCAAAGTGCGTGTTCGCGAGATATTTCTCCCAGAGAACGCAAACAGCATTCGCGAACAGGAAAAAAGCATTGCGAACGGGCTGAACAAGCAATTCCGCGTGTTCGCGGAACTTTTGCGTGCTCGCGGAGATTTTTTACCATTTCGCAGAGCTTTGCGTAGCGCGACTACGCAAATTCCACCCACCCCTAATTTTAACGTTTTTTTCTCGCAAGAAATCAATGTATTTGTTGTAGCACAGAGGCTCATTTGTCTCACAGTGCGCTCCAGTGGCATAATACTAATAACACCACAAGATGCAGTCAAACCTGCCCTACACTTCGGCCTTCATTGCCTTAACTCCAATGACCCGCACTGTATATTAACTAAAATCAATAACTATTTCCCACAATCATTTTCAGATAACGGAAAGGTTAACAGTTCCAGGGAAACAGCGGGATTCGGACATACACTGATGCTTGTTTATCACCAACATTGGAAACAAATACAGAAGCAGGACTGCTGCAAACCTGCCGGTAAAAGGATCTCTGATTCATCCCTCAGACGTACTGAGTTATTTGACAATGTGGGAGAGCAATTATGAAACAAATGTAAGAGACAAATTGGTTCACTGCCTAATCAGGGCCAACATTTGTCTAGAGTGAATCAGCTCAACAAAATGAGTCTAAAAGGCAACAACAAGAACACAAAGCAACTGGAAAGTCATAGGGTTTAATCTCATCTCTTAACTTCTGTACATCTGAACTGAATCTTGGAAGTTTTGAAGTTACAAAAACGGAAGAAACATAGTATTGTAAAGCATTTATTGCAACATTGCCCACGTCCAAAGATTTGCTGAACATCTGAAATTCGCTAGGCAATAAAAATGAAAGCATCCCATCTACACATTTATTTTCCTTGTGTTGTTAATCAATTAAATTAGACTCTGGAAAAACATATTTCTAAATGTCAATAGAGGCACATACAGAAGAAATATTTAGGGTTTTTGCATTTAGATGTAGCTATTCCAACCTGTTCTGAGAAGGTCAGTTTGCAAATGATGGTTGACAAATATATTCTAGAAGTGTAATTTTGAGTGATCCTACTCTGTCAAATCGCATGACATCCAAGACATAAATATTGAATATAATCTATAAAGTAGGATGAATGTTGAATTTTCGAACGTTTAAGATCATTCCATCAAGTGACAGCTATCCTGGTTGGCAGTTACCTTTGGCAATAACTTTGGGATTTCCAAGTGCTTACTGTGATGAGTTCACTTTTATATTCATCAATCGCACTTCTCTTTTGTATAGGTCAAAAAGAGTCAGCATTTAAAATAGCGCTAGAATTTATAAAATGTGTGATGCATTTGAATGATCTGAGATGTGGGAGTAACTTCAACAACGACTGAGTGCCTGCAAGAGCTAACAAAGGGCCTGATTTAGAGTTTGGCAGATGAGCTACTGGGCCACAATTGTGACAGATATCCTGTCCCCTTTTAACAAGCACATGATATCCTATGGCACTTGTAATAAAATAGACCAGATATCTGTCACATTTGTGATGAAGTTACCCGTTTGTAATACACTAAATCAGGTCCAAAATCACATTTTCTATTTAGATCCTTTGTCCCCTACAGGGACTACAGAGCAGATATCCTGCACTAGAAGATTTCGGGTGAACTCAGTGTCACAAAGTAGAATTTGACCCTGCTAATCGGCTCCTAAAGTTTGGGTGTCTCCAATGTAGGCTGCTTTTCAGACTGCTCAGAATAAATTAAGGGGACGAGAGAGAGAAGCAAGAAAGTGTTCACTCAGCTTCCTACTGCAATACAAAGAAATCAAAGGGAAGTGGAACCGTACCATTCTAGAAACCAGAGTCTCTTAGAAAATGTTTTTGGGAGACCCTCACCCACTAGTTTCTGTCAGTGGTGTATATGATATCCACTAACGTACTCTTAGCGGATCATATCAACATCAGGTCTTACCTCCACCAGGAGGAATAGAGTCTGGGTATAGAAATGTGTTAAGATCTTAAAGGGTACATTAAAACTACCTCCTATCCCATAGGGATACCATTTTTAATAAAACAGGGTTGGGGGTAAGATTAAGAAAACAATTGGATGTGCAAGTTACAAGTTATTGATCTTTCACATCTCACAATGTGGCCAACATGTTTCCACCATCTTACTCCTAGGTAGGTCGTAGGGTTTTCTTCAGGATATTTAGTAATCAGATCCCAATGCTCACAGATAGGAAAATCCCTTCTGGAACCTAATATACCTAATGACAAGTACATTTACTTACATACTTTGATCAATTGGTTTGCCATTCCCTTAATTAGAGTCTGTACATTCAGGACAGGGAGGACACCACAGAGTGGGTCATACCTATTACAAAGTCCCACCGATAGTTTACCCGCTTCATCCCCACTTCCTATGGGGCAGACCAGACCCTAATTAAAAGAATCCATTACCGTGAGAGGAGGTGCTTATTTGTACAACCAGATACTTCACACTTGTCAACATCCATTTAAGGCAGGCTGCCGTCATGATTGAAGTAATGGGGAAAGCCTAATTTTTCCTCCAATTAATGTAAAACCCACTGAAAACGGAGAAGTTATCCACTATGTCCATTAGCGCTGGGATGGAAGCTGTGGAAGATGCCAGGGTTAGCAGCATATCATCCCATATATTATCAGTTTTAGATCACCTGCTGATGTGTGTGTCTTCCCACTGAGGCAAGTGTTTTCCGAATAGCTAGTACCAGGGGTTCCAATGCTAATAGGAAAAGAAGGGGGAGAGTGGACATCTCTGTCTAGTGCCTCTGTAGATGTTCAAAGGAGGGGAGCGGAAGTCGTTACAGCAGATTATCGCCATGGGAGTATGATATAGCCATTGAAGGCAAGCCAAGACAATCACTCCTATTCTCATTTTCCCCAGTAACCTGTAAAATAGTTCCATTAAACCCGATCATAAGCCTTTTCAGCATTAAGGGAGAAGGCTATTTGTTTAGTGTCTCCAGTGGTGGCTGTCCAGAGAGGGAGACACATGGTGTCTGTAGGTGGTTACGGGAAGGATGGCCAGATACAAATCCCACATGATTGCTATGAACTAGCAATGGTATGTATTTTTTCAATCAGTTAGCCAAGACCTCGGCCAGAATTTTCACACCTGAGTTAATGATCGATATCGGGTGATAGTTCTAGCTGTAGAGATGATCTCTACCGGGTTTTAGGATTAAGGTGATCGAGGCTTGGGTAAATTCAGACAGTGGGCCCTTCTGAGAGACGGCCTCTCGAAAGCTACCCCATGGGATAGAGTGCTGAGCAGTGATCTGGTAATACTCTATTGAGAAGCTGTCCACTCTAGGTGCCTTGCCGGAGGGCATGTCATTAATAGTATTCACTATCGCTCCATCTTCTAGATCATGGTTCAGATCTTATTGACTGTCCCAAAGAAGGTGTGGAATTTTGAGGTCTTTGAAGAAGTGGTGGTCCTGTGTCATGTCACAGGGAGCTTTTGAAGTGTAGAGGGTAGAGAAATAGTCAGAAAATTCTTCAAATATATCTCTCGGTGTGTAAGTAGTACTTTTGCACGAAAGGAATAGAGGATTGTGCCAATTTTTTTACCCTGCTGGCAGGCAAGTAGTCATCCTGGCTGGTCTCCTTTTTTGTACTGTCTGCTTCAAGGTCATAAAGTAATTTCTCTGTGGCCGATGTGAGCTGGGAGTTGAATTCATATTTTTGTGTTGTAAAGCTGCGGTGGGTCATCAGTGATGGGTTGCATTGATAGACTCGAGTCAGGGTATCTACTTCTCCTTCCAAGATAAGTTTTAATCAACAGGCCTGCCGTTTGGTTGTCTGTGAGTCTTGTATCATTAGTCCCCTCATGTAGGCTTTTCCTGCAGGCCAAAGCATTTGGGGAGAGTGGGTCGAGTCTTTG
This sequence comes from Calotriton arnoldi, assembly GCA_963921515.1. NCBI lineage: Eukaryota > Metazoa > Chordata > Amphibia > Caudata > Salamandridae > Calotriton > Calotriton arnoldi. The sequence goes on along the minus strand of CAWUFW010014362.1, from coordinate 106,340 downwards.
TTGAGTTCCACATAGTCTCGCAGGTAGCCTGACAGTTTCTGTTCCTCATCCAGGAGTCTGTTTCATAGTGTACCCATTCTCCTCACCCCTACCCATGAAGTTTGTAGTTAAAAATCCAGCATTAGTGGAATAGCTGCATGACCTGATACACAATGAGTTCCTATCTCAAATCAAATCAAATCAAGCTTTATTCGGCACATACAAAATGTCCATAAAAGCATACTATAGTATCAATTAAAAAAGTATATTTATGTACAATTGTTTCAATATAAGATAAAAAAATACATTTATGTACAATAGTTTCAAAAAAATTACTTTTTTAAATTTTAGGACAAATCTACTAGCAGGTAAAATCTAATCCAGTTTAGAATTCAACAGATCAACTAGCAAGTAAAATCTAATCTATTTCATAATTCAATTTTTCCAAATAAGCAAGATCCTTCCTTTGTTTAATAGCCAATAATATAAAGCAAATTACCGCATTACAAATTAATACATTCTCCAATTTTCGAATATAATTAAAAGCAACTTTAAAGGAGTACACACTATTTGCTTTAAAAATAGGTCGTAAAAAAGCTTTTCTAATATCATTATAAAAATTACAAAAAAGTAAAAAATGGAGAGTACTCTGTGTAGACCTTCCATCACACGGGCATTTTGGTAAATTAGCACACCACTTGGCCCTCTTGGGAAATGCAAAAAGATAGTGGAGCGTATTCATCCGTAATCTGGTTAAATAAAATCTATGTTGTACATCAGTTATAAAAATAAGATATGGCTGAATACCCGTTACTATTGGCCCTTCAAGATAAAAAGATATACATGATTTAGTACACGCGGCAACATCCCTTAATGAGGTCCTAACATTAAGGAGCCTCATTTTTAATTCCATTTTACTCAGGTTTTGTATGTCCTCAGGGTTTTTCAAATTCACAGCCAAATTACATTCATTTAAAAGACCACAGATATAGCTTAACCATGTTATTTTCTTGCAATGGTCTTGGGTCAGACAATCCAATATGATATCCCTCGTAAAATGTGTCTCTTCCCTAGTCCAAATGCGGTGCCACAAAGTTAGGGCAGCTATGCTAATCAAATCATGAATGTAAGGAATATCAGTCTCCCTATGTATTATAATAGTGGCAGTGGAAGCTGGTACGGCTAATAATCTTCTTAAAAAATTATTTTCCAGAATATGTAACTGGGAAGTATCTGCCAAGCCCCACAGGGCTCCCCCGTAACAGCTCCCAGTAATACACTTTGCCCCATATAACTTTAGAATTTCCCGAACTGGTTTTTTACCTATTTTTTGGGAAAATCTAAAAATGGCCTCAACCGATTTCACAAATTTCAGTTTACATAGATTTATGTGTGCGCTCCACGTACCCTTGCCATTAAAAAGAATCCCCAGATACGAAAAAGAAAAAGTCCTCTCTATCAGTATACCATCAATATAATGTGATTTATTCTTAATATTCCTTTTCCCACATGACATGACTAGGGTTTTACTCAAATTGATTTTTAAATGCTTTTCCGTCATAAAATTTGTAAAATTATCCATCAATAATTGTAGGCCGTTTGCTGTCCTAGAAATTAGGACAGCATCATCGGCATACAATAATAATGGGGTGACCCGCTTACCAACCTTAGGGGCATCAATACTCAATTTCTGTAATAACGAGTCAACCCCATTAATGTAAAGCGAAAATAAAAGGGGCGCAAGAGTACAACCCTGTCTTATCCCACGTGTGATGCTAAAGTGCTTAGTGCATTCTCCATTTTCCCCGAAGCGTATCCTCGAGGACAAATGTACATAAATTTATGATAAAAAACTAATTATATCCAGTGGGGGGCCATCCCTTCGAGCGTCTGCCATAACTTTGAATGATTTACCAAGTCAAAGGCGCTTGACAAATCAACAAAGCAAAGGTGGAGAGAGCCATCCCTTGCAAGGGTATATTTTCCTATCAGCAACTCAAGATTCAGGCACTGCTCAATCGTCCCAATGCCCCTTCTAAAACCATACTGTACTACAGATAATATATTTTTTTCCTTTACCCAGTATTCCAGTCTGGCCAGCATTATTCTGCCCATTACCTTGGATGTTGAATCGAGAAGAGATATTGGGCGATAGCAGCTCGCGCTACTTCTATCGCCCTTTTTAAATGTAGGAACTATCACGCTCTCAGCCCAGGTTGCAGGTATCACCCCATTAATTGTTGCATTAAAAAATTTATGTAAGATGGGCACCCAAAAATCCATATTATATTTAAAAACATCAATTGGGACCCCGTCCGGGCCTGCACGCTTTCCCACTAGCACTATTCAAAAGAGCTGATCTAATCTCCTCTTGACTTATACTTTCCGGTTTAATATTATTTAATTGGATGATACTATTATTCTCAACTATTGTAGTAAACTGGTGTGTCACATTAAAAATAGCTTCAAAGTGGGATAGCCATTCTTCAGGAGTCACTACTACATTAACTTTAACGGACTGAACATCTTTAAAAAGTGGCTGATCCAAAGTTTTCCAAAAAAGTATCGAATCTTTGGTTTCAGCGGCTTTAATCAAGTTATCCCACGCGGTATCTCTAATCTCCGTTTTCTTTGAATTAACGCTTGCTTATATAATTTCCGCAGGGTACTAATTTCTTCCCTATTCCGAGGGATAGTTTTTAAAGCTTCCTTTAAATCCCTATTATGGGGCCGATTCCGATTCCGGCGGGAAATCTCTCCGACCGAGCCGGACACGGAGAGAATTCCGACCGAATCGGACCCTAGCAGTCCGACCGGACGAGTACGATGCATTCACATGCTATCGGACTCGAGTCGGTCGCACTCCCATTGAAGTCAATGGGAGCCGGTCGTACAATGCGTACGCGGGCTCCCATTGACTCAATGGGTGCGAGGCGAACAAGGGCGCCCCTACAGTGGGTACACGTCCATGCGCATCGCGGCGTACATGCACAGGTAGGGGGACCCATGGGTCCCCCTGTGTGCGACTCGCGCGCCTACGCGTACAGGGGGGTCCGACGCGGACCCCCAAAGTCCGGCTCCGACAGCTTTTTCGAGCCGGACGGCGCGAGTCGGTCGGACTGCTCGCGGCGCGCATCGTACTTACCCGGCCGGGAAACGTCGCCATAGCGCGGTGCGAGTCGTGTCCATGCGAGTCGGTCGGAGCGTGTTGAAGCCGCGTTCGAGTCGGTCGGCGATTTCGCGGGTGCTTGCATCGTACTCGCTCGGCCGGACCCGTGTACGATTCGGTCGGGAAACAGGGCTCCGAATCGGATCCGGTGAATCCGAATCCGATTCGGAGCACTACCGGCCGAGATCGGAATCGCCCCTTAGTCGGGAGCACTGCTGGTTAAACCATCTTGGGCAATATACCCTGTTTGTCCTAGGCTTACGTTTCAAATTTCCGGCAATTGCAGCCGAGATATTTAAAAAGGCCATAACTATGTCAGTGCTACTGGAAGAATTATCTAAAACAGTTGATATACGCTGGTTATTTTTTTGGATTATCCTTTCTGAAAAAACATTTGGATCGACTCCTGCCCATTTGATAGAAATCCCATTTTCACCCTGTGTCTTTACCTCAGCAGCATAAATACATGGTTCATCTATTTTAAAAAGTGGAGATTTTAATATTAATGACAAAGGGTGATGGTCACTTAGTAAGCTGGGGTGTACCTTGCATTTATGAACAAGAGGCCTACAATTTCTTGAAATAATGAAATGATCAATACATGAGGATGACCTAGCTCCCTCAAATGTATAGATAATACACCTTCCCTCTCGTGCATTCTCTTGGGCGTCCATCTCCATAATTTCCAAATTATACTTAAACATAACATAATTTATAGTTTCCCCATAGTTATTATGTGGGAAATGTGAAGGATTATCGCCCAATTCATCCTCATATCCGCATTGGATCCCTGATATAAATTTACAAAGTTCAATGTTAAAATCACCTGCCCAAATTAAAAAGCAATCGGTCCCTGCACTCCTTAAAAGTTAGCTAACTCGTCATCTAATAATGTGATAATCTCATGTCTGGAACCATTAAAAATATTATTATAAAAATTGATCACTATCATATCCTGTTTTCCTCTAACTGAGAGAAGTAAAAACTGAAAATGTTGTGATTTATTATATGTTTTTTTTTAAATCAAGGGGAAGATACTGATATTAATACTGCCAAACCTCCACTTGCTCTCCCTGCCTTTGAAGGAATCCCATTAGTACAAATTGTCTTAAACCCATTAATGAAAATTTTTTCTGTAAGCCATGTTTCTTGTATTAATACCAAGTCACAATTTTGTATAGTTTTAAGCCAAGAAATATCACACAATTTACTCCTTACCCCTGCAACATTCCATGTCATGATATGTAATGATTCCTGCAATGTATAACTAGGGGGATTACATTCAGCCACAATAATAGGCGAGGTGATTTCATTTCTAAAGTTTTGTATCTCAGATTCTGCAAAGGATACACTATCGGTATTACTGATGGTATTAACAGTACCTTCACACGATTGATCCTGGTCCGTATGAGCTATTTCTTTTGAAGTATTAACATAGGCTCTTACATCATGACCATCTTGTACAACAGCTTTTGTCCATACTATATTACGTTCCAGTCAATCCACCTCACTACACCTGCTAAGTGGTTCAAACCTATTTACCATAGACGGTATCATGTAATGTGTTTGATTACTAGTACTGGTACTTGCTTGTGCTCGGCCGAGGGGTGAGTCCATTCTTGATCTATAAAAATATCCCAGAGGTAATGCAACAATATTTCCTTCAATATTATTAAATAGTCGATCCTGATTACCTGTAACCTCTTCTAATAATGAACCCACCACAAATGGTCGGCGAAAATTTACAATTACACAATCCCCCTCGCATGTTTTTATGGATTTGCCCACCCAACTAACTCTTCTTACCATAATCACTTCATGTGATAAACACCCAATACTACAAGTCGTATTCACAGAGAACCAATGAATCACCCTATTTTTCAAAGAGTCCCAAGTTTCAATAATATTTCCAGTCAATTTAGGTACATTTTTTAGGACAATCACATATGGAGTTGCTTGTGGGGGTAGATTTAAAGAGACATCCCGTTGCCTCCCAAGTTGAACTTGACCTCCGTTCTTCTCGTTACCATTCCCTATGGTTCCCCAGAATTTTGTGTGGGTAAAACATGTGCTTCCTTCCCATGTGTATCAATAAGTGGCAAAGCACGAACCCTTTCTGCATTATTCGTACTGATCATATTATTTGCACCGACGTATGTGTCACTTCTATTTATTAAATTTACATTCTGTGGCGTATTTGATACAGTTGACAGCTGAAGAGCAGTAACCAGTTCCAATAACTTTGCAATGTCCTTTTGCACCGTTTTTATTTCACTCATGACTCGCCTCTCAATGGTATCAATTTTCCCGTGCAATTTTTTAAAGAGAGTGTCTATGGGATGTTTATCGTTCAGTGTTTCTACAGGCTTAACTCCTTGTCCATTGCCTGATAATTTTGTAGGTTTCCCCTTTTTGGTACAACTCTCAATGGGCTAAGCCTCCTTAGTGCTAAACTTTGTTTACATTTTTTGCTGGTGGTGAGTCTGAATCTGGTGTGTCTGAAACATTGGCAATTTCAAAAAGAATAGTTGACGCACAAGGCCCTAGTTTAATCGATTGATCAGAATTGGTGTTCTTAGGGGTATCATTTACAGTACTGCTATTTGACTGCTCCTGAGGGATGATATCAGTACTAGGAGTATTACTTTCACCATGCACTTCCACCACAGACTTAACCCCCTTTTGAGCAGCATCTAAAGCAGTTTTAACGGCTGCCATCTGTTCCTCCACTTGCACAATCTCATTATTTATTATGCCGATAGCACTTTTCAAATAGTTGGTAATTGGTGCAGTCTTTTCCACAGCATTCCTTTTACATATGGCCAATTTCCTCTTCCCCATTTTCAAATTGCACCACAATTTTCTTACGGCAGTGTATGATTAGCAATAATCTGCTTACCCACTTAACATAAATCGGCACTTACTGTAGCCAGAAACGTGGGGGGGCCCGACCCGGCCTCTGTCGGTCTCGAACGGGCTCAAACGGGCCCGCCCTTGGCCCAGGCTTAGCCCGGCGCGCCCGCTCGCGTCCCGCGTAGCGGGTGCCGTGAGCTCACTATATGGCCGAATGTCGCGGTGGGCGTGACGCGTGCGGCTCCTGCCGCGACGCGCGCTGTATCCTGGACTTTCGAGTCCGACTTTCCCAGTAGCAGCAGCAGGGATTCGGCAGACACCACAAGCTTCCCGCTTCACGGCAGCCCTGACCCCGCTATATAGCCGACTGTCGTGGTGGGCGTGACGCGTGCGGCTCCTGCCGCGACGCGCGCTGTATCCTGGACTTTCGAGTCCGACTTTCCCAGTAGCAGCAGCAAGGATTCGGCAGACACCACAAGCTACTTAGTCATCTTCTGCATAATCTCAAAAAATAACTGTTGAGTATTCGAAAATGAGAATTGTAGCAAAGAGATCCAAATATTGTTGTCTCAACAAAATAATCTTCTGTTGATAACAGTCGAAGTTCTTGTCTGATGAGAATGAAGAGTGTTCCAAAGAGATCCATATAGTAAGTAACAGAGTTTATCCACAATTAACACTCACGGTTGGGGGAAAAATGAATCCAATCCCAGTCAATTCTCTTACGTGAAGAGTAGCAATAACGACATGATAGCCGGTACAAGCCCTGCTGGAAGGCAAGTAGTCGTCCTGGCTGGTCTCCTTTTTTGTACTGTCTGCTTCAAGGTCATAAAGTAATTTCTCTGTGGCCGATGTGAGCTGGGAGTTGAATTCATATTTTTGTGTTGTAAAGCTGCGGCGGGTCATCAGTGATGGGTTGCATTGATAGACTCGAGTCAGGGTATCTACTTCTCCTTCCAAGATAAGTTTTAATTGACAGGCCTGCCGTTTGGTTGTCTGTGAGTCTTGTATCATTAGTCCCCTCATGTAGGCTTTTCCTGCAGGCCAAAGCATTTGGGGAGAGTGGGTCGAGTCTTTGTTGAGTTCCACATAGTCTCGCAGGTAGCCTGACAGTTTCTGTTCCTCATCCAGGAGTCTGTTTCATAGGGTACCCATTCTCCTCACCCCTACCCATGAAGTTTGTAGTTAAAAATCCAGCATTAGTGGAATAGCTGCATGACCTGATACACAATGAGTTCCTATCTCACATGTTTGAAGTTTCAGGAGCAGGGAAGCATTCAGGAGATATTCAGGATTCAGGATTCTACATTGTCCGGACTCAAAAAATAGATATAATCCCGGTCATATGCATGTTAGAGTCTCCATGGTTCTGAGAGGTTATGGTCTGTCAATAAATTGCTAAGGATGCCTCAGTCTGAATCATGACGTGTATCTGGATCACCAAAGCTATCTAGAATGGTGTCTAAGGCCAGGTTCCAATCTCCCCAACTTCAGTTAGGATTCTATTAAATCTCAAGAGAAAATTCTTCTTTTTCCCAGTTGGTGCGCAAACAGAATCTACTATGCAAGTGTAGGTTTGGAAAATCAATCATGCAAACATAAAGCAACCTTGGGTATCAGTCCATAATTTATGTACAATGACTGCAAAGTGTTTATGCAAAAAGATGGCCACTTCTCCTTTCCTGTATGGCATGGTGGAAGTAGTGGAAGATGTTGATGAGGAATCCATATTTGAGACAGCTATTACCTTTCCTACCCAGTCTCTTCACATCCTGTCAGTTTCTATGAGAGACATGTGAGTCTCCTGAAGCAGTGCTATGTCACATTTTTGGATCCAAAGAAGGACAGTATTTTCTTCTGACAGTCATAGCCTGTTTTGTCAAGAACATTAAGGGAGCAGATAAATAAAGGTTTCATGTGTCGCCCCGTCATTTTCTCACTGGTGGGAGGATTGTTCAAAATTGCAAAGGTGCTTATGGGGGTGAAGGTGATATCGTGGAGAGAGTTGGAGTCTTAGGGGGGTGTATGATTGAGCGGGTTGATGTAGGTTATGCAGCATTCAATATTCCATTGAGATGTGAGGGGGGAGGTGATGTACTGGCCCTCTCGTGGGTGTTTACTTCTGTACACTACTGTGAAAACGTTTATAAGAGGAGCAATCTCTGTATCTGTGGAAGTTGCACCCTTTTATATACAATTGTTGAGAAGGGGCTATGGTGATCCAAAAACAAAATGTGTTGAATGACGATATGATGAGAGTGATAGATCTGAGTGGGAGAGTGGGGGCAGATGAGACCAGCCAGAAAGCAATTAAGGGGGCAGCTATGGTGTAAGAGGCGATCTGGATTTGTCTCATTCTCAGACCACATGGGCCTTAGTCAGCCGCAGCAGGTGTTTCTACAGATGTCTCGTTCTGCAAGGCCCCTGATTTGAGTCATCTAGTTTAAAATGTTAAGAGTCCTGGATAGTTGTGGCGCCTTGAGACTATCTGCTGCCAGGAGGGGGAGTGTCTCATTTGGTCGATGGTCTAGTGTATCAAGAAAGTCCTCCAGGAGCTGGAGACCCATAAATTCATGAGTGTGTCCATTAATGGTTAGGATCACCCAGGTAACCATATGATATCATCACCCTCTTCATTTTCAGGCAATCCATGAACCTGATGTTATTTTACCATCTCTGGTCTTCTAAGTCTGTAACCGTCCATTGAAAATTCCAAAGCACCTGTCCTCAATCCTTGGAGTTAGACAGTCTATCTTCCAGTGCAGTGACCCTCGTTTCTATCGCATCGAGTTTGGATTTGAACAAAGACAATTTAGCATGGATATTTTTCAGTTCACTTATCATGGCTGGGGTTGAATGTTTCCACTGTCTGCATGGAGCTCTTAGTGTCTTTTAGTTCCTTTATTAGTGGTTCTAGAGTAACAGCTTGATCTGTCACCTTGGTAGATGGTTGATGTTTCCCTTTTATGCCAACTAGTGCTCCTGAGAATGTCAAATGTCTGGATCATTTGCCTCTTGATATTTAGAAGTGCGGGGGAGATATGAAGAGGAAGAGGTAGTTCGATCAAAAATGATCCGAAAAACAACCAGCATATGATCAGCTCCTGTGGATGATTAGGGTGGTTGTTGAGGAACGTATGGAAGTTTGTGTGAGCCACCTATGTTTCTGACTACCTGGATGGAGTGTGGTGTACAGGCTGTAGCTCCATGCAATATGGGTGCCAAGTGTGTCTTGTTATCCCCTATGGAGGTGAGGTTTAATGCAACAGTCCTACACGTTAGGACTATATTTGACAAAACATTGATCAGAAGGTTATATGCCGGGAAGCCGAGTCAAGCTAGACCTTAGAATTCATAAGCCTTTGTTGCTGTCGGTTTTGCTGTGGGAAACTCAGTTTAGGACTGCGAGCTGTGCAGGGCATGGGAGGTAGCTTAGGTAGCTTGCCACTGGAGATAAAGCGTGGTAACACCAGCATCTCATATGTGGCGATGGGACTACCACTTAAGCAAAAAGGGGACGGCCGCCGCTCTGACTATGTTGAACCCAATCCGCACAGCCCTTCACCCCTCCTGCCCCAATCCAAGATTGCCACCGCATCCATATTGTGATCTCCGGTTAAATTTTCTTTAATTGGAGGAGAGTGGGAGCAGATGTTTTATCGTTCTTCCCTCGGGTTTGGTAGGGCATTATGGAGAGCAGTGTTGACAAATACGGGGCTGCGGATACTCTTATGCCAGTGAATGCCGGAGCAGGTCTCTCGCCAAGGAGCAAGGAGTCCCTTGGCGGCAGCTTGATGGTTTAGGAGAGTTCTGCAGCACCAGTGCAACATCTCCCCGAGTCAGCTCATGGGCCAGGAAAAAAGTCGCAAAGCCTGCTCTGGCCGTTTGCTACGCTTGGGTGCAGCTGCTGAAGTAGCAAGTTTGTGGCCTGCAGTGTGCACTTCCTCTTCAGGCCTGGCTCTATTTCAGCATGTCAGTCTACCCATCAGAAATCCTGTTAGTGGTGGTCAGTCTGGCCCCCTATTACATGGGTTTTATACTGATATCGGGTGCATCCCCAGAGGAGATATTCAGAAGTCAAAAATCTTCGTTGAGGCCAAGCTTCACCCCTAAATGCTGTTTTAGTAAGGCCTATTTAGCAATATACATTAGAGACAAGCTAGATACAAAAAAATTACAATAACACACTTAAAAGTGGTAGAGGGCCCACCCAAAAGCAAACAAATCATGCTCGTCACCATATACCACTTGCTAATTCCAGCCTATTTAACCACATCAATAAGTCTTTAAATCACTTGCGCCAGTCACCTAGAAGCAAAATCTGAGGGGCAAATGTATTAGGACTCTGCTCCAGTTCAAACTCAGGAAAGATGATGCACAACGGGAAAAATTCTTTATAAAGTATTTACTTTGCAGCATAAATGTTTAATAAAAATGTGTTTCGAATCATAGTGTCAAGTATCATTCAGCTGATTGTTGTTATGTGGAGTGTTGTAGACTATAGTGGAGGACAGTCTCACAGAGTGTAGTGTACAGTGGAATAGAGTGGAGTGGAGTATGGTAGAGTGGAATAATGTGTTGTATAGTGGAGGGGCATGTCGTACAGTGGAGTGTCATCAACTGCAGTGTTGTGGAATCAAAAGTTGTGGAGTGGAGTGGAGAGTCATCGAGTAGAGTGTTGTACAGTGGCATAGAGTGGAATAGAGTAGTGTAGAATGTAGTGGCATAGAGTGGAGTTCAATGGAGTACAGTGTCAAATAGTTCAGTGTTGTTGAGTGGAGTGTCATGCAGTAGAGAGGCAGAAAGTCTCATACATTGTAGTGTCATATAGTGGAGTGTTGTACAGTGGTGTGTCATACAGTAGACTGTAATGCAGTGTCATACAGAGGAGGAGAGTGTCATACAGGTGACTGCTGTGCCCAATAGTGGAGTGGCATGTCATAGAGAGAAGTGTCGTACAGCATAGTACAGTGGAATACAGTGGATGAACATAAGAGTTTCATAGAGTGGCATATAGTGTAGTAAAGTCTTGTAGAGTGGAGTTGCATAGAGTAAAGTAGGGTGTCATGTAGTGTCAACAGTATAGTGCAGTAAAGTGGAGTGGAATGGGATAGAGGGAGTTGCATAGAATGTTGTGGAGTTGTTGCTCAAATATGAATTTACATTGAAAAAACATAAGACAAGAGGTGATTGTCAAAACAGTAACAGTTGGTTTAATTAAATACTTCGGCCGGGAGTAAAGTTCAATATTAACAGAGTGGAATACAGTGTTGTCCAGGGGCACAGAGTAAACTAGAGTGGCACACAATCGGATAGGCTGGAGGACATTGTTGTATAATGGAGTGCTATAGAGTGAAGTATTGTATGGTAGAGTGGAGTGGCGTAGTGTCGTTGAGTGGAGTGGAGTGGAATTGCGTGAAGTTGGGCAGCGTGGAGTGGCATACAGTGGAGTAGCATAGAGTGGAGTGGCATGGAGTGGAGTATCGTAGATGTGAATGACATAGAGTTGAGTGGGTACAGTGGAATAGCGTACAGTGGAGTGGCACAGAGTGAAGTGTAGTGTTGTAGAATTTTTGAAAATGTCGGGGTGTGGAGTACAGAGTAACAGCATAGAGTTTAGTACAGTGTTGTAGAATGGAGTGGCATACAGTATAGTGTTGTGCAGGGTGGTAGAGTGTAGTGGTGTAGAGTGTTGTAGAGAAGCATTTGAATGCAGCTTTCCAGCTATCTGTAGGATAATAACCTCCTTTACGGGACTAAATCTGGTGTGTGCCCCTCCTATAGCAATGAATACGCCCTGCTGCTGACCTCAGTCAGCCCCATTTGGATCATGGATGAGGGGGACACCACGGCCATCCCGATGTTGGATCTCAGTGCCACCTTTGACACTGTGTTACACTACATTCTGATAAAGAGGCTTTGGAACTGTGGCATCAGTGGCAATGCACTGCGCTGGTTGTCCTCCTTCCTGATGGTATGCCCCTCCAGGTCTCTCAGAAACCTTTTAATTTGATGGTGCGCACCCTGCAGCTCCACAGGGCTCCTCACTCAGCCAGACCCCTTTTAATGTATATGTCCCCCCTCTGGCAGAGGTCATTGAGCGATATGATTTTACCATTATTTTGTACGTAGATGACACGCAAATTGTCATCACTTTGTTGCAGACAGCGACACAGTGGCCTCCTTCCTCCGCTTATGCCTGTCAGAAGTAGCGGCATGGATGGACTCAAACTGTCTGAAACTGAATGCCGGGAAGACGGAGGTAGTCCTTGGCAAACACATCAACATTTGGTCCAATGCTTGGTGGCCCACTGACCTTGGATCTGCCCCCGTCCAAGGCTAAGGTTAAGAATCTGGGCATCTGGTTTGATGATAAGCTGTCCTTTGATACCCAGATTGCTGCCGTCACAGGGAAATGCTTTGGGATATTGAGATCGTTGAGAAAAATCCTCCACCTCCTACCTGAAGCTGCCCAAATAACAGCATTCCAGGGCTTGGTGTTATCCAGGCTGGACTACTATATCTGGGTGTGTCCCAGTCCGTTTGAACAGGCTACAACGCGTGCAGAACGCTGCTGCTCGAGCAATACTTAAGCTTCCCAAGCGGGCTTCAATCAATTCAGCTCTGAGAAAGCTACACTGGCTGCCGGTAAGGCAAAGAGCCATTTTTAAAGTGCTTTGCTATTGCTTTAAGGCTCTTTCATCTCAACGCCCTCATTATCTTCGGTTGATGGTGAAACCCTATGCACCATCCAGAAACCTAAGATCAGATGAAGCTAAATGGGCCATCATTGCAAAGGTCAAAAAGGCCAGAGCAAGAGGCTGCTCTTTCGGCCTTTTGCACCTACAGCTTGGAACTCTCTGCCTGTGGAAATTTGGCAAGCCCTATTCGAAATACGTTTTAGGAAAACATTGAAAACCTGGCTTTTTAGCTCAGATTGAGGCTTCCCTGGGTTGGGCAACTTTTCTTCTACGGACTATCAGTATTCTAGTCATGGGATACTTCGCAAGGAGTAGCTACTTGCTCTATAAATCACAGTATTATTATTTCACTTTTGCCTGTGCATTCACTCCTGCCCCCAACAGAAGATTTGTATTTGCAGCTCCCAGATGCAGTGCCGCGCTCTTGATGCCCCCTGCTGGTGATGCCATACAAATTGCCTGTTGAACTCACCAGCCATGATGGCAGAGCCTCTGAGGCCAGTCTTATCCATGACTTACTTTCTCCTTTTACCTTGGGTCGAGCTTCTAATTCCACTGCACACATTTTCAGTAACTCCTCCATGTGAGAACTGCTTGCAAAGAAAGCCTTATCTTCGAATGCAACTTCGCCCTGTTAACAAATAAAATTTACTTTTTCATCCCATGATTTTTCAGCATTTTAGCATTTTTACAATTAGTTTATAATAATAATGCACTTTTGTAATAGAAAGGTTGCATAAATACTTTATGATAAACTACAATAATGGGTACTATTGATACAAATAAAGAAATGCTGGTATATTTATAGAAATATTGTTGCTCTTTCCTTAACATGAATGATTTCTTTTGCAGTCACTATTTTCTTTAATGTTCTTTCCTTATTCCAGTGCGGATTGCTTTCACTTTAGCGGCCGCGCTGCTTTATTTAATTAATTTGCAGCGCGGTCCGCATCAGTTCAGTGTAGCACATGCATTTGCAATGCAACAGGTCTCGCATTTACGCAAGTTTGAGCTATTGGCATTGTAAATGACCATGCCTTTATTTATGTTTTGGTTTTGAAACATAAATAAAACGCATTGTCATTTACAATGCCAATAGCTTAAACTTCGTAAATGCGAGACCTATTGCATTGCAAATGCTTGTTTTTGTGCATCGCCTGTTCTTACAGGAGGGGCTACGCAATGCTAATGCCATGCAAATCCCTGTGGGACAATTAAATTGTAAAGAGCACGTTGACACGCCAGTCTGGCAATTGGATTGGCTGATGAGAAGCAGACGAGGGGCAGTGTCACCTCGGGTGACGTGCTGGAGAGCCGCCATCTATGTGAAAGTTCAGACTAGGATCGCCATCGATATTGCACCTTCCTCTGTTATCGTTTTAAGAAAGCTTTCTACAGAAGGGCCGTCATTTTAACCATCTAACAGAGGTGCACATTGCAAACGTTGCATTCAAATGTATTTGCTACTGACGAGACTTCTTTACATGGGCCACGAGGCCCCATTTTCTGCGTGTTTAGGCGCTCCAACAGGTGCACTGTTCATTGGGACTCGCTTTCATGTTTTCCAAAGCACATCCTTTTGCTCATTTGTACTGGGGACATTGTTAGGCTGTCCTGTTTGCTGCACTGTAATCTACGCCACTGCGCTCTGCACCATTTTGCTCTATGCCACCTCACTCTATGCCACTTTATTCTGTGCCACTCTACGCCACTGCACTTTCCTCCACTCTACTCTGCACCGCTCTAATCTATGCCACTTCACTCTACGCCATTATACTTTACTCTGCACCACTCTGCTCTACACCACTACACTCTACGTGACTTATTTAACCTGCACCACTCTACGCTGCTGCAGTCTACGACACTCTACAGCACTCTATGCCACTGAGCTCTACCCCACTCTACTCTACAACAAACAACAATGTCTCAAGGGTATCGTTTCAAAGGACAAATATACAAGCATGTGTAATGACACAGTTAGTTATACAGGATTTAATCCAAAGGGGAAAGAAACCAGGGAAATATATCATTTAAGTGAAGAATATATTTAATGTATATACATGCTGGACATATTAACTTCATATTCAAGCACATGGATCAGTAGCACTGCGTTACATTCAATGGCATGTAACCAACAAAATACTGTGCACAAGTGCTCGTGAAGTGTAGTGACGGCGCAAGTGACACATGACGTGGTATAAACAGTGAGGAGGATGGACGCAAACAACAAGTGAAATAAAAACCACGATTTACATATTCAGGATACCACGACAATAAATGACAAGAAAAATCAATTTTTAAATGTGTAGGGTATCCATGATTGGGCGCCAAGAGTTCCACTGTGGGAGTCGACGGCGTTTCGGCCTGCAAAAGTCTTAGGCCATCATCAGGACCAGGTTACATTAGTTCAATTGCAGTGTCTTAACGTCCAAGAGGGATTAATCCCAGAATTGAACTTGGACCTATTAGAATGTTGCTGGAAAGTTCCAATTTCAAAGATATTAAGTATCGAAACGTAGGACAGAGAACAGCCGAAGAGTCTGTCTGTCTATCAGGAATGAATCACAGGTCGCCGGCAGGAATTGATTTTTCTTGTCATTTATTGTCGTGGTATCCTGAATATGTAAATCGTGGTTTTTTATTTCACTTGTTGTTTGCGCCCATCCTCCTCACTGTTTATACCACGTCATGTGTCACTTGCGCCGTCACTACACTTCACGAGCACTTGTGCACAGTATTTTGTTGGTTACATGCCATTGAATGTAACGCAGTGCTACTGATCCATGTGCTTGAATATGAAGTTAATATGTCCAGCATGTATATACATTAAATATATTCTTCACTTAAATGATATATTTCCCTGGTTTCTTTCCCCTTTGGATTAAATCCTGTATAACTAACTGTGTCATTACACATGCTTGTATATTTGTCCTTTGAAACGATACCCTTGAGACATTGTTGTTTGTTATAGATTATTGCCCTAGTCTCTTTAGGGTTTATGGGCTACCTCCTGTAGTTTGTTACTGTCCACTCTACTCTACAGCACTCTATGCCACTGAACTCTACACCACTCTACACCATTGCACTCTCCGCCACGCTGCTCTACACCACTGCACTCTACGTGACTCATTTAATCTGCACCACTCTACGCCACTGCACTCTACCACACTCTACACTACTGCAATCTACACCTCTGTACTCTACACCACTCTACCCTACATCACTGCACTGTATGCCACTGTACTCTACAGCACTCTGCGCCACTACACTCTACGCCACTGCACTCTGCTCTGTGCCACTGCACTCTATGCCACTCTACTCTGCGCCAATGCACTTTACGCCACTCAGCCCTACTCTGCACCACTCTATGCCACTGCACTCTACGCAACTGCACTCTGCTCTACTCTACACCACTGCCCTCTACGCCAATGCACTGTATGCCACTCTTCTCTGCACCATTGTACTCTATGCCACTCTACTCTGCGCCAATTGATTGTTCCCCACTCTACGCCGCCACACCCTACGTCACTGCACTCTACTCCCCTTTACTCTGTGGCACTGCACTCTGTGTTTTCCTGTTTGTTGAAGTGCGTGGTAGAAGCCTAAAAAAGGATGTTTTTGTATCCCTATTCATATTTCTTAAACTACACGCTTCAATTTTGCCAACAGGATTGACATCAGACATACCACCAGAGAGGAAAACAATGCCCTTTCAATTGAATATATAATAATGACACGTTATTTTTAGACCTCTTTACATTTCACATTACATGGAATGGAATGGAACTAGCTTTACTGACATTTTGAAGTAAAAATGCACCAGATTGGTAACGCAGCTAAACATTAAATTACCTACATGAATCTGATACCGCTCCGGCAGTCCCCGAGAAATCTAACATGCGGGCCAGCAGCGGGACAGGCGGAATTGAGGTCAGCGCAACAGTTCATCAAGCGTGCGTTGAAGAAAAGGCGGAGACAACCCGCGGGACGCGGCCAGTCTGCGCGTCCAAGGAGCTGAGCGAGACGGACAACACCAGCTACAGCAACGGGACGAAGGAGAGTCCAGGTACTACGTGGGGCACAAGCGAAAGCGGAATCCAGGACCTCGAGAACACCAGCACAGAAGCAGGAGACACAACACCATCTCCCTTCCATGCCGATGGTTTCCAGAAAAGACAGACCGCCAGTTTTCAGTCTGCCATGTCCCATGTGGGCCATGGCTGCAGGCAAGTCCCCTTTTTAAACTTTTTTTCATTAAATAGGTGGTGGGCGGGGACCACTCACAGCCAGTAGTGTGAAGAGAACACAAAAGGTGCTGGACAGTTACGGGTGTGGTGGAGGAGACACAAAGCCACTAGAACAACAACGTGTTTCATGAGCAGCCCAAGACACACAATTGATGGACGGAATGCAGAACAAATCAAAACATTCACCCCCCAGTCAAGAGATCTGGGTTAAATCCATCATTCTTTTGCTCACCATGCCACCCCAGTTTAGACCTGGCCATATGCAAATCAGTCTTGACCCTGTGCCTCATGGGAACAGTCCAGCCCGAACTGCCAAGCCAGGTCCTCCCTGGACCAGAAACAAGCATCCTGGGACCGGTTTTGGGGTTTCACCCCTCTTCAGCCAGGATAGCTTGAATCCAGTGGCACATTGAGCCCACTCACAGCCTCCCCTCTTTTGCTTCTTTTGAGGATCACCCTCCTGGGAGCCTGTTCACCATCAGCGGGGCGTCTGTAACAGGAAGAGAGCAGAGAAGCAGGGAGAGAGACCCCCCAGAGAGGACAAGATGATCTCCAAGAAAGACAAGGAGGACTGTTAAACAACTTGTGTCCTTTATTTTCTTTGTTATTGTTTTGGTTATATCCCTACTGTACCCGCCTCTAAAATACAAGAGGAAAAGCATGTGACATTGTCCTGGTGCTATTCATATCGCGCCCCTTCCTCTGACGTCCCTGGAAAGGGAGGGGGCAAGACAACAATGCATTAGATTAGCGTTTTAAAATTAAAATGTTTAACATTACAATGTTAATATAATGCATGTAATCGATTTAGTGTACGTTAAATAAAGTAAAATAAAACATTGACTTACCTTGCTGCGTGTCTTCGCTCCGGTCCTGGTGTTCTTCTCTTTGTCCAGTGAGGGTCCCAGCCAACGCCCTAACCAGTCCAGGCGCTACTCTTATGCTGCTAACCATTAACCAGCATGCGAGAATGCCAGGCTTAGATGGAGCAGGCTCTCTCAGCACTCCCAAAGGCACTGGAGGCCTGTGCTTGCTCTTCACCCAGCTGTCTAAAACAGCTGGATTGGAGAGGTGCAAAGTGTGAACATCGGGCTGGCTGTTGCAAGACAGCCGGCCAAGGTGACATGCGCACTTTAAACTTAAGTGCCCATCCCACCACTCCTCCCTGCTGCTGCCTCTCAGCAGCAATGGTCCCGTCCTGACACTCAGCTCAGGATGGAGTAGTGAAAAATAAAATGGTAATAAATTAATTTTATTACCATTTTATTTCTCATCTCTGGGGCATATTTATTTAGTGTGATGCCCAGTGGCGACTCCTCCGCTAAGGCGTAGGAGCGTCGCCCCACTGCTCAAAAGGAAAAATAAAATGATAATAACATAACATTAATAGCATTTTATTTTTCCTATTGCAGTCAGTGGTGTGGCGGGGCGGGGCTGCCCAGAGCAGAAGGGGGAGGGGTTTGTGCTCCCTAAGGGCTCATGACTGTTTGGCCGGCCCTCTTGGGCTGGCCAAACAGTCATGCACACTTTGCATGTTCCCCACCAGGCAGCACTAAACAGCCTGGTGAGGAACATGTACCTGTCTGAGTGCTTATCCACGGCGCTCAGACCAATCAGAACGCTACATTGCAGCGTTGTGATTGGCTCAAGGGAGCCACTGTGCCCGGGTGCTTCCTGCTGCCGGCCTGGACTGGAGACAGGAAGAAAGAAGATGAAGAGGATGAGGACGGAAGAGAGGCGGTGGCCGGCATTCCAAGTAAGTCCTTTTTTAGGTCTCGCCTGAGCCAGCGCATGCGCTGCCCTGGCGAGAGTTTTAGTAAGCGGGTTTTGGAAGTGCAAACAGCAGTTTGCTGGCGACCAGCTTGCGTTCACGCGAGCGTGCACGTGCGATCAGGCGCCATATGGCTTCCCTCGCGATTACTTTCACTTTCGCGGCCGCGCGGCCGTGTCAGTTTCACGGCCGCGCGGCCATTGCTTGTTTTTCTTAGGGGACGGACATAGGGGACGCCTCGCTTTTCACGTTTGGTTTTGTCGGCGCGGCCCTCGAAATCATTCTGATTTTGTATCCTTTATGTTGGAAAGAATTCTGTCTGTTAACAAGTATTCTGTTGGCTTTCTGGGACACTGGTCATTTACCAAGATGCGGAGGCAGGTCGTTCCTGCTCAGCCACTCGAGGTGTTTTTGTTTGTCCTTCGGTGTCTTTAGGCATTTTGGCGGCTGTTGAGAGCTTAAGAGCGGAATGCATTCCTCGCGGGGCTCTTTTCCTTGATTCTCACAGCTATCTGATGGTCTCCTCTGTCGTCGGCTTCTACAGCCTCAGCTTCTTTGGAAGTTTCACTCCCAGGAAGGACGACACGACAATGACAAAGGTGAGGTAAAGCTGAAGTGCTGATGCACTCCTCAGGTTTTTTTGTGTCTACTTAATTTGCCACCCAAGACACACGTTACTGTTACATGTCGTGATTGTTGTGAGCGGGTCATTTGCTGTGATCAGTATTTGTTTATAAGCCGTGTCAACACAAGCTGAGAAGTTTTTTTGAAAATGCTAAATTAGTGGGGGGGAAAGGATGCACTGTGTTTGGTTTGGACGGCATTGATTCGCTTGTAGCAGCCTTGCAGTGGAAAGGCCTGTTAACTAGCTTTAGAAAAGCCCCCTTGAAAAGGCATTTTTGGGGAAAAAAATCGTATTGCTAATGAGTAACTTCGAGGGCGCCGACCTTACTTCAAGGTGCCTGTATGAAAGTTTAAGAACTCGGTCTCTACTAGTAACCAGACTGTTTCAGATTTACATAATTAAAGTAAGGCTGGACAGCACCATTGCTTCAAATTTTCTCTTTTCTAGGCTTATTTTAAATGCGCAGCTAATTTGACTAAACACAATTTGACTATGGACCCGGATGTTGCTAATTAATATTGTGACACTAGTGTGTTGTTCGCTTTTTTTTAAATGAATATTCGTTCAAGCTTAAGGAGCAGACCTACTTGTGTGAAAAGGACAGTTCAAGCAGTCATTTTAACAACACACTAGATTAATTGTGTACATTTATAGTGACAGATTTTGCCTAGAATTGAAGTCTAAGGCAATTTCCAGCAGGAAAAAAACTATTTTTTCATGGGAGGTTTAAAAACAGCCTGCTCCACAGCTTTCTCGCTGGTGGTAATTAATAATGCATTAGAACTAAATCATGCCAAAATCCAAATGTTCATTAGGTCTCGTCCTGCACCAGCGCTTGCGCTGGTCTGGCCGAGAGTTTTAGTAAGTGGGTTTTGGAAGTGCAAACCCACTGGCTTTCGGCTGGCGACCAGCTTGCGTTCACGATGTGCGTGCACGCGCGCAGCTGCCATCTGGGTTTCCTATCTCTTCCTCATTTCCACGTCATGGCTCATTAACTCTCTGGACTCTGATGTTTCAATCAAAGCAGCAGCTCACATTACCAACTGACGGCCATGGACTACAGTCACATGAAAAACAGCGATTAGCATTGAAATGCAAGCTTTTTTTGTCTAGTTAGAAATATTGCTTCGGTGGGTTGATTTCACCTTATATCGCTATTTGTTTTATATTGGGAGTCACAGCCTAATTACCAGTATTTTTGCCTCACTCAGTTTTTTTTTTTTTATATTTATCCGCACAAAGCTATATTTAAGGTTACTTTTTCCGCGTCACTTCTTCACTCTATTTAAACTCCACACCCCCACTCTTATTGTCTCTCTCCTTCTCTCTCTCTCCCCTCTCTAATTCTCTCTCTACTTAATTAACTCTCCCCTCTCTATCTTTTTAGCCTTTCATTCTCTCTCACCCCTTTATCTGTTTCTCTTTCAAACTCCTTCATTCACTCTCTCTCCCCTTCTTTCTCTCTCTCTATCCCGCTCCACTCTTTATTCTATGTACACCCTTTCTCTCTCTTTCTCTCTCACCACCCTCTCTAATTGGGCATTATATCTTCACTCTATCTCTCACTCGGCAACACAACAGCATCACCACAGCATCACTCAGCATCACCACAGCATCACTCAGCGCAACCACAGCATCAATCAGAGCCAGCACAGCATCAATCAGAGCCAGCACAGCATCACTCAGCACCAACACATCTCCTCTCAACGCCATCACAGCATCACTCAACGCCATCACAGCATCACTCAGTGCAACCACAGCATCACTCAGTGCAACCACAGCATCACTCAGTGCAACCACAGCATTACTCAGCACAACCACAGCATCACTTAGCGCCACAACAGCATCACTCAGCGCCACAACAGCATTACTCAGCGACACCACATCATCACTCAGGGCCAACACTGCATCACTCAGCACCACCACAGGATGACTCAGCACCACCACAGGATGACTCAGCACCACCACAGGATGACTAGGCACTGCCACAACATCATTCAGGGCACAGCATCGCTCAGCACCACCACAGGATGACTCAGCACCACCACAGGATGACTCAGCACCACCACAGGATGACTCAGCACCACCACAGGATGACTCAGCACCACCACAGGATGACTCGGCACTGCCACAGGATGATCAGCACCGCAACAGCATCATTCAGGGCCACCACAGCATCGCTCAGCACCGCCACAGCATCGCTCAGCACCGCCACTGCATCGCTCAGCACCGCCACTGCATCGCTCAGCACCGCCACTGCATTGCTCACCACAACCACAGCATCACTCAGGGCCACCACAGCATCACTCAGCGCTACCACAGCATCACTCAGTGCCACCACAGCATCACTCAGCGCCACCACAGCATCACTCAGCGCCACCACAGCATCACTCAGTGCCACCACAGCATCACTCAGCACCACCACAGCATCACTCAGCACCACCACAGCATCACTCAGAACTACCACAGCATCACCACAGCATCACTCAGTGCCACAACAATATCACTCAGCGCCACAACAGCATCACTCAGCGCCACCACAGCATCACTCAGTGCCACAACAGCATCACTCAGCACTACCACAGCATCTCTCAGTGCCACCACAGCATCACTCAGCGCCACCACCGCATCTCTCAGAGCCACCACAGCATCACTCAGCGCCGCCACAGCATCACTCAGCGCCGCAACAGCATCGCTCAGCGCCGCAACAGCATCGCTCAGCGCCACCACAGCATCGCTCAGCGCTGCCACAGCATTGCTCAGCGCCACCACAGCATCGCTCAGCGCCACCACAGCATAGCTCAGGGCCACCACAGCATCACTCAGGGCCACCACAGCATCACTCAGGGCCACCACAGCATCACTCAGCGCCAAGACAATATCACTCAGCACCACCACAGCATCACTCAGCACCACAGCAGTATCATTCAGCATCACCTCAGCATCGTCTCCGCAACAGTCACCACCATCACCACTACCACCTCAGCATCACTCAGCACCACCTCAGCCTGCTCTTAGAATCTGGCATCTGTTGATTCTCCCCTAGCGTCTGGCCGCTGCTAGTGTTATAATACAGGTACTAGTTCCCAACCTTCACCCTCCGATTGTTTATGCCCCCTCAAAAAAAAAAGCTTTAACAAACAACCATTGCAATAGGCAGAAACAAGTTGCCAGCATTGCAAGAACAAAAGAAAACTGAGGAAATTTTTTATTGTAAATACTTTTTTAATATGGTCGTTCACTTTTACATAATGCCTTCTTGGTCATATATAAAGTAACAAAAATGCTTCTGACACTTTTTTATTATAACTTTTCAGCATGCTGCACAGCAGCCACACTTCTCTACAGCACAGCTTGAAGACATTGGCAAAGTCAATAGCTCTGGCTAAACATTTATAAGGCCCCAAAGGCGAGACCTATTGGCTATGCCAATGCTTGTTTCTTTTCTTTTTCATCAACCCCCCCCTTCCGCCGCCCCAACACCCCTGTCCTGTGGCAGCCGCTACTGGGGACACCGCTCCTCCACCCTAATGGAGGAGCCGCTCCTGCAAAAAACTCAAGCCTGTCTGGACTGCAGGGAATGGGCTGTGTGACTGTGTAACTGCACTGCCTAAGACTGCTGTTGTGTGCAGTCCAGTCGGTCAGGAGATAGCATCGTCCAAACTCAACTTGAACTAGACTCACAACTTAGGACCAGAAGCACATAAAATCCCTTTGCCCACCGAAAGGCATGTCTACTTTGTCAGTGGATGAGTGCTTTTTCCGATCACTGAAATATGCATGCTTGAGATGTACTGTGCCTGGAAATGTACAGTATGCATAGATTTCCAAGCACATTTCTTATGGATGTTGTGTTTGAGCAAAATTGCGTACATCTGGGGAAATTAGGCTTCTATTTGATATGTTAATTTAAATCACCCCACGCTAGTGCCTCAGTTCTGCCAGATTCACAAGTTTTCTCAAACAGGGTGAGCACCAATATTAAGCGCAATGCTAGAGTAAAATGTATTGGAGAAATACCCTCTATTCCTAAACTCAGTATCTAGAACACATTTCAGAAATGTATTTGTTTCCTGCAACCCCATTTTTTATTCATTAGATTTTGCCACGTGGGTTGCTGCATGACATTGTGTGCTTTCCAGAAATGTATATCTTTACGGGTTCTGCAATGGGTTTCACATTTGTTTCCACTACAAAAATAGGAAAAATTAACTAACATTTAGAAAAATGCAAAAACTGTGGTAATTTGTTATTTATTCATTTTTTACAACTCTGCCTGTTCCTGAAATATGGGAAGATGGTGATCTTAGCACAGTAAATTGTTTATTGATGACTTATTTTTTTAGAAACAAATATGCTTTCTTGCACACATTTTCCCCCATTTTTCTAAAAAATAAACCAAACTTTTGCTACATTTTGGCTATCTTCATGTTTCTCTACATAGAATCCATAAATCCTAGGACCTTTAGAATCCTTGACATGTAGGAACAAGCATTGGCAAAGCCAATAGGTCTCGCATATACATGTGTTACTAGCATTGGCAGTGTGTTACTGTGATGTTGTACACCAGTGTGGGTGCTATTCTGTATGGCTAAAAGTTAGTGGTGTGGAGTGTTATAGAGTAGAGTAGAGTGGAAGAGTAGAGTATCATAGAGTGGAGTGGGGGAGTAAGTAGTGTGTCATAGAGGAGATTTGTTGGAGTACAGTGTCACAGAGTGGAGTAGAGTTGAGTAGAGTTCAGTGGTCCAGTGGCATAGAGTGTCTTAGAGAGCAGTGGTGTAGAGTGGAGTGACGTGGAGAGGAATAGGTTGGAGTGAATTGAGGTAGTGGGGTGAATAGGATTGGACTAGAGTGGGGTTAGTTGGATTGCCATATGATGGGGTGGATTGAGTGGAGTGGGGTGGATTAGAGTGGGATAGATTGAAATGGGGTGAGGTGGGTTGGAGTGGGGTGGATTAGATTGGATTGAGGTGGGAGCATTGTATTGCAGTGATAGGACTAGGGAGGGGAGGACTGGAGTGGGCTGGATTGGATTGCAGTGGGGTGGTTTGGAGTAGGGCGATTTGGGTGGAGTGGAGTGGAATGGGGTGGATTGTATTGGACTGGAGTGGGTGGATTGGACTGGAGTGGGGTGGGCTGGATGGATTGGAGTTGGGTTGGCCTAGGGTGGGGTGGGGCTGATTGGAGTAGAGTGGGATGGATTGGATTTGGTGGGGTGGAGTGGGGTGGGGTGGATTGGACTGGAGTGGGGTGGGGTGGGCTGGATGGATTGGAGTTGGGTTGACCTAGGGTGGGGTGGGGTGGATTGGAGTAGAGTGGGATGGATTGGATTGGGTTGGGTGGAGTGGAGTGGAGTGGAGTGGGGTGGATTGGATTGGATTGGGGTAGGGTGTGGTAGGTTGGACTGAGGTGGGTTAGATTGGGGTGAGGTGGGGAGGACTGGAGTGGGGTGCATTGCATTGACGTGGGGTGAATTGGATTGAGCGAGGTGAATTGGATTGAGTAGGGTGGATTGGATTGAGTGGGGTGAATTGTACTGGAGTAGGGTGGGGTGGTAGGGAGTGGAGTGGCGGTAGGATGGTAGGGAGTGGGTTGGACTGGATTGAGTGGGGTGAATTGGATTAGGGTGAGGTGGGCTGGATTTTTTGGAGTGGGTTGCAGTGGGGCAGATTGGATTGTGGTAGATTGTTTTGGATTGGAGTGGGGCAGATTATTTTGGAGTGGGGCAGATATTTTGGATTGGAATGGGGCAGATTGTTTGCTGTGGAGTGGGGCAGATTGGAGTAGGGCAGATTGTTTTGGATTTTAACGGGGCAGATTGGAGTGGAGCAGTTTGTCTTGGATTGGAGTGGGGCAGATTGTTTTGGATTGGAGTGGGGCAGAGTGGAGTGGGGCAGGTTGTTTTGGATTGGAGTGGGGCAGATTATTTTGGCCTGGATTGAGGCAGATTGTTTTGGACTGGAGTGGGAAAATTGGAGTGGAATGGGTTGGGTGGATTGGAGTGGGGTGGGTTGGGAGGATTAGAGTGTGGTTGATTGGGGTGGGGTGGACTAGATTGGTCAGGGGTGGATTGCATTGAGTGGATTGGTGGGGGTGAGGTTCGGTGGATTGGCGTGGATTGGATTGAAGTGGGGTGGATTGCATTGGGGTGTACTGCACTGCATAATTTCGAAAATGACACATAAGAAAGAAAGAATGTCGCTTTGCAATATATAGAAGAAGATAATCGTCATCTTTTGAGAACAGCGCCCACGAGCAAAAACAAAACATGAGTACAAAGTGAGAAAAGAAGAATTGGCAAAATGAAAGAAAGTTGATTATAGAAAATAAAAGTTAGTAATTTTGTTTGCCCTGCTGGGCACATTTTTGCAAGTCACACGCCTTCTGTTTGCAGGATGCTAGAAGTTAAAAAGAACAAAATAGTACCTCAATCACGTTGGGAGAGACGGAGGGACACTAATTAAGTTAAATCAATCAGTGCTTTGTCCCTGCTCCACCCAAAGAGCTGGAAATGATTTTAGGTCTGTAGTGACCAGTTACAAGGCTGTAAAAAAGAGTGCATGCAAGCCAACAAATTGTAAGCAACAGGGCAGGCTCTAAGCCCTTTTTGTTAACAACAGCGTCTCGCAAGCGATACTCATGTGCTAGCTTATGCTATCGCAGGATCGATCCTAAAAAGTGTAAAATGCTGTTCAGTGCCAACGTTTTACCCTCTAGTTTAGTTAAAAAGTTCTTTTTTTTCCTTTTTCAGATAGGACCCTTCAAGCATCTCTTGAACTCATATTTCATGGAATATATGTAAACTAACGGTCAGACTCTTCAAATTATTGTCATTTTAAAGGGGAGCGCTAAGTGACAGCTGTCACTCTAGAAAGGAATTTGGGGCAGAATTTTTGCACCTGCTTTTTATTTTTTTAATGAAAGTCACATGATTACACACTTTCTTCGCTCCTACCTAAAGGTTACATTCACCCCCTCCCCCATCTTTGATCATGAAGTGTAGCTCGGGTCCAGGCAACAATGGGCATCCTAGCAGTGAGACTTTCACGAATGCCTGACGCAAAATCCATCTTTTTAAGTCGAGCATTCGAGACCTCTTGTATATACTTTAGTATATACTTATATTACTTTGTGGGCTCTGGAGATCAGCCCTAGGACTTGTCTGCTTCCGCTTAGGGAGGTTTTTGTCTGTTCAACTGCCTCTATTTAACTGTCTTGATAGAAAACGACCAGTAGAGGTCAGTAAATTACCGGAATTGCTTTCTGCTTGTTCAACTGCCTCTATTTAACTGTCTTGATAGAAAATGACCAGTAGAGGTCAGTAAAATACCAGAATTGCTTTCTGCTGAGGAACTTTCTTTTTAAAATTTTTCTGGCAACTGCCTCTATTTAACTTTCTTGATAGAAAATGACCAGCAGAGGTCAGTAAAATACCAGAATCACTTTAGCATTCTCTAGATTCCAGTCCATAGACATTGTCTTCCACGTGCACCCCTAGACAATAATATTTTTTTCAAATCCTGTATTTTGAGTGATATGACCACAGAAGGCCCTGATTTTATATTAAAAACAGAGCTTTGGACTATATAATTTCTCTCTGAAAGGCAATATTTCTCTCCATGTGTTCCCATATCTGGCATGTCACGCAGTTTGGTACTTACTTTCCCTCCATGTTAAAGAACAGTAGATGTTTCAGCACTCAGGCTAATGTGCTGCATAGTTAAATACATATAAGGTCCCAAAGGCGAGACCGATTGCATTGCAAATGCTTGTTCTTTGTTTTCAAGCACTCCATAGGAGTGCTTGTATTTTCAGGCCATCTCCCTTGTACACATACCAATAAAATGCATGCGCGTGTACACAAACAAATGCATTTCTTAAAAAGTTGTTCAAACATGATAAGCACTAGTTTAATATTTTTTGTGCACGATCCGATGGTATTCAAAGGCTCGCACAGTCCACCGCCTAGTCATCGGGCTAACAGGAACCAATGGTATTGGAGAGCTTTAAGTGCTCACCAGTTACATTCCACAATGACACATTCATTTTTATTGCTTATCCTGCTTCAATTAAGATTTTTTTTTACCCATTCATTGTTGCTACCTGCCGCCCTCTCCCTTCTTTGCGTGACCATTTGCCGATCCACTCCTGCTTCCCTGCTTGACCCATCCCCCCACTACCTCCCTCGTTGCAGCTGCTTTTATTTTTTATTTGTTTTTCATGATCTGATGATATTGGAGTTCTCGTTCTGTCCTCCATCTTGCCATGGTCTCCCTTGTACACATGCACACATATCACTAAAAAAATGCATGCGCGTGTACACAAACAAATACATTTCTTAAAAAGTTGTTAAAACACGAGCAGCACTAGGTAATCTTTTTTCTGCACGATCTGATGGTACATAAACAAATGCATTTCTTTAAAACGATGTTAAAACATGAACAGCACTGGTTTATTGTTTTTGCACGATCTGATGGTATTGGAGCGCTTGCTCAGTCCTCCATCTTGCCGTAGCGCGAAAACGAGCGCTGGTATTAGAGCGCTTTAAGTGCTCACCAATTACATTCCACAATGACACATTCATTTTTGTCTGCTTTAATTAAGGTATTTCTTTTAACACTTCATTGTTGCTTCCTTCCGCCCTCTCCTGTCATTGCTTGCCCATCTCCCCATCCCCTCCTGCCTCCCTGCTTGACCCATCCACAACTACCTCATTGTCGCTGCTTCTTTTATTTAATTTATTTTGCACGATCCGATGATATTTGAATGCTTGTTCTGTCCTCCATGTTGCCATAGTGCTAACGCTAGCCAATGGTATGAGAGCACTTTCAGGGCTCACCATTTATATTACACAATGACACATTCATTGTCGTTTGCAGGGTAAAGTGTAAGTGATTTACCCAGAATCACAAACTGTTCAGCCGACTCCGAGATTCGAACCTGGTTCCCCAGATCACCTGTTGGCAGGTCTGACCTTTATGCCACATCCCCGCTTCACTTTTAAGCTCCTCAACAGTTTCTCACTGTCACTTCCACATTTGTTCAGCAACACCCCGTCAACACCGAACAACCATTGGCAAAGCCCATAGATCTCAGCTATGCCCGAGCAATTGGCCTTGTCAATGTGAATGTCTTTCAGCCATGTTGTCTAGCAGCACATCTGCTGTTCAGCATGGCTGAAAGCCACTAAAAAAAAGTGAAATGATGCAGCCAGTGCAAGCCATGTCATAGCTGTTTTGTGACTTCTTTGTGTTGGGGGGCAAGATAATAAACTTATCGGAGGCGGAGAGGCTCAGCATCGGCAAAACATCCTGTGAATTTTTCTGTGACTTTTGGCCATGCTAAACAGCAGACAACATGGCTAAAAGACATTCACATTGACAAGGTCAAGAGCTTGGGCATTGTTGCGAACTATTGGCTTTGCCAATGCTTGTTCATCATAGTTTGCCATGGAGATGGGGTCCCCGAGGCCAATTAAGGCTCAGGGAGGGTGCTGCATGTCCCCCTCCCCTTAATATATGGTTTGGCCCGAGGGGTTGGGGTCCCTGGAACCCGAAGGCCAACCCTACGCTGCGCAAGCCCAAAGCTGTGCGTAATGTGGGGTTGGCAGCCTACAGGGGGCTTGGCCCTAGGGCCTGGTGGCAGGCAAAGCCCTGTGTCCAATCTTACCGCTGCCAGCGGGGAGTTGGACGTATGGCCTGGCTGACATTTTCACCTAACTATAACATCCCTTTAACATTTGATTTTTTCAGTAAAGTAATGTAATATCACATTTCCTAACTATAATGTCACTTTAACCTTTGGTTGCTTCAATGAATTTCTGGGTTTTTTCTAACGTAATGGAAAGTAAGGCAGAGCCACCGGCTTTGTTAAACAGTCAGCACATCAAAATATAAAAGGAAGACCTATTGGTGTTAACTATATTCCAAAATAATTTTCATAAATGCACATTGGGAAATACATAATAATTATTTTCACAAAACAAATGTAAAAAAATCAGTTTTAAATATTGAAAGTGTGTTTGAGTCTTTCTTTACACTATTCAGGCC
Source organism: Calotriton arnoldi (assembly GCA_963921515.1). NCBI lineage: Eukaryota > Metazoa > Chordata > Amphibia > Caudata > Salamandridae > Calotriton > Calotriton arnoldi. Next base: position 76,946 of record CAWUFW010014362.1, on the reverse strand, counting down.
ACAATATACAGCCATAGAACCAAACACAAGGCATCCCCGCATTCCAGCTGAAGAGCATACAGCTGCAGCTCAGAGTGTTTTAAAAAAAAAATTACAATCTTCAGCCACAGGGGATAAAGGGCCCCGGCCATAGGACAGCTTGGGGACGGGTTTCCCCACACCCTCTCCCCAACTGAAAAATGCTTTGGCCCTGGAGGATGGGTCCTTTTTTATTGGCTACCTGTCCCCCTCCGCATAAATATCCAATCTACCCCAGGGTATTGGGTCCTCTGGACCTTAAAATAGGTTGGAGAAGGGGGCTGCACACCCCCTCCACATAAAAATTAAAGTGGCCACAGGGGATAGGGTCCTCGAGGCCTTAATATGGCTCAGGAAGAGGTATCGCACATCCCCTCCCCAAAATTGATGCTAGTGCTGACCCCTCGAGCCCTGTCACATTCCGTGGGCTTTAAAATTAAAAGGGTGGCAGCCTGCCATTTTTTTTGATCGCGCTAAAAAAATTATGTTTTTGGCTCCAGGCAGGATTCCAATGAGGCCCACCTACCATGCCAAAGGGGCTCAGAATATACCTACCCGTCCCCCTATATGTTTTCTTAACCTTGTTTCAGGGCAGGGGACGGAGCCCCCGAGCCCTAAAATGGCCTCAACATCTTTGTTGGAGCCGAGGCAGGCAATCAGATCTTATCTTCTGATCTGCTGGGTCCGCGGATTCTCCTTGTCGGGAATATGCATTCATTTGGAGGCTTTTCTCACAAATACAGAACAGATTTACACCAAATCACATAAAGCACACTTTCTGGATGAAGATCTAGCTTTCTGCCAGATTTGGTGCACTCCCGCTCTGTCGTTTTGACTGTAGCTGTTTCTAAAATTTCAATAGGAAATTGCATGGGGGACAAAAGGTTGTGGACTACCGCTTTTTTTGTTTCACGCTTGATGGATCACCCCGAAATTTTCAAGGAAGGAGCTGAGGTGGATGAGACTTTTTGAAAGTTTTGTGAAGATTTTTCAAACGTAGCAAAGTTATTAGCAAACCAAAAAATCATTTTTCTATGGAAACGTGATCCTAATTATAACTACACAAAGGCGACCGTCACTGAGTAATTTATCTACATATACATATCTGCTTGTTCTGCCCATACAAGTGTGCTGCCACTTGACAGGAAATTTGTGCAAGACTGGGAAATGACAGTGAAGTGAAATCTGAGCAGAGGGAATTTGGTTTCTGCTTCACTTCTAGGACTGATTGATAATCAGTGGAAATAGCCACTCTGATCATGCAATGCATGGCTTTACAGGAAAGAAGTTTTGTGTTTGGCCATGCACTGAACTAGGGCTGTTGCTTAACAAAACCACTGTACCTCGGCACTCTCCAAAAATGATATCACTATTGTCAATAGTGTGACACATTTACAATTCAAGAACAATGTGATTGCTCACAGGAAACCAGTCCAATCAAATGAACTTTTGCAAAATTCTATTTAATATCAAGTGACAATGTTTCATTGAAGAATGCAATCCAAAACACAGACATATATTCTTTTACGCAATCCAAAACACAGACATATATTCTTTTACAAAGAACTTGATATCACTAGTTGATCCACGGAGGGCATGTTCATAAAGCCTCCCTGTTGGCAATGATGGAAACAGCCGACACGTGTTTCGTTACGATTGTAACTTCTTCAAGGCTGCAAATGGTTTGAAGATTAAAACAAAAATTAACAATAATTGACAATTTTATCACATAAAGCACAATTAGTGTGACCACCAAAACATGGACCACCATATGGTCCCAGGAGAAACTTTCAAAAAACGTGTAAAAGAAAAAGATATGAAACATCACCAAGAAAAAACTACACCCACAAGGAAAGCCACAAAGGAATTCTTACACCACCACCAAGAGCAACGTGTGAAAAGAGTAGGCAGAACCACGAGAACAGAAACTAACAGTGATTGATGTTTAAAAATAAGTTTGTTCCAATACTTGTGTAGCAATCAAAACACCGTATTGTGGACGAAACAAGAATGTCTCAATATATGATATATAGTGAATAGACCACTTCCATCTATGTGGGTTCCGTTTCTCATCTTACTACCTTTTCGGGTCATTTTGAGGTTTGACTATTTTGTTTTTCTCTTCTTTCTCTTTTTTCTATATACGCTACTTGGCTTCTTCAATATGAGTTTTTATAATACTGCGCGAGCGAAATTAACTATCAATGAAAGCTACGGGCTTCAATTTTTACCGTAATAAGTTCGGGAGACCGTTAGTATTCAAATATGGCCGCTGTTTATTCACCATCTTGAAGTTCCTAGCCCTTTATCTATTTCTATTCAGCGATGCCTTTCAGCCTGGAACTACTTCCTACAGAGGAGTTCTCGCTGATTTTTGGCGCGAATCTATTCGGTTATTGACGATCATGGAGATACTAGTATATATAAACACTGGACGGGACAAATTTTGTTTCTCTGCTTGCTTGGGGACACAACGCCGTGATACGGCTACTACACCGTTTATAGAGAGGCTTATCATAGCCTGCTTGTTCTCCTTATCACTGACAAGTAAGTTCTTGACTTTTTAAGGGTTGGGTTAAAGCTATACTATATTTATTACACCAAGCGTGAAAAGGAATACGCATTTGTGTTTTACTTGGTATTTTGCATGCATGGTATCACGAAAGTGAGACATTACTTTTCCCTTTATTGGCTCCCGTGTATTTTGACCAATCCATTTGACACTTTTTTTGCTCCTCTAAACGTTTGGATTGGAAACCACAAGTATGTTATGAGCTCTGTTGTAATTTAACATGACTGCGCGTCACATTCTAGATGTACAGTCACCGTTTGCTTCTGGCTGTTGTTTCTTTGCTGCCAGGCATTTTTATTAAGTTACATTCCATATCTTAAAACATGGTCAAATTTATTGTAACAAGGGATACCATTATTTTATATCACTGTAGTGCCTTTATAGACAAATCTATGTTTCTCTTACATATGCTGCGACTCGATAAAAATTATTTAGGTATAATTCCAATGCCGTTTGGACTGTTTACACTATTCTATCTTCTTTTTAACTCAGGACCGTTACACGAACGCAATTGCGCTTTTACATACTTATCATCAATTCCAAAGTGGGAGACACACACAATGTGAGTTATGGTTCGCTATTACGCTCTGACAGAGGCATACTTTGACTTCTATAGTATGTTTTGTGCAGATAGTGTAACTTATTTTCTCTTCTCTCTTGAAATAGATAGAGAGTACGCACCTACGGTGGGAGGACTATAGCTGAACTAATCCTTTCCTAAATCGTATTTTTCCATTGGGGAACTTTCCACCTATTGGGGATACTTCCAGGTACTGGCCAGTTTGTAATACAACCCAAATGTTAGGATCCCATTTTTATAGAATTAGGGCTATAGTATACTATTTGTCTTAAACTTTATCAGAACTATGTGTTATGTTTAGTTATATTCGCCACTAAGCAACTAATTTTGATTTTCATATGGCTTTTCACCTGTGTCATAATGTAATTTTTTCTCTCATCTGACATTGAGAGAGGCGACACTTCAAGTATGGGAGGATAAACATTGGACACTTCCTTCCCTAATACAACCTTCTCTCTTGGGGACATTTTCCGCGATTGGCCAGAGACTAACACATTTTTAAATGTGAGGTGCCTAATGTTACTGAATTAGGGCCTCGTTTGTTATTTTAATTCAAACTTTTCTAGGGTATTGTGGTATTTTTACATACATTGCTTTTACTCGCTTTTCTTAGGGTCTCCCAGTTCTGCTTCTCAAACAGCAAGATATTTGCATATTGGACAATCCAATTTGTTTGGATCTACATTTTCTTATACAATAAGGTAGATATAGCTATCTCTGATTTCTTAAATGATCCGGGGTACTACTTAACCAAGCCCAGCATATATCCAAGGCTTGCTGGCACTTCTGAATTGTTCTATTCAATCACTTTTAGTTTCTGTTCTCGTGGTTCTGCCTACTCTTTCCACATTTTGGTACAAGACGTTGCTCTTGTTGGTGGTGTAAGAATTCCTTTGTGGCTTTCCTTGTAGCACATGGGTATAGTTTTTACTTGGTGATGTTTCATAACTTTTTCTTTTACACGTTTTTTGAAAGTTTCTCCTGGGACCATATGGTGGTCCATGTTTTGGTGGTCACACTAATTGTGCTTTATGTGATAAAATTGTCAATTATTGTTAATTTTTGTTTTAATGTTCAAACCATTTGCAGCCTTGAAGAAGTTACAATCGTAACGAAACACGTGTCGGCTGTTTCCATCATTGCCAACAGGGAGGCTTTATGAACATGACCTCCGTGGATCAACTAGTGATATCAAGTTCTTTGTAAAAGAATATATGTCTGTGTTTTGGATTGCGTAAAATAATATATGTGTGTGTTTTGGATTGCATTCTTCAATGAAACATTGTCACTTGGTATTAAATAGAATTTGCAGAAGTTCATTTGATTGGACTGGTTTCCTGTGAGCAATCACATTGTTCTTGAATTGTAAATGTGTCACACTATTGACAATAGTGATATAATTTTTGGAGAGTGCCGAGGTACAGTGGTTTTGTTAAGTTTTGCACAGGAGTTCTTTGGAACGTCTGTGTGGCGACATCCGTGGTAGTGGGGTGTTTTTGTATCGTTACCTTGACGGGCAACAATACTGCTATTCCTATACCGACAAGCTGAGACATTTTATCGCTTGGAATCGATGTGCTATCCTGTAAACCATCACTACCTTCTCTGTTTATGTTGAACTAGGGCTGTTGCATCAGCATTCTAATTTCCTGCCGTGTATGCTCACATTTCAGTCAGATGTTGACAGAGCAAAGATAGTTTGGAGAAACATGGTACGGGTTCGGTTTTCTGATGTCAAGGACAGGTAGGCATGGACGGTGGCATACATTAGTAGAAAAGGAGAAGGCATGGAGAAGGATTGTGACAGAGGAAGGATTGTCCACCAAGCATGGGATGTGGATGTATAAGGGGAAAAAAAAGGTTCCACAGGTTTATGCTGATAAGGACAGACAGGGAGGCACTCTAGACAACGTGGATAAAGAATGTAAGAGAAAATAAGAAATAGAAAAAATTACATTACCGATCTTTTTTATTTATAAATATTTTCAATTATAAATATTGTTTTCTCACCTGCACTGTTTCATGATACACATTGATTGCTTTTAAACACGAGCTCCTTAGTTATTCCTGCAGAACAAACACAACCCATAAAGGTATCGTTAAGTAATATATATGTATGTGGCATTATGTGTCCCTGTCTGTATCCGGATACATAAACACACGCATTACACATATGTTACTTTTTATATACAAACCACAATACACACATACCCCTACCAAGGAATGTATACACACAAACACACAAAATACACAAACATTTCACAAACTTTGAATTTCTCTTAGGTACACTCATATTCTAATGCATCTAACTTCCCAAAAGAGCATCACACACACACAAATTGTTCCACAAATGAAACACATACTACTTTCCTTGCAGACACACATCTTGTATGTGACCTCACTGAAGTACAGTCATCCATTAATCCCACCCAGGAAAGCCCAGACCGACAGAGTTCACACTCACCCAAACATAATAAATGCATTCACTAGTTTTAGAAAAATAGACACAGCTCACTTCCCTTACAAGAAAATATTTCTTGCTCACACACATATTCCCAGGGATAGCAAAACATTCCTGCACTCTCCTTAACCACTGTATCACACGGTCATCCATCACAGAGAAGCTTTTAGCAAAAGAAACAACACATCCAGACACAAGAAAATCATTTATTCTTTTGACAACAACAGAAAAAACATACTAATGTTTCAATTTTTTGGGGTTAACGGACCACAAAGACCTTGTACTGTTCACCTATTCAATTATCATCGAATGCAGATTTTCCAGGTAGAATAATGTGGGAAAGTCCTGATTTTATTACTGATGTGGAGGCAGCTATTATGATCCATTTTCCTCCTTTTAATTTAACGACAGAGTTAACCATGAAAACAGTTAACAAAAAGGGAAATTCCCTTTTTTTTTCAGAGTTTTATATAGCGGGAACTTGACACGAATCGGGTATCAGAGCGCTTTACATAGCACCAGTTGCATTACATGAGGACACATTCATGTTTTTTGCAAGGCACGGGGAGATTAAGTGATTTGCCCAGAATCACAGGATGTTCATCGTCATTGCCAAGACTCGAACCCAGTTCCCCAGACGTAAGGTCGATCATCCTAGCCGTTAGGCCAACTCCTCTCCCTTGAAACCTTGCGACTGGAACAATTAATTAATTTGTCAGGTGCTGTCCATAAATTCTGCTCTTGAATATAAAACCCCGTTGTCATTTTGATTCTTTTTTCTTGCTGCTCTACTGTAGCCAAATAAGTGACATATTTTCATTTTATTGTTCAATTTAAAGGAATTTGCAATTTACGTTTCTGTAACTAATAGTACCTATGCTGCAAAGTATGTCTTGTATCAAGCAAACTCGCCTCCCACTGCACAGGTGCATTGATGTAAGTTTTTTACCTGCCAATGAAACCTCCACTCAGAGCCTCCTGCCGTCCAACAACAGTATCTGCTGGGTTCACTCAACGAGTTGCAGCCTCACACTTTTCTCTCAGACTTACTGCTGCATGATGTGGTTTGAGGAAGAGTGCAACATGTTAGTTTTTCTTCCTGGGTGATATTTTCTTGTCACCCAGACTCATCTTCTCCCAAAAACTTATTTGCATTCTATACTTACACTCTTTCAAAAAACGTTATTTCTGCAACTGCTGTTCAGTGACATTGTTTTCAAAACATTGCACTGTGGTACTTAACACAGTCATTATTAGTTTCTCTAGAGAAACATCTTTGTACAAACAGTAGAGGTGATTAGTGTTAACCAATGAATTTTTAGAGAGAATGCATTTATACATTTTGTTAGCCTCTGTTAGGATGTTAATTCCTCGCTGCAGGTAATTGTTGAGGATATTGAGAAAAGAATCAGAGATTTAATTTCCTCTGGTCTTAGCATAAAATAGTGCTGCAAAGTACTCAGGCTTTGAATATATTCCCAGTGGGACTAACTCGAATACCAGTAGTGATGGCAATGCACTAAATGGTGTTGATTAAAGGCAGGATATGCCCAAATGCAACCAGCCTGTGCCAGGCTCTTCCGGAAATGTGTCCAATGTGCCAGTCGAATCCACAAAAGTGCATGTTATGTCCCCAGAACCCCACACTATGCTCCAGTACAGTTATGTTCATCTTGCTATGTAACTGCATATAACAACACAATGCATGTGTACACATAGGCTGTACCAAACTTTTTAGTCCCGTCACTCCGCCATTCACATCGGTTTCTAGACTAGTGATTAAAATACAGTATATTCCCCTATAGATTTCTTGCAATTGTATTTAAGTGACCCTCTTCTAAACAAAAGTTTGAACAGACTCATTTGTGTACCAAACACTTTTTCCACAGCATTCGAATTTGTGCAGGCAAGGTCATGGATTCCCAAGGGTGAGAGAAAATTCCTCTTTTTGCATGGTCACCCCATTTATGCTGAAATTTATTTCTGATTTTTAGATTCTGCACACTGGGGCACTTCTGTCCAGTGCCATGCGAATGTAGCTCTGACCCCTAAAACATGTAGATTTTGACTAATCCCTGAATGGAGTATTTAACTTTTCTCTAAGGTCATTTGGCGTGTAGACAATTTGCGTATTTAGCTTTGGGTTTCTATGAAAATTTGGCAAAACTACTTAAAATTATGTGTAATTACCTAAAATGTAAATCCATCATTTTGCACTATATTTTAGTGTGAATTGCATCCTCACGTCAATTTTTGATGCGAGGACACATTTAACAAAAACAGAGTGAACAACAGCTGCTCGTGTATTATTGTTTTCTTGTGTAAATATTTACTGCAAATTGTGCGGTTTGTGGTAAACTTTTACAATGAATGGCGCATAATTACGCAAAGTGTTGTACTGGCATAATTTCATAAATTTCACGCAACAAGTGTAACACGAAATTCCCAAATCTAGGCAGATTTACATTTCGCACAGGTCTTAAGTCCATTGCGTATGGTGCAGAGATACAACCATGGCATGAAAACTGAAATGTCACCTGTGGACTACAGCACTTATTGTGCCCTCCACTAGTGACAAAGGAAAACAAGGCTTCAGGTCTACCTAATTAGCCTGACTGCTGCAATGTGCAACCATCAGTGAAAGCTTTTATAATAACCCTATTTTACAGGTAAAAACCTCCCTTATAAATATTGCTAAGTAACCTATAAGTAAACCTTGTAGTCCTTAAGGTAAGGTGTGTGGTACTTAAAAGTGGGACATGTAGAACATTTCTGTTACCATGTCCCTACAGTGACAAGACCTTAAAAACTATTTTCACTGTGGCAGGCGTAGTCTAACAGTAGTATGTAGAAAACTAGAGAACAGTTTCTAATACTGCAATCTCAGGAATGAGACAAGCTAGAAAAATAATTAGATCACTATGTTTAATAGTTTCTAAAAATCCAAATGAATGGTGAAGCCTGATTTTCAATAAATAAAGAAAAGTAACTTTTAGAAAGTGAGGGCCCGATTTATCAATATTTCATGTAACACAATACAGCAAGACACCATACTGTGCTGCACTTCGTAAAAGGGAGAGGGCAGGAATGCACCATATTTAACATTATATGGGACATTCCTCTCCTCTCCTTGCGCTGGTGCACTTTTGGCTGCCTAGCACCAATGCAGGCACCCTTGTGTCAGAATGCAGCACACATAGAAAGAGGACAAAAACAAGGAGAAATAAAGATATTTCTCCTCATAACACCCTTTCACTGGGAAAGCGTTGCATTTTGATGCATTCCCAGGTATACCACTCATGGTAAATTTGGAAATGAGCCAAAATCCATGGAAGGATGCATGTGAACTTCCATGTTCCACCCATGGAATGCCTCCCTGGCGCAGAGTAACATGAGGCAGCGACGAGTGCTACCTTGGGTTACTCCTAATTTACCAAGCACTGCAGGGCCACAAAAGGTGGCCTTGCTTAGCTTGGTAAATCTGACTTTACTGTTGCATTGCCCTTGCGTTACCGTGCGTGGTGCCAGGACAATGCAACACTTTGATAAATCTGGCCCTTAGCCTTTATCAGCCTGAACTGTCCAAAGACTAATTAGCATAAGCCTCTGCCAACTCACAGTCTGTGCTCAAGCTTAGGGATAGGTGGGAAAGAGGTGTGGATGCTTCCCAGGAGCAAACAATAGGCTGGCCAGAATGGGTAGAGATGACTCCTCTGAATTCCACAGAATATTCAGAGTGGGGGCTGTTAGCATCCTAGGGCACCACACTTCAAATCCTCCTTGAAAGGTCTATAAAGCCACGTCACAACGGGGTGCATTTGAAAGGGAGAGAACAGAATGCCAAGACAATTCTTGTGAATTCCCTGTCTGGTTGATGAAAGACCCTGCTTTTGTGTTACCAGACATCTGCCTCTAGGTGCAGTGCCAGTTCCAAACTTGATTTTAGTGTTAGATGTGGGAGGACACCAGAATTACCATAGTACCCTCTCCACTAAAAACCCCAGCGTCAGAGCCCAAGTTTAGTGTGGCAAAAGAACTCTACCACCTTGGATTTGTCCTGAAACATTACTTTTAGGGCTGGCTTGCAGTAAGGCAACAGGAACTACTGAAAAAGTGGGTAGGTCAGGGCCTAGGAACCTTTACTTCATTGGTCAGAGAAGAACTAGGAGTGTCTTAGGGTGTCTCTTACTCACAGACTGGTGAACCTTACACTGCTGGACATGAAAAAGGATACCAGGCAGACTGAACTTACTGCACTTGGCATATGTGACCTGTGAGAAGGACCTGCAGAGGTGGGACCCCCTACCATTTGAAATTCAAGGACGGAAAGATCTTTAAAGATCTTAAGGCTGATCCCCTGGGTGGTTCCAAGAACATAAAAAAGCTGAAGAGGATATTGCTACAAAGAATCTTAGCTGACCAGTGACAACTGGACCTGTGCAGGACTTTACTGTTGCCCACTGCCTGACACTCTGAGAGTCTCTAAGTCGGCCCCCTGAGGACATGGGAGCCATGGATGTGTACTCCTTTGGTTGTTTGGGCACCAAAAGAGACTTGGGAACTTTTTCAAAACTATTGCACCTAAGCTCCAGAGCTTCAAGCGTACCGACTTCGAAAAGTGTCTGACCGGCACTTACATGGTGCTGGATTACATTTCAGGTTTGTTCTGCATGAAGGAGACTTTTTCCTCAGAAATAACAATATCCCTTTTCAGGTTGGGACGTACAAACATAAACGTTCCTACTTCCAGGCCATTGTGGAGCTAATATACCTGGTATATCCTGACCCGTACTCTATCCTGCTTGGATCCAAATCGCACCTCAGTCCTGGACTACCACGAGTATTGCCTACCATTGCCGCCTTGCCCTTTATGGTACTATTTCCACTTAAATCTTTAAGAAATCATACCTCCTGTTCCCGTTTCGGATTCTTGACATTTTGTTCATTAAATGTTACTCTATTTTAATACATTGAAGTGGGATTTTTATTTTGTTGTGTTTTCATCTTTGTAACTGTTCTAGTTCTTCAAAATGCTTCACCCATTTCATTTTGTCTAAGTTAAGCTTGTCTGATCTGTGCCATAGCAACCTGGAGTTGAGCTCAGGTAATTTTACTGAAAGCTTTGACTGGACTAACAAGTTAGTGACTTTATTACTTGTGGTGGATTACCATCCACCCCATTTAATATTTCACTTTCCCAGAATGGGTATAGCTGAAATGATAAAAACGACATCTTGCTATGAATTTTGTAAAAAAAAACACAATATTCAGTAATCTTAGTCAGGGCACCCACTTATACAACTTCTCTGTTTTCTTCTATAATCAGAGAGAATCATTAACAACTTCTCTTATGATTTCTTCTTTTTAATGCCCTCTGAAACAAACATCTGCAAAATGTTTGGCTGCAGAATATTAGGCCTCTTATTGGCCATCCACTTATGTATGAGTCGCTCATGCTCTTCAAAGGTAGAGTTTATTCAAACAATATATAATCTGAAGTGCATAAAAATGTGGAAGCTATGTAACAGCTCACATCAATTAAGCAGCTAACTCCATCCTTTTTATAGGATGAATCTTATGTAAACACTGCTTGGCAAACTCGTGAGCCTACTTCAAAATATGAAAATTCATTGGAGCCTTTCTATAATTGTATGAAAAGGTAATCATGAACTTGAGCTAAGTTCCAATTGACGTTGTTGTTTTTGTCTTGAAAACTGTTATTTGCTGTGCAGCTTTTTCCACAACAGAAAAATGTACTGATTGCTCAGGACAGCACAAAGACATTAAAAGTTTCTAAAATCTGTCATTTGAACTTTAGTACTGCAAATTAGTATGTAGGTGGTGATTGCATCATATATGTTAATAGAGAATACTGCTGTAAACAAGAACGCAACCCACATCTCAATGATTTTAGTATGGAACAAGAAATTTGAGGGCATATTTATCAGAGGCTTGCGCTGGCGTTGCACCACTATTTTTGATGCAATGGCACTGCAAACAGTAGTCCATATTTAAAAGATTACACATTTGTCCAAATACGTTAGTTTTTGGACTCCTGCGTCAGAAAAAGTTGTGCCTAAACCAGCTGCACCAAGCACAAATTAAAACATGCAAGGTAGGCGTACCGACTCAAATAATAACGTAAAAAGTCAAACCACACAACACAATTTGGAAAGCTCAGCTATGCCATGGAGGTAGCCATTCAGAAACTCTGAGTGGCAAGGAGACCACCACGTAGGCAGCGAAGGAGAAGGGAGTGTGTGTCCCGGCAGTGCATTTCCCTCATTAACCTCAGGGAGGATAAGGTTATCAAATTCTACAGACTAAGGAGGGAGTATATCATTTAACTGCTCCACAAGATTGGGCCAAGTCTCCAACCACCAACTGCCATCGGGGGGAAGGGTAGGGTAGCCCACCAAGGACCGGAAAGAGCATTGGGAGAGGGTGAGGCGGCACATGTTGAGGGTGTTTGTGGTCAACCGCACTGTTCATCAGCTGAAGCATCGGTGGGCTGATGTGGCATTCGGAGAGGCAGATCTCTTAGATCACCTTGCATTAGCTGTTGGCATCCCCGTAGGTGTGTATGTATGTACCATCTGCATATAGTTGTGTCTCAATCATATTGTAAACGTTTTTTTTTCATGTAAGGGGCTGATAATTTAAGGAGTAGGGTACCAAAATCCGGTGTACATCTGTCTAATTGCTATACCCTACCCCAGGGGACTGGTCAAGGTGTTATGGCTTTTTAAACAATTTCACTTGCATGTATTTGTAAACATGACCTGAATTCACATACATGCTTGTACAGGGCATGATGTGAATATTCACAAAAGCCCTCCACAGGTTTTGTGTGAAAAGAAATGTAATGAGCAATCTCCTATAATGTTCAACTTCTTATGGATGCTGCATTGTTCAGGACACGTAGAGAGTTTAACATGCCGCTGAAAATTGTATTTGTTGCGGAAGGTGGGCATTTCAGGACTGAAATTTGATACCACCTTCCAAATCATAAACCCTTGCACCATGTTACAAGGTAGCATGCTTTGCAGCTAGACAGCACTCTGTGCACCTGTGCATAATAAGTCTGATATTGCCCTTACAATGCCACATACCGAGTATACCTGTCATTCCCATCCCAGCACTACTTTATCATGCCTAGGGTCAATGGTTTTCCCCCTTGAGTCATGGTGCAAGGTGGCCTGAGATGATGCTGCCCAGCAGTGCACTAACCTCTGCCATATTAGGTGACTAGCTGCATCTCATATAGACAGACAATGTATACATATGTGTTTCCAACATACTGAATATATCAGATCACTGGGATGTCATAGTACTGTTCATGATATGTAGACAGTGTGTATTGCCACAATGCACAATGCAATGTTCAATGTATTATCTTGTAGGTGGACTGGCACCATACACCAGGGACGAGGTTGAGACCTTCCGGGATCCCAAAGCTACCAGTAAGTGAAATATGTACATGGTTGTAGCTCAGTAAGGTTTGTGTGTGATCTATGTTTATTACATTGTGATTTGTATGTGGGTGTACCAATCACCTGTAACCAAATTACACTCAGTGTACAAACACAACTGAACTTGTACACAGAATATTGTGAAATGGACATTGACATAAATCAATGTGTATGTAGGGTCGATGTATGCAGGTCCACATGAATCATGCATCTTTACCTGCTGTGGTGATGTCTGCTTACCTACATTTTGGATGGTTATGGCACATGTACCATCATCTGCCACTTTATCTGCAGATGGTCCACAGATGTATTGTTTAACACCCAACACACGGCACAACCATAACTACCTATGGTTCAACAAATGTTGTCTCCAAACTGAATTGAGCTAGGTGGAGCTTGTCTGGACATGGTAAGCTTGGCTATGTCCATATTTGAGTATGACACCAGTGCTGGTGAGGTGGAACACATTACCCAGACAATGTTATAAAGTGAAAACATTATGGTCTCATGTAATCAGATTTATAGTAAATGTGTGTCCAAATGCCACATATATGTTATTTTTATTTGGCATCATACTATGCTCATACATGCAGTAAAGCTTTAACCTCACCTGCAACATGAGTTCAATTTGAAAGCCTATAGGCATGATCAAACATTCATGCTGATCAACAACTAAAATGTTTTGTGACCCATATCTGTTTCAGTAGCTATGTGGGAAATCAAATATCCAAATTGGTCAAGCTTGTGTGACCGAGCCAGCAGGCTAGCTATCACAAACAAATGACTCTTCCTGTGATAGATGCAGCGAATGTTGTTGTGATAGGGAAAAGTTTCTAATCATTGATTTGAATAATGACAGAGAACATATGGTACCTCAACATATTTAGCTGTAAGTGTGTTAGTACATTGTCAGTAGATGTTTTTATATATTTTCCCCATTTTCTTCAACACTTAACCTGAGGTATGGCATCTGTAATCCGGCCTCAGGGAGACTAGAGCATCCCTCTGAGTAGTCCTGATCATACATGAGATGGGGAAACAGAGGAACACTTACATAGATGGCATGGGAGAATGTAAGGATATAAGCCTGCAACTCTTTGTAACCATGGTGTTGGACAAATCATTACCAGACTGCATGACTGATGCACATTGTGAGTGTAGATGTCCACATGGCAGGCTTTGGAAATATGGCTTGCCAGGTCGTGATAGGATGTCAGGAATCAAACCTCATTGTAAATAGCATGTTTTGGAGGACATTGGGCACATGTCACCAGTCTGCATATGGAATTGCAGTGAAATACCAGTCTCATGGCCTTATACACCCTATGTCCCATGTCTGAGAGACATTCATACAATGCCAGGTAGTTAGTAAATGTGATGTTATGTGGAAAAGTCCACATGCAGGGATGCACTGTGTCTGCAGCACACAGCCCTTTACACTGCTCAACGATGTGCACATGGCAGGCTTTGGAAATATGGCTTGCCAGGTCGTGATAGGATGTCAGGAATCAAACCTCATTGTAAATAGCATGTTTTGGAGGACATTGGGCACATGTCACAAGTCTGCATATGGAATTGCAGTGAAATACCAGTCTCATGGCCTTATACACCCTATGTCCCATGTCTGAGAGACATTCATACAATGCCAGGTAGTTAGTAAATGTGATGTTATGTGGAAAAGTCCACATGCAGGGATGCGCTGTGTCTGCAGCACACAGCCCTTTATACTGCTCAACGACTGGTGGGGTGACTTCTACTGGCTAGAACCAACACTGTCACCCTTGACTCATAGTGCAAGATTACCTGCAACATACACCTCAAAATATTTGGATAGATATGAATTCCAGCATGCATAGACACACTCCTGGAATGCATTGCCTATTTCTTCTTGTGCTGGAAGGAAAGCAGTCTTGGGGAAATGTGTATACAAACATTAGAATATGTCCGACGATATGGCCATTACGGACTTACACATTAATCAGGATGCCCCAACTGTAGACAACACTGCTATTGACAAGACCGTAAATAACCCTTTACTAGTTTTTAGTTTAGAGGACACTATTTCTGCAATCAGCAAATTAAAAGCAGGCAAAGCCCCTGGACCCGACCTGATACCTGGGGATCTGTATAAATCTGAACCAATGATATGGGGACCATACATAAATCTTCTGTCTAACAGTATATTGGCTGGTGGAGATATTCCGGAAACTTGGAGGGGAGCAGAGGTAATAACTATCTTCAAAAAGGAGATCCTGCTATCCCCTCCAATTATAGACCCATCAGTCTAATTGACAATCTTCAGAAGATTTTTGCCAGGCAAGTTTTAGATAAACTCCAAGAATGGATGGATGCCAATAAGGTGTTGTCCCCTGATCAGGTGGGCTTCCGTGCTAGAATTAGCACGTGCGACCAAGCCTTCAGGTTTTCCCTGTTGGCATGGAAATACGTGCTACTTAGGAAACAGCGGCTCTATGTAGCATTTGTGGACCTGCGAGCCGCCTTTGATCTGGTCCCACGTAATTTATTGTGGAAGACCATGCTTGAACAGGGGGCCCCAGAAAATCTGGTGTCTATAATTGCCAGATTGCATAAGGACAACTATGCCCAGATCAGGTGGGGGAAGAACGGGGAATTGACAGAGAGGATTTCGATCCAACGGGGTGCGTCAAGGGTGCGTTCTCGCCCCACTTTGTTTTCCCTGTTTATCAATGATGTGGCTAGTTATTTAGTGGGTTGCATGAACGATGCCCCTTCATTGAACGATGCAAAACTCCCCATCCTGCTCTTTGCAGATGACTCTTTATTAATATCTACAACTCCTATGGGTCTACAGGCACTACTGGATAAATTTCTGAGCTTTTGCCGCGAGAGAAATTGGAATTGAACACCACTAAAACTAAATTTATGGTGTTCGGAAAAGTACGAGGAGGTGTAAGAGAGGTTAAGATCTTACAAGAACCATTGGAGCGGGTAAAAGTTTTGATTACTTGGGCATAGGCTTAAATGAGACGCTTAGCTGGGAATATCAGCTGAGAAAGAGTTTCCTGATACTATGCCAAAGATCTAAATCAGTACTAAGATTCTTAAAAAAGTCATATACCCAACCTCTTTCACCGGCCCTTGAAATTTATCGCGCAAAAGCCCAAAGTGGTGCCTTATACGGAGCAGAGATATGGGGATTTAACTCAGTTAATAAACTAACAATTTGCAAGAACAATTTCGCAAGGGCTCTCATTTTGCTACCTATCACTACACCACTCGCTCCACTCTTTTGTGATCTTGGGATAAAAAGAATAGGCGATTTGGCCGCCCTGAGACCATTAACTTATTGGCTGCGCCTCTGGACCATCCCGCAACTAATTGATTACCGTAATTCTTTACGGGAGGTCCTAGCACTAAATGGGGCAAAACAACTACTGTGGTTCAGACATATTGCCAAATGGTGTAAATTACTTAACCTGACGGCCCTGTGGGAGCACCCAGAAAAGGCCATTAGACACGATATTTTGACCCTCAAAGCTACTTACTGGAGTGTAGTAGGGGGTTATATACCAATAATCAAAGAAGTGGTCAGTTAACATCTAACTTTTTAAATGTTAAATCAAGTTTTTTGTTCGAACCCTTTCTTGATTTGATTTCACCCCCCCTTGCCAAGAGTCTATATATTAGATTTAGATACGGTAACCTACTATTGAAATTTCCAGGGAAAGAGGCGACTGGCCTGGTTTTAGATCTTTGTCCTGCTTGCCGTGAAGCTCATGAATCTGAAGAACACATCTTGTTTTTTTGTACAAAGTATAGGCAGTTGCGCAAGAAATGGATTAGACCACTATGTCTCAATCTGGGAGCTAGGCAGCACCAGATTGCATTTAGGATCTTAAAATCTGATACATCTGGGCCAATAGTTTTTGCTCTCAGTCGCTTTCTATTTACTTTCTGGTTGATCCGTAAAAAGTTCTTATTATAGTAACGAAGTCGTTTTTAATCTTTTTTCTCCCTACGCTGTATATGTATTTTAAAAATTAAGTAGGTATACATGGTCCAGTATTTTAAATGATCGGAAGACTGTATAGCACTTTCTTTTTAGTTTGATTATGCAGAATGAATTTTTATATGTCGTTTTATTTTGTTTTGGGATGTCATCTGTACTTGTGCTCTAAATGGTTTAATACTATTTTAACTGTACATATATTCGTGTTTTATTTTTTGTATACTTTGATGGTGTTTTGTACAAATGACTGAATAAAGTAATAATACATACATACTGCTCAACGACTGGTGGGGTGACTTCTACTGGCTAGAATCAACACTGTCACCCTTGACTCATGGTGCAAGATTACCTGCAACATACACCACAAAATATTTAAATAGATATGAATTCCAGCATGCATAGACACACTCCTGGCATGCATTGCCTTTTTCTTTTTTTGCTGGAAGGAAAGCAGTCTTGGGAAAATGTGTATACAAACATTAGAATATGTCATTTGCAGGATATAAAACATTTGGGGGAACATCTCTCGGATCACTCGGCAGTAACTTTATCTGTCAAAGTGCCAGCAAAGTCGATCCATAGAAGATGAACCCTAGATCGTGCTATTCTTTTGGAGGAAGATGTAATTGAGAGGTTAATTGTGGAGACAAAAGCTTTTTTTCTAACCAATATAGATACTGCCCCAATAGAAGTTGTCTGGGACACGTAAAAAGCTTTTTTGAGAGGTCACATAACGTCACTCCAAATTGCCAGACAGAAAAAGTACAGTGTTGAAGTGGAAGGGATAGAGCATAAAATCCAAAAGGCAGAGCAAAACCTCATTACCCACGGGAGTAATCTGTCGGATAAAGACATCTCAGCAAATCTCCAGTCTCTTAAATTAGATCTGACTGGGGTGATTGATTCTAGGCTGAAAAAGAGGTGGCAAGCTAGCAAGCTAGCTCACTTCGAGTATGGGGAGGGCTGCGGGAAGCTTCTGGCGTGGAAGACCAAACAAGATATTGCCAGACAAACCATCAAAGAAGTAAACTCTGACATCTCAGGGAGTTTACTTAAGAGCCCTGTAGAAATTGAAGAGGCTTTTCAAAAACATTTTGAAGAGGTATATCAAGATGATCTGATTGTCCAGGAGAAAGAAATTAGGGCCTGGCTGGGCCAAGATCTCCCGAACAAAATCACTGAGGATCAATCCCATAACATGAATAGTCCGATAACAAGTAATGAGATCATGAAAGCATTAGTATCTGGAAAATCTGGGAAAGTTGCAGGACCAGATGGTCTGCCTGTGGAACTATATAAAGTGCTAATGGAAGCACTTATTCCCGTTATGGTGAAGTTATTTTCCCATATTTTTGAAAAGGGCGGGAATATGCCGCTATCTTGGAATGAAGCTACAGTAGCTTTGATTCTTAAACCTTCAAAGTCGCCTCGCTCATGTGATTCATATCGACCAATCTCCCTGCTAAATCTTAGTTATATGATCTTTGCAAAGATTTTGGCAGAGAGGTTGAATGGAGTGATAGAGGGGCTACTGCACAGGGATCAAAAAGGCTTCGTTCGGGGGAGAGGAATTCGAGATCTTACTTATAATTTGATTGGGGCAATCGATTTAGCAACACTTTATAAAACACCACTGGCTATTATGACGGATGCTACAAAGGCTTTTGATAGAGTTAACTGGGCCTACTTAAAGTATATACTGAGATTATGTAATTTAGGGGAAAGTAGGACAGTTACTCTGATCTATCAAACTTCTATAGCCAGAATCCTAGTGAACGGGAACCTATCTGCTCCAGTTAAAATCTGTAGGGGCACAAGGCAGGGTTGCCCGTTATCCCCGTTGCTTTTTAATTTATATATTGAGCCCCTAGCTGAAAAGATTAGAAGACATTCCGGAATACTCCCATTTAAATGTAAGAACTGGGAAAGGAAGGTGGCTCTATACGCCGATGATCTGATGGTATTTACATCAGATTTAAATACTGCAATTCCAATAATCTACAAGGAAGCACAACAGTTCGGTCAGGTTTCTGGTTATGAAATCAATGCGGCAAAGGCTGAGTGTATGGCCTGGAACCTAGTCACAAACGTCCATCCAACGAAAAAGTGATAAGGTATCTGGGCATAATGATTACACACAATATTGAAGATATTACCTATTTAAATTTCTACAAAATTAGCAAGGAAATTCATAATTCTTTAATGAGTTGGGCTTAATTACCTACAACATTAATAGGTAGAGTTAATTTAGTAAAAATGATGGTTCTACCTAAACTGATTTTTTTACTACAAAACATCCCCTTGGCATTTAAAGAAGACGGTTTGAAAAAACTCCAGGCAAAAATAAACAGTTTTATATGGGCCTCGAAAGGTGTTAGGATATCATGGAAGAAATTATGCAGAAAGAAAAACAAGGGAGGGCTGTGCCTGCCAGATTTAGTTTTTATGCGTGGGTATTCCTAATGAGGGCCGGGAAAATGCTTATGAATGTACCAGACAGCTCAGACATAGGTACAATGTTTAAGGAGATGCTGCTAGATTTAAAGGGAGGGGACCAGGGCTTTATATATAAATTTGGTTACCCAAGATTTTTTTTTAAAGTTCGCCTAAAGATCTTAAATGGTCTAGCCTCTACATGGTCTAAGGTTAGGAAGTTATTACAGATCAGTTATTACAGCGCATTGGCACCCATCTGGGACGCTCTGGGCTCGCCTGAATGGACTAAGGACTCTCTGGTAACCCCCTTGAAAATAGTTGGAATATTACGCTTGGAACAACTTGTACCGGAGGGTTCTTTGCTTTCCTGGGATGCTTTGAGTACACTTACGGATAATGGATTATCTAAATTTAAGTATTGGCAAATTAAGAGCTGGCATCAAGCCGTTGGTACGACAGTTGGTGTGACTAACGAATTGGAGAAGACCCTGAGGAAAAAAATCGCGAAAAAGAAAGAGGTGGCGATCCTATATTGGCTTTTGCTAGACTTGGCAGAGGGCCAATTTAAACTTCCATCGGAGCTGTGGGGAGAGTGCTTGCCTGGCGCCTATCCAGAAGACTTATGGCAAGTATCTTATAACACCTTGTATACTACAGTTCAAGCTGCAAACCTAAGGAGAAACCATATTTTTTGTCTCCACAGGGTGTACTGGTCTCCCTTAAAGCTATCCAAATTCACGAAGGGTCCTACTCCAAAATGTCCAAAATGTTTCCAGGCTAAAGCAGATGATGTCCATTTGTTTTTAACTTGTCCAATGTTATACCATTTCTGGACCGCTGTAAGTAGAGGTATGGAAGCTATGTTTGGGCCGGGTATCCAGGTGAGCACGATTTTGGTGTTTTTTGGGTTGTCTCCATATTATGAGTCAATGTCCCTGGAGGAAAACAAGTTATTTTTTTTATTTAATTTTACTTGCACGGAGAGAAATCTGTAAATTTTGGGTTAAAAGTACATCTCCGACGCTTCTAGAGTGGTTACTCTCTATTAAATACACGATGAAGCTTGATAGAGCCTTATTAGAAAAGAAGAGCAAGAAAAAAGATTTTTGGGCCCCATGTGAGGAATGGCTGGGTACTTTTTGATCGGCAGGGGGAATCAGTCCAATGATTATGCCTCTATACTGAATTACTTCAACCCTCTGGTTGTTCTGCGAGGTGCCCAGAGAGATACAGAACAGACCGAAAGGGAGGTTCTGTGTAAAGTGCTTCCATTTAGATACAGAGCTCTCCAGTTGGTGCCAATTAAGTGGGGGGCCGCGGAGATATCCGAATTGCTCTGGGTTTATCTAATGGCGAATGAGGACATTAAAAAAAAAAAAAAAAAAAAAACATTAGAATATGTCAAGATTACCACAGTAGTGCTAGAACCGGAAACCTGAAGCTATATGGTAGAATTCCTGGTATTTGCATAAGTCTATATTGGTGAGGTCGCCAACAGTTAAATCTTACAGGAGGTAGCTACCCACCCTCCATCTATGTTTTGACTACCTGGTACTGAGTCAGTCAAGACAGCAATGTGTGGTGCTGTGTGTATTTCCAGGTGAGTAAAGCAATGCAGAGGCACACTACCTGAACTTGCTTGATATAACTCATTTCACATATGTTAATGAGCAAAAGATGAACCCAGTTGCATGATGCAATACTAACACCAAAGTCTCCATATCTAGACTATGTGTCCTATTCCATATGAACACATCATCATGTTTGCCACTCAGTGTCAGGAATTGTATGGTTATAAGTGCATTTGTGACTACATTGCTATATCATATACCTACACTTCCAACACTTAAGTCAGCATGGCTTGTTTGATTAGGAGATGTATTTACACAGAAGGGATATTGTTCTTATCTCTTTCCCAATATTTGATGTTGGTCTGGCCTGCCACATGTAATTGTATGACATTGAATGTATATTATTGAGACATCATGCACATTTCCCACTTGAGATGATACGTTATTCCTTTACTTCCCCAGACAACATGTCAGATGATGAGACCAAGCAGAACCACATTTGTTTGGAGTGCTACCATCACATCCAGCATAAAGCAAAGGCCTGTAAGAGAATGGGTGTGAAATACGAAGAAGGCAAGGGTGTCGGGACATGGAATGCCGGAAGGCAGGCACAGCAAGGACAAACCAATGGGCACAAACAACAGCAATCCTGCAGCAACAGCAGGCGGACGATCCAAAGGCCATCCCAGGCCCTTCTACAGCACATCATGTTCCAGCCACAACGGACCATACAGCCAGCCTTGCAACTGGTTCATTGTTTGAGGCGCAGCCCCTCAAAGACCTGCAAGAACTAAAAATAAGGATGCACAGGATTGAGGAGGAGCTGGCAAGCCTCCAGGCCACAATGCTCACCCTACAGAAGGCCATGGAACGCATCCCTGCCCAGATTTGACTCTCCCTCAGACATTTCCCATCCCCTGATATATTTAATGTTATTTTTATTGTTTTATTAGTTTAGGTATAGTGTTAGTTAGGATTTAGTATAGTGATAGTGTAGGTTAGTGTCAGTGTTATTTTTAACATGTTTAAATAGGGAGTAGTTTTTAGGTGTGTTTTTAGGTGGGTAGGCTTTTAAATGTGTGGTGAGTTGATGTTTAGTGTGTGTATAAAAAAAATATATCTGAAAACAATACCCCAAAAATATTATTTTTTTTAGATTTTCATTTATAGGTAGTGTATGTTTCAGATGTGGTAGTTGTCTGCATTGTGTTGAGCTATGTGTATTAAGGGGGGGAGGTGAGGGTATATGTTTAACTTGTCATGTGTGTATAGTAGGTAAGATAGTTTAGGATAAGTTAAGATAGGGTAGGCTAGAGTTAAGGTTAGTTAGGGTAGGCTAGGTAGGTGTAGGTAGTTTAAGGTAGGTTAGGATAGGGTAAGGTAGAGTTAAGGTTAGTTAGTTTATTCTAGATGGGTATAGGTAGTTTATATATATATATATATCATTTGTTTTCAACTTTCACAACTTAGTCATCATTTCAAATTTATGAGTAACCTAACATAGTCTAAGTTGAGTTCAGTACATGATGTAGCTATTGACCTGCAGGCTTTGTAGTTAAGTGTTGTTTTTTCAGAGGCCTATGGCGAATTGATACTCTACCTGACAATTGAGACAAGTGTGGTGGCTTTTAATGCTTTTGCCACTGTAAGTGGACCTCTTTTGTACATTTTGCTTACAACACAACACAGGCTGCATACTACTGTTGTAATATGTGTGAAAGTTATAAAGGCAGTATAGTTGGTATAGTTTTGCCACAACAGATTACAGATTCGAGACTGCAGTGGGACACACTGGTGCTGCCAGTACTGCACTACCCTTGCACCATTGTGCAAGTGGGTCATTGTTGTTAACTATTTACGATTCATGAATGTATCCACACCTGCCTGTAGACCTTGGATAACTACTTTCAATGATTCATGCCCATAAGTTGCCCATGTCATCTTCCCCTGGGGAGGTGTTGCTTTGTGCCTGGTTGTGTGCTCTGGCTCCGATGCAGCAATATGTGTGTGTAATGTACTGTAGATGTAATGTGTGGTTACACCTGCACTCAAAACATATGAGGTCTCTCACGGGCGGAGGAACACATTTACCCTACTTACCCCAAAGTAGCATTATTGAGCATTTACTAATTGGCACTGGGCCCCAATAAAAAGGGCTTGCATTTCTTGCATACTGACATACAAGGAATTGTATTGCCTTTGTGCATCCTTGTGTGGCACAGGTATGATGCAAATTCTTAAGGAGTATGGGCATGACTATCTGTCTATCATTAGAGCACACATAATAATTTATGTACTTTAGGATCTCTACAGTGAGAGTATTGTGGCTATCATATGTGCTTGATAACATTGTCATGTTCACTGAGACAGAAATATGTGGATGAGTGCAACAGTGTTATTGGCTCATATGGCTCACAGACCTCATTTTTAGAAGGTAGACATTTGTGTGTTTAGTTGGAGCTTTGCACTGTGTGTCAGTCAAGGACCTGAAGCTTATTTTCACAGTCTCACGTTCCATTGGGAAGCAACACATTCCTCATCATGCCATGGCAGTGGATGCACTTTTTGTTGCTGCATATCCATAGAGAGCAGATGCTAGTGACTTTTGCTCACTCTCCTTGAGATGCTATGAAGTGAGTTATGTTAACACACATCCACTGTTAGAAATGGGTGTCTCTAGTTGGCAAGGGTTTGTACATTTGTCCAAGTAGGGACCCTTCCTTCTAGTCAGGGTAATGGAGTTACACTCCTCAAATAACCCCTGCTCACCCCCTTGGTAACTTGGCACGAGCAGTCAGGCTTATCTAATAGGCAGTGTGTAAAGCATTTGCACATAACCGACAGTAATACAGTGAAAACACTACAAAAGGACACCACACCAGTTTTAGAAAAATATCCAATATTTTATATATTTACATCAAGTCCCAAATGGTAAAAATCCACAATACAGTACTTAAAAAGGTATACTTTGCAAGAATACTTGAAAAACACTGTTTGTACGAGTCAGTAGCTCCGTCCGGGGCTACCGCGGTGCTGAAAACAACAGAGTCTAACCGTTCCAGCTGATCGCGTCGGTACAGGCCAGCCAAAGCGTGAACAGACTTGGTAACAGTACCTTTCTCGTTGCGGCTGACAGGTTGGTGCGAGCCGGTCGTGGCAACCGTCGCGGTTGCATTGCAAAATGGAAGCAGTGCAGGGTGCGGTGTCCTCTCGATGCGGTGCAGGCAGCGGCTCAGTGACGATCCTCCAGATGGCGTCGGTGAGACCAAGGCTTACGGTGCAGGGCGAGACGGTGCTCGATGCGGTGCTGGCAGGTGGCTGTGCAGGCGACAGAGTCGGTTAGCGGGAGCTGGCGTCGGTCAGCCCAGATGGCTGTGTGGGAGGAGGCAGTGCCCACAGGTCACGGTGCAAGCAGCGGCTCGGTGGCGGCAGCGGCGGTTGTCGTCATCGGTGACACCAGGGTTGAGGTGCGAGATGCGGACAGTGTGGTCTGTGGTGCGGTCAGGACACAGAGCCAGCGACAGAGTCGGTGACGGAGTCAGTTGCTTTTCCCTTCTCTGTGGCAACTGAAACAGCGGTTCCAGAAGCGGTACCCAGAGGTTGGTGAAGTCTTTGCAGTCCCTGAGACTTCAGAACAGGAGGCAAGTTCTATTTCAGGTCCCTGACCCAACTAGACTCTCTGGAGCCACGGCTCCTCCCCAGCCCCTGTCATCCCAAAGCCACACAGTCAATCCACAAACTAGCAGAGGCATACTGGATGGCTAAGCAAGAAAATACCTACTTTCTAAAAAGTGGTATTTTCAAACACAAAATGTAAAAATCACCTTAACTAAAAGATGCATCTTTAGATTCTGAGTTCAGGTATACTAAACTTTATTTTTCCACCTTGTTCCCAGGGGTAGTTATATTTATAAGATGTTATAAACAAACTCCCCAAAAAGGGAAGGTTAGGGCCTGGCAAGTGTGTACACTTGTCAAGTCGACATGGCAGCACCAGACTGCACACAGGCCGTGCAATGGCAGGCCAGAGTTATATTATAGGCTGCTTGTGTTGGTGGCACAACCAGTGCTGCAAGCCCACTAGCAGCATTTGATTTACGGGCCCTGGGCACACACGGTGCACTGTACTAGGGGCTGACTAGCAAATCAAATCAGCCAATCATGGAAACACCAATCCATAATACAAATTTCACAGAGAGCATATGCACTTTAGCACTGAATAGCAGTGGTAAAGTGCCCAGAGTCCTAAAACCAACAACAGCAGGTCAGGAAAAACAGGAGGAAGAAGCAAAAAGTGTGGGGATAACCCTGCAAAAAGCACCATCTCCAACATCCACCATGGTATAGGTAGTTTGTTCATCAACAAATATACAACACTCTGGATTAGATTAGTGAATTTATTTACAATTTTTGGTTGGCTCAGCACAAACTTTTTTGCAATGTTTGGGGTGACAACACCAACATTGTTTGTGAGCACAGGCTGTACAGACAGAGTCTATTTGGTAGACATGTCATGCGACATGTAGAGGTGAGGAGAATTTCAATGAGGAGGTACAAATTGCCATTAGGAAAAGGTAGGCTTCTTCAAAAGTCCACAAGTGGATGAGATTAACAGGTGCACAAACGTAAAGGCACATTGCTGGGTGACAAAGGTGGCATGATGACAAACACAAGACCACTGGGAAACTGGCCAGGGCGCACAGACAAATGTTACCTGGCAGTTCGCTGAAGGAAACTGGTGAAGTCCACATCTTGCTCCCCTGATGGGTGCTGTGCCTCCCCTGCAGGTGGTGGTGTTTATGTGAGAGGCATCTGAGGCACACAACATTAGGTACTGATGGCTTCTCAACAAAGAAACAACGTCGCTATGGAGGGTAGCTATTGTTGTTATGTAGGAGTCTAACTTGTGCTCCATAATGCCATGATGTTAATGATGGTCCCCAGCCTGGTGACAACCTCACTGGTGTCAGAGGTTCAGCCCTGTTGTTCTTGGGAAAGGTAAAGGGCAAAATGACTACAGAAACAGCACAGTTGGCGAGAAGTATATGATGGAAATAAAAATTGTGATAAGAAAAATGAAAATAATTACTACTACGATAAACATGATGAAGCCCCATTGGGATTGCATATAGAATTTTCACACAATTTCCCCTCACATTCTGATTGGGAAATCTGTCATTTTCTGACAGTTGTTCTTACAGCTGGCTCTTTGAAGGTGAATGGAAAAGAGAAGCAGGCACAGACATCTGTGATGGATCGCACGACGAGAACAAGGAGCTATACTCACCAGACGGCAACCCATACTGGTGCACCTGAAGCTGAATGGTGACTGCTTCCTGAAATCAGCAGTATAATGCACCCCATTCGACTGAGAAAAAGAAAGGGAAAGATGCTTCCTACCATAGAAACCAACTGCCTGAACAAATGTAGTGACAGCTAGTTTGAGGTGTAATGGGGTATATAGACATAACAAAACAATGAACAGTAAAAACTACATAAATGTCTGTTTCAAGATAGAAATTTAGGAACTGAAAATGTTAAATTAAGGGAACAAGAGTACACAAGGAAGGACAGCAAACCTAAGCCCCTACATGTCCCTACTTTCCTGCTTCTCAGAAAACAAAATGAGACATTTGGCACTTGGCTATTGGGAGGGGCTGAATTCTCTTGAAATTAATTTTCCATTGTCAGCAGTACAGTGATAGACCAGCGACTCTTACATACCGCACTCATACCATTGATATCACAAGATTACACAGATGATGCACTAACGAAGAAAAGAGTCATCAATCTCTCTTTATCTACTGTGATGAATGAAATGAGTTAATGCCTGAAGAAGGCCACAGCCAGTAGTAGGCAAGGCTGAAAAAGGATTTTGATTTCTAACGTCCATAGACACACAGACATCTTGAAATTTTAGTTATGATTTGTTTTCCCCAGTTCACACTTAGAGTGACGCAATTAGGTTCAGATAATTAGGACTAGAGGAAGTTAGAAATAAAGTCTGATTAACTGATACAACTGTGGGTTCCTCCAAATTATGGATCAGTGACACTTGTCACATAATCCACAATCTGCTCTATCATTTGCAGTTTTGAACAAAAACAATGTATATCTCAGATGGACCCAAAGTAACATAACACTGGGATAAATGTTTTGGCACACACATTCTTAAAGTTATCTGCGAACTTAAGTTGTTGCGTGCTGTATTCATTTAATCAACTGGTGTTAAAGTGGTGACAATTTTGTCCACATATTATTAATATCCCCAAATATGGACTTGCTTTTTAACGTCTGATGCTGAAACATGATGGCCTGTACTGGCTCATTGCAGAGCAAACTCCTGTTTCAATGCACTTGCAGTGTGTAAATTGAATTAATTTAACCTGATATGTCTCTTAGTTAGTGCATTATCTTAGAGAGCACAGCTCAGAAAAAGACACAAACCCCACTCAGTTTTTCTGAGCTGTAATTTCTGAAAATCAAGCTTCAACTCGTAGAAATATCAGGTTAAATGTGCTCACTTGACACAGTTGATGCCCATAACAACAAGCAACCAATGTTCACCGAGCCAGCGGACCCTATCATGGCACGGCCGGTGCTGAGCACCGGAAAGTACCGGCTCAAATTAAGCACTGCATAGATATATTGAATGTTACAGTGTATGCCAGGACGAAAGTGGTATAATACATATTTAATGTAAAATTGTGTTCTAAGGGGATGTGTTGATGCACGTAGGTGTTACCAAATCACTCCTATTTCGGCCCAGAACTGAAAACGCAGTTTAAAACCTAACTCGGAAGCTCAAAATAAAAGAGAGGTGCGCCTTTTATTACGAATATGTGTACAAATAGACTTATTATCTCCTGAAGGCTACACCACAAGATGCAGTCAAACCTGCCCTACACTTCGGCCTTCATTGCCTTAACTCCAATGACCCGCACTGTATATTAACTGAAATCAATAACTATTTCCCACAATCATTTTCAGATAACGGAAAGGTTAACAGTTCCAGGGAAACAGCGGGATTCGGACATATAAGACATTTTCTGGAACCAAATCACCTCTAAACAAGTGAAGAAAGCCAATGTAAAAAGAGCAGGCAGAGATATTAACAAAACAGCTGACATACACTGATGCTTGTTTATCACCAACATTGGAATGTTTATCACCAACATTGGAAACAAATACAGAAGCAGGACTGCTGCAAACCTGCCGGTAAAAGGATCTCTGATTCATCCCTCAGACATACTGAGTTATTTGACAATGTGGGAGAGCAATTATGAAACAAATGTAAGAGACAAATTGGTTCACTGCCTAATCAGGGCCAACATTTGTCTAGAGTGAATCAGCTCAACAAAATGAGTCTAAAAGGCAACAACAAGAACACAAAGCAACTGGAAAGTCATAGGGTTTAATCTCATCTCTTAACTTCTGTACATCTGAACTGAATCTTGGAAGTTTTGAAGTTACAAAATCGGAAGAAACATAGTATTGTAAAGCATTTATTGCAACATTGCCCACGTCCAAAGATTTGCTGAACATCTGAAATTCGCTAGGCAATACAAATGAAAGCCTCCCATCTACACATTTATTTTCCTGGTGTTGTTAATCAATTAAATTAGACCCTGTCAAACATATTTCTAAATGTCAATAGAGGCACATACAGAAGAAATATTTAAGATTTTTGCATTTAGATGTAGCTATTCCAACCTGTGCTGAGAAGGTCAGTTTGCAAATGATGGTTGACAAATATATTCTAGAAGTGTATTTTTGAGTGATCCTACTCTGTCAAATCGCATGACATCCAAGACATTAATATTGAATATAATCTATAAAGTAGGATGAATGTTGAATTTTCGAACGTTTAAGATCATTCCATCAAGTGACAGCTATCCTGGTTGGCAGTTACCTTTGGCAATAACTTTGGGATTTCCAAGTGCTTACTGTGATTAGTTCACTTTTATATTCATCAATCGCACTTCTCTTTTTGTATAGGTCAAAAAGAGTCAGCATTTAAAATAGCGCTAGAATTTATAAAATGTGTGATGCATTTGAATGATCTGAGATGTGGCATGTCTGGGCATACCCTTCCCACCTAGGGCGAAATGCAAAACACACAAGATGATGGACGGAATGCTGCACATTGGCAAACATTCACCCCCAGTCACAGATCTGGGTTTAATCCATCGTTATTTTGCTTCACCACGCCACCCCAGTTCAGACATAGCCATTTGCAAATCAGTCTTGACCCTGTGCCTCATGGGAACAGTCCAGACCGAACTGCCAAGCCATGTCTTCCCTGGACCGGAATCAAGCATCCTAGGACCGGTTTCAGGCTATCAGCCTTCATCAGCCAGGATAGCTTGACTCCAGTGGCGTAGTGAGCACGGGACCCACGTCTGGGCATACCCTTCCCACCTAGGGCGAAATGCAAAACACACAAGATGATGGACGGAATGCTGCACATTGGCAAACATTCACCCCCAGTCACAGATCTGGGTTTAATCTATCGTTATTTTGCTTCACCACGCCACCCCAGTTCAGACATAGCCATATGCAAATCAGTCTTGACCCTGTGCCTCATGGGAACAGTCCAGACCGAACTGCCAAGCCATGTCTTCCCTGGACCGGAATCAAGCATCCTAGGACCGGTTTCAGGCTATCAGCCTTCATCAGCCAGGATAGCTTGACTCCAGTGGCGTAGTGAGCACGGGACCCACGTCTGGGCATACCCTTCCCACCTAGGGCGAAATGCAAAACACACAAGATGATGGACGGAATGCTGCACATTGGCAAACATTCACCCCCAGTCACAGATCTGGGTTTAATCCATCGTTATTTTGCTTCACCACGCCACCCCAGTTCAGACATAGCCATATGCAAATCAGTCTTGACCCTGTGCCTCATGGGAACAGTCCAGACCGAACTGCCAAGCCATGTCTTCCCTGGACCGGAATCAAGCATCCTAGGACCGGTTTCAGGCTATCAGCCTTCATCAGCCAGGATAGCTTGACTCCAGTGGCGTAGTGAGCACGGGACCCACGTCTGGGCATACCCTTCCCACCTAGGGCGAAATGCAAAACACACAAGATGATGGACGGAATGCTGCACATTGGCAAACAAATACCCCCAGTCACAGATCTGGGTTTAATCCATCGTTATTTTGCTTCACCACGCCACCCGAGTTCAGACATAGCCATATGCAAATCAGTCTTGACCCTGTGCCTCATGGGAACAGTCCAGACCGAACTGCCAAGCCATGTCTTCCCTGG
The DNA here is from genome assembly GCA_963921515.1 of Calotriton arnoldi. Taxonomy (NCBI): domain Eukaryota; kingdom Metazoa; phylum Chordata; class Amphibia; order Caudata; family Salamandridae; genus Calotriton; species Calotriton arnoldi. The sequence goes on along the minus strand of CAWUFW010014362.1, from coordinate 46,570 downwards.
ACCAGAATCAAGCATCCTAGGACCGGTTTCAGGCTATCAGCCTTCATCAGCCAGGATAGCTTGACTCCAGTGGCGTAGTGAGCACGGGACCCACGTCTGGGCATACCCTTCCCACCTAGGGCGAAATGCAAAACACACAAGATGATGGACGGAATGCTGCACATTGGCAAACATTCACCCCCAGTCACAGATCTGGGTTTAATCCATCGTTATTTTGCTTCACCACGCCACTCCCAGTTCAGACATAGCCATATGCAAATCAGTCTTGACCCTGTGCCTCATGGGAACAGTCCAGACCGAACTGCCAAGCCATGTCTTCCCTGGACCTGAATCAAGCATCCTAGGACCGGTTTCAGGCTATCAGCCTTCATCAGCCAGGATAGCTTGACTCCAGTGGCGTAGTGAGCACGGGACCCACGTCTGGGCATACCCTTCCCACCACGGGCGAAATGCAAAACACACAAGATGATGGACGGAATGCTGCACATTGGCAAACATTCACCCCCAGTCACAGATCTGGGATTAATCCATCGTTATTTTGCTTCACCACGCCACCCCAGTTCAGACATAGCCATGTGCAAATAAGTCTTGACCCTGTGCCTCATGGGAACAGTCCAGACCGAACTGCCAAGCCATGTCTTCCCTGGACCGGAATCAAGCATCCTAGGACCGGTTTCAGGCTATCAGCCTTCATCAGCCAGGATAGCTTGACTCCAGTGGCGTAGTGAGCACGGGACCCACGTCTGGGCATACCCTTCCCACTTAGGGTGAAATGCAAAACACACAATATGATGGACGGAATGCTGCACATTGGCAAACATTCACCCCCAGTCGCAGATCTGGGTTTAATCCATCGTTATTTTGCTTCACCACGCCACCCCAGTTCAGACATAGCCATATGCAAATCAGTCTTGACCCTGTGCCTCATGGGAACAGTCCAGACCGAACTGCCAAGCCATGTCTTCCCTGGACCGGAATCAAGCATCCTAGGACCGGTTTCAGGCTATCAGCCTTCATCAGCCAGGATAGCTTGACTCCTGTGGCGTAGTGAGCACGGGACCCACGTCTGGGCATACCCTTCCCACTTAGGGTGAAATGCAAAACACACAATATGATGGACGGAATGCTGCACATTGGCAAACATTCACCCCCAGTCGCAGATCTGGGTTTAATCCATCGTTATTTTGCTTCACCACGCCACCCCAGTTCAGACATAGCCATATGCAAATCAGTCTTGACCCTGTGCCTCATGGGAACAGTCCAGACCGAACTACCAAGCCATGTCTTCCCTGGACCGGAATCAAGCATCCTAGGACCGGTTTCAGGCTATCAGCCTTCATCAGCCAGGATAGCTTGACTCCTGTGGCGTAGTGAGCACGGGACCCACGTCTGGGCATACCCTTCCCACTTAGGGTGAAATGCAAAACACACAATATGATGGACGGAATGCTGCACATTGGCAAACATTCACCCCCAGTCGCAGATCTGGGTTTAATCCATCGTTATTTTGCTTCACCACGCCACCCCAGTTCAGACATAGCCATATGCAAATCAGTCTTGACCCTGTGCCTCATGGGAACAGTCCAGACCGAACTGCCAAGCCATGTCTTCCCTGGACCGGAATCAAGCATCCTAGGACCGGTTTCAGGCTATCAGCCTTCATCAGCCAGGATAGCTTGACTCCTGTGGCGTAGTGAGCACGGGACCCACGTCTGGGCATACCCTTCCCACTTAGGGTGAAATGCAAAACACACAATATGATGGATGGAATGCTGCACATTGGCAAACATTCACCCCCAGTCGCAGATCTGGGTTTAATCCATCGTTATTTTGCTTCACCACGCCACCCCAGTTCAGACATAGCCACATGCAAATCAGTCTTGACCCTGTGCCTCATGGGAACAGTCCAGACCGAACTGCCAAGCCATGTCTTCCCTGGACCGGAATCAAGCATCCTAGGACCGGTTTCAGGCTATCAGCCTTCATCAGCCAGGATAGCTTGACTCCAGTGGCGTAGTGAACACGGGACCCACGTCTGGGCATACCCTTCCCACCTAGGGCGAAATGCAAAACACACAAGATGATCGACGGAATGCTGCACATTGGCAAACATTCACCCCCAGTCACAGATCTGGGTTTAATCCATCGTTATTAGGCTTCACCACGCCACCCCAGTTCAGACATAGCCATATGCAAATCAGTCTTGACCCTGTGCCTCATGGGAACAGTCCAGACCGAACTGCCAAGCCATGTCTTCCCTGGACCGGAATCAAGCATCCTAGGACCGGTTTCAGGCTATCAGCCTTCATCAGCCAGGATAGCCTGACTCCAGTGGCGTAGTGAGCACGGGACCCACGTCTGGGCATACCCTTCCCACTTAGGGTGAAATGCAAAACACACAATATGATGGACGGAATGCTGCACATTGGCAAACATTCACCCCCAGTCACAGATCTGGGTTTAATCCATCGTTATTTTGCTTCACCACGCCACCCCAGTTCAGACATAGCCATATGCAAATCAGTCTTGACCCTGTGGCTCATGGGAACATTCCAGACCGAACTGCCTAACTGTTCAGCCGACTCCGAGATTTGAACCTGGTTCCCCAGATCACCTGTTGGCAGGTCTGACCTTTATGCCACATCCCCGCTTCACTTTTAAGCTCCTCAACAGTTTCTCACTGTCACTTCCACATTTGTTCAGCAACACCCCGTCAACACCGAACAAGCATTGGCAAAGCCCATAGATCTCAGCAATGCCCGAGCAATTGGCCTTGTCAATGTGAATGTCTTTTAGCCATGTTGTCTAGCAGCACATCTGCTGGTTCAGCATGGCTGAAAGCCACTAAAAAAGTGATATGATGCAGCCAGTGCAAGCCACGTCATAGCTGTTTTGTGACTTCTTTGTGTTGGGGGGCAAGATAATAAACTCAACATGGGGGCAGAGAGCCTCAGCATCGGCAAAACATCCTGTGAATTTTTCTGTGACTTTTGGCCATGCTAAACAGCAGACAACATGGCTAAAAGACATTCACATTGACAAGGTCAAGAGCTTGGGCATTGTTGCGAACTATTGGCTTTGCCAATGCTTGTTCATCATAGTTTGCCATGGGGATGGGGTCCCCGAGGCCAATTAAGGCTCAGGGAGGGTGCTGCATGTCCCCCTCCCCTTAATATATGGTTTGGCCCGAGGGGTTGGGGTCCCTGGGGCCCGAAGGCCAACCCTACTCTGCGCACGCCCAAGGCTGTGCGTAATGTGGGGTTGGCAGCCTACAGGGGGCTTGGCCCTAGGGCCTGGTGGCAGGCAAAGCCCTGGGTCCAATCTTACCGCTGCCAGCGGGGAGTTGGACGTATGGCCTGGCTGACATTTTCACCTAACTATAACATCCCTTTAACATTTGATTTTTTCTGTGAATTTCTAAGGTATTTTAATGTAAAGTAATGTAATATCACATTTCCTAGCTATAATGTCACTTTAACCTTTGGCTGCTTCAATGAATTTCAGTTTTTTTTCTAACGTAACGGAAAGTAAGGCAGAGTCACCGGCTTTGTTAAACAGTCAGCACATCAAAATATAAAAGGAAGACCTATTGGTGTTAACTATATTCCAAAATAATTTTCATAAATGCACATTGGGAAATACATAATAATTATTTTCACAAAACAAATGTAAAATAATCCGTTTAAAATATTGAAAGTGTGTTTGAGTCTTTCTTTACACTATTCAGGCCACAATATACAGCCATAGAACCAAACACAAGGCATCCCCGCACTCCAGCTGAAGAGCATACAGCTGCAGCTCAGAGTGTTTTAAAAAATAATTACAATCTTCAGCCACAGGGGAAAAGGGGCCCCGGCCATAGGACGGCTTGGGGACGGGTTTCCCCACACTCTCTCCCCAACTGAAAAATGCTTTGGCCCTGGAGGAAGGGTCCTTTTTTATTGGCTCAGGAGGAGGGCTACTTGTCCCCCTCCGCATAAATATCCAATCTACCCCAGGGTATTGGGTCCTCTGGACCTTAACATAGGTTGGAGAAGGGGGCTGCACACCCCCTCCACATAAGTGGCCACAGGGGATAGGGTCCTCTAGGCCTTAATATGGCTCAGGAAGAGGTATCGCACATCCCCTCCCCAAAATTGATGCTAGTGCTGACCCCTCGAGCCCTGTCACATTCCGTGGGCTTTAAAATTAAAAGGGTGGCAGCCTGGCATTTTTTTTGATCCCGCTAAAAAAAATTATGTATTTCGCTCCAGGCAGGATTCTTCTGAGTCCTACCTACCATGCCAAAGGGGCTCAGACTATACTTACCCGTCCCCCTATATGTTTTCTTAACCTTTTTTCAGGGCAGGGGACGGAGCCCCCGAGCCCTAAAATGGCCTCAACATCTTTGTTGGTGCCGAGGCAGGCAATCAGATCTTATTTTCTGATCTGCTGGGTCCGCGGATTCTCCTTGTCGAGAATATGCATATATTTGGAGGCTTTTCTCACAAATACAGAACAGATTTACACCAAATCACATTAAGCACACTTTCTGGATGAAGATCTAGCTTTCTGCCAGATTTGGTGCAATTCCGATCTGTCGTTTTGACTGTAGCTGCATCTAAAATTTCAATAGGAAATTGCATGGGGGACAAAATGTTGTGGACTATCGCTTTTTCTTGTTTCACGCTTGATGGATCACCCCGAAATTTTCAAGGAAGGAGCTGAGGTGGATGAAACAGTCAGTACCCACAACAGTGGGCAAGCCACTCCCCCCCTGCCCTCGAGCAGGACCACCCACCCGCCCGCCCCCAACCAGGCACTTCTGCTTTCTCGCAGTGCGAGAAGCAGAAACATTAAATGGTAGTTTTTACCATTTATGTTTCTAGCTTCTCGCACTGCCAGAAAGCAGTGGGGCGATGCCCCCACGCCCCAATGGGGGAGCCGCTAGCTCTGACCCCTAAAACATGTAGATTTTGACTAATCCCTGAATGGAGTATTTAACTTTTCTCTAAGGTCATTAGGCGTGTAGACAATTTGCGTATTTAGCTTTGGGTTTCTATGCAAAATTTGGCAAAACTACTTAAAATTATGTGTAATTACCTGAAATGTAAATCCATCATTTTGCAATATATTTTAGTGTGAAATACATCCTCACGTCAATTTTTGATGCGAGGACACATTTAACAAAAACAGAGTGAACAACAGCTGCTTGTGTATTGTTGTTTTCTTGTGTAAATATTTACTGCGAATTGTGAGTTTTGTGGTAAACTTTTACAATGAATGACGCATAAATACGCAAAGGGGTCGATTCCGATTCGGTCCGGAAAACGTACCGACCGACTCGGTGCGGGAATTTATTCCGACCGACACGAACCGGCGCCGTCCGACCCGGGTAGTACGATGAAATGCATGTGAAACCCGACCGACTCAGACGGAATACAAAACGAACGACCAAGCCGGACGGAAACAAGCCATCCGGCCGGAAAAACACACAAAACTAACCGACCGACACGCGCCCGGATAGCGACCGAACGAAACATTCCCGCGAACTCCGACCTGCGTAGTACGATGCTTTGCATGCGAAACACGACCGACTCGCACGGAGCACAAGCCGTACAACCACGCGCACACAAAACTCAGCCGAATCAACCCAATACTCTGCGACCGACTCGTACGCCGCACATGAAACCAACCTGAAACACAGCGGGAACGAGTCGGACAACATCTCATCAGACAACAGCAGCGTCCGACTCAGACACAAGAACGACTCCTACATGCACCCAAAGCACCAAGGGAAATTTTTTTTAAAAAAAGGCCAATCAAGCTACCACAAAGCCAATAAATACTGGGGGTGGGGGAAAAATGGAACAAGGACACACCCCCAACCCCACCTACATAAAGGCCACAAATCCCTACCATGAGCCTTTGCAAATCCTACAGACCTGCCAGCAAACAACACCATCACACAGCAACCACAGACACACTCACAGCTCATGCATCACACAAGCCACACACCATTACCACACTTACAAATAGCACCCTCACACACACCCAGCTAAACCTACACTCACACCCCCCCACTTGCACACACACACACATCAATCACCACCACCACCCATCACCATGCCCCCAAAGAAGAACCACAAGTTCCTAGATTGTGAATTGGAAGTCTTGGTAGATGAGATACTCAGGGTAGAGCCACAGTTGTTTGGTACATTGGTACAACAGACCCCCATGTCGCAGAAAACCAAGATGTGGGCGAGGATTGTCGACAGGGTGAATGCACAATCACCATGTTTGCGCACAAAGGAAGACATCCAGAACAGGTGGTATGATGTGCGCAGGAGGGTCCGGGACCTACTCAAAAAGGACTACATCATCAGCCAGCGCACCGGCAGTGGCCCTCCTGCAAAACCAATATACCTCAGGCCCTGGGAGGAGAAGGTGCGGGCCATCCTACCACCAGTGAGCGTATATGGACTAACAGACATCCGAGAGCCTGGTGAGTACACAACTTATATACACAATATGGTGTGACAAAACACACACAGCACCCTCAAAGGGATAGGCAAACCATGCACCCTCACCAAATACACAGCAAACAAAACATACTCATCCCAAGATGTGAATGCCAGTCAGACAAACACAATACCTACCATCTCATGGTGACATCTAACTGTGTCATGACATCTACAAACCTAACAACAAATACAGCAAGGCAGTGGCACAAATAGAACCAACAAACACTCACAGATATATTGACATCACTAGAACACCACCTCACATGGAAGATCACTGAAAGGAAGGAATTCTGTGTATGCTGGTAAAGTCAGTGTAGCCAATAGCATCATGGGAGTTGGAGTCATAGATATTGCTCAGCCCCACAATTGGCCCATCAACACCACCCTGAACCATGCTCACATCACAGGGAGTGGAAAAGAACTGACACTGGGTACTGCTGTGGGGAGCACAAGGCCCTGCTGGGAACTGTGCACCAACCAACAGCAGGACACCACTGTCAGCCATCTTGCCATTGCTGTCACACTCACACACAGTGAAGTCCACTCAAAAGGAAGGAAGTATGGGCATGCTGGGAAGGGGGGTGTAGGCCATAGCATGATGGGAGTTGTAGTCACAGATATTGTTCACCCTCACAATTGGCCCATCAACACCACTCTGAACCATGCTCACATCACAGGGAGTGGACAAGGACTTACAAGATGGCTGACACTGGCTACTGCTGTGGGGAGCACAAGGCCCTGCAGGCAACTGTGCAACAACCAACAGCAGGACACAACTGACTGACATCCTGAAAGACAACTTGCACTCCCTGCAATGGAAGCACGTACCATGGTGGGATATCTGGCTGGGTGGGAAGGAGGACTCACAGCACTGACCATAGTCACAAGCACCTCCCCTCACACCCCCCCCAACACTAACTCCACAGAACCCACCTGGGAGAATGCAATGCCTCACATTCTAACTCAAGATCCCACAAAGACCAACCAGCCGGGCTCATACTGTGTGAAGCACAGGGACACTCTTGGGACTGGTAGCCAAACAACCGCAAGGAGAACACTCTCAGCCAACCTGTCAGCACAGGCACCCCACCCCACAGGGAAGCAGAGTCCAAAGGAAGGAAGGATGGGCATGCTGGGAAGGGGGTGGAGGCAATAGCATGATGGGAGTGGTAGTCACAGATGTTGCTCAGCCTCACAATTGGCCCATCAACACCACCCTGAACCACGCTCACATCACAGGGAGTGGAAAAGGACTCACAAGATGGCTGACACTGGGCACTGCTAGGGGAGCACAAGGCCCTGCAGGCAACTGTGCAACAACCAACAGCAGGACACCACTGACTGACATCCTGAAAGACAACTTGCACTCCCTGCAATGGAAGCATGTTCCATGGTGGGATATTTGGGCGGGGGGGAGAAGTCGGCCCGGATGGCAACCAAATACCACCAATGCTGGTCAGGCACACACCTCAACATTCACATTGACATGCCACAGGTTGGCAGGACAATGTGCTACACCAATATCACTCACTGACTGTCATAACTGAGTAGAATGCAATGTCCAGGGCCGCATCCAGAGGTACAGTCACAACTGTCCGGTGTTTTAACAATTGATGCCTGTAGAAACATACCATACAATCTGTGTCTCTCCCCAAAACAGGTGAAGATGGGGACTCAGCAGCAGATGAGGAGGAGTCCCTGTCCCAGGCTCCGGGGGACACAGAGCTCACTGGTGTGGATCAGCCTCTGCACTCCTCAGATGGCGAACAACAAGCTGGACCCTCCAGTGCCAGTCATCATGCAGCACCAGCAGGACCAACATCTGCACCCCCTGCACCCACCCCTTCAACAACTGCCAACACACAGGCCACCCCTGCCAACACGGACACACCAAGGACCACAGGTGACAACAGCGCAGGGACCCAGGACCAAACTGGAGCCGCTGCCATCGAGCCCACTAACAACACCCAAGTGGGCACACGGTCACCTGTGCGTGGCACGCAGGCCCTGCACGTGTTGCCAGGGGTGGTGGGAGGGGTGGTAGACACAGGTCGCTATTTGCAGAGGGGTCAGGACTGCGTGATGACCCACAACTGGCACGCATTGCAGATGCATACCAGACCAGCACCGGAGAGGTCACCCAGGTAGTGGGGATCCTCAAGGACATACAACAGCAGCAGGCTGCCCATCATGCCCGCTTGGACTCCCACATGTCCCGTGTCGAGACACACATGTCTCGCATGGAGTCCAAGTGGGACACATTGCAAGAACTCACAGCGGTGCATAGGGACATACTGACATGCCTCCGCCAGATCAGCACCAACATGGCCTCACCTCCCTGTGCGCCCACAACATCTGTTGCCACTACATCCGCAACAGCCACAGGGAGGGAGGAGGACTCTGGCGGAGAGTACCCTGCACCGCGGCAGCCTGCACCTGAGGATCCCCCCAAGAAGAGGGGCCGTCCGAGGAGGCGAAACTGAGAGGCCGATGGCCAGCTACATCCCCCAGGAAGCCAACACCTGTTCTGGAACTTTTCCTCTGTGTGCAAACTGCACGCCCTGTCGATGGCAACCCAACTCGCCCACATGACATGGGGAGCTCTAGTTGTACAAATTCATCAGATGACTGTGGACTATACCCTGGACATTCCATCTACCAGGACTTCCAATTCACATGGGAACTTTGGATTCCAATTGCAATGTACAGCACCCACCATCCTGTGCATAAATCCCCACACCTTTTGTAAATAAACTCACCAAAAAACCATATCTGCCTCTGTTGTGATTCCAACGTGGTCTCTGTCATGGAGATGGTGATCAGAAATATGACACTGTGCATGCTGACTGCTACAGCAAGTCCAACACCATCATGGCAGTCATGGCGACGTGACACATATGAGGGAGACACACCACTAGGGCCACACAACACATACACACCAGGGCCATATGACTCATCCCCTACACTGATGTTGCCTGGAAATACAGTGCAATGCACAGACACCACACATATTCACAGTCTGTGTCAACTACAACACAGGTGCAGTAAGCAAATGTCACACAGATGTGTGACTACGGACAACGCACACCCCAAAATGTAGAACAGGTTTATTACATATTTGCTACATGTTGTTACCACTACAAATGCAAGCTAATCCCACCTGGCTGTGGCCACAAAGTCAAACAATGCAGAAGATAGAAAGTCCAGGGGTGTTTGGCACATCACCTGTAGGGGAACAACTGCTGCCACCTTGGAAGTTGAATCATTGATTCGGGGGATCCAAGTTGTTCTAACAACTCCAGCAGCACCCTGTGAAGGACAGACATGACACACACTCAAAAGCACAGAAGAACAGCACAGAATGGCAATACTCATGTCTAATACCTGTCACAAGTTAAATACACAAAAGCAAGTTAGCATGTCTACACTGTTGGCAAGTACAGACCACCTGCAAGGACACATCTCCACATGCATCCAGTCAAGTTGCACATGGCCACACTCAAACAGCACCAGAGCACCACACACATATCATGCAAATCAAATTCATTGATAGTACAACACTCTGGATACTCACATTCAGCTGAAGAAGTTGGTGATGAGCTGTGTGCGGACATCACCATCACCATCATCATCATCATCACTGGCATCGTGCCCCTGGCATGGATCCTCCACAGGTGGCGGATGTTGGTCATCGTCATCCAGGATGAGAGGCAACTCCTTCCGCACTGCCAGGTTGTGGAGCATGCAGCAGACGATGATAATCTTGCACACCTTTGCTGGGGCATATGGGAGGGCGCCTCCTGTCTTGTCCAGGCAGCGGAAGCGGCTCTTCAGGAGACCAAAGGTCCGCTCAATCACCCTCCTGGTCCGACCATGTGCCTCATTGTAGCGCATCTGGGCTGGTGTCACAGGGTTCCTGAGGGGTGTCAGCAACCACGGCATGTTGGGGTATCCTGAGTCACCTACAGACAGACAATTGCACATTAGCCAACATTGAAAAGTGTGCGGAAAGCAACATAGCACAACACACACAATGGTACAAAGTCAGTACACACCGACAAGCCAAGCACGCTGGTTCGGCATCTGTGACATCATCCTCGGGATGCGACTACTCCTCATCACGTAGGCATTGTGTGCAGAACCGGGGAAACGGGCACAAACATGTGTGATGGTCATGTTTGCAAGACATACCACCAGAGCATTGACAGAATGGTAATGTTTCCTGTTCCTGTATGCCTGCTCATGTGCCTGTGGTGGTACCAAAGCCACATGTGTCCCATCAATGGAGCCAATGACATGTGGCATCCTCCCCAGGGCATAGAAGTCACTCTTGACGTCAGTGAGTCGGTGACATTGTGGGAAATAGATGAACTGGTTAAGGCATCTCAACATCGCCACCAAAACATCGCGTAGCACACGGCTGAACATAGTCTGTGACATACCACCAGTAGATGCCACAGTGTGTTGAAAGGTACCGGTGGCAAAGAAGTGTAGGGCTGCCATCACCTTCACCTTGGGGGTCAGCGCTGTCGGATACGGCCGGCCAGGCTGCAAATGTGGGTCCAACCGCACTGCCAAATCCTCAATCAGCTGCCTGGTGAAGCGGTACCGTCGGATGCTGTCACGTTCCACCATCGTTGCCAGGTCTGGGAATGGTCGATGGACAGCAGGAGCCCTGCAGTGCAGAGGTGAAGAAGTCAAGATTGTCAGTCACCCCACATATGTGCCATTCTCCATACTGTAGTTCACATGCTACATCATCAGCAAACACTAGTACTTGATGTGTGTCTCGTCCTGTTTGGACACATATGGCACCCACATGGACATCATGTAACATCTCTGTTCAACATGTGTGGACAACAGGTCCCAGGGTGTGCTATGTGAAACCATTTGGCTGAGTCACAGTACCCATTTACTGCACTCACATTCCACACACATACCACAGTGACGTCTGGACAGATGCGCCACAGGCATCTCAACTCATTGACAGGTAGATTCCCAGGGAGCCTGTCTTGCCACATGGACACTGGCATGACATGGCGTATCATGTACACGTCAGAAAAATCAAACATGACTCCCACAGGTAGTGCCCCCTGTAGCCTCTGCAGGACAGACATGGACGTCAGTGACACACACACACAACATCTAAGTCCATGCACAAACAACATGGATGTGGAGACTGTCTCCCATTGTGCACATGGAGTCAGACATGTGAAACACAATATGCACACAGACTGCGGAGGGACATGACTATTGTGGCAATGGGCCACCCTGTGATGTACATGCTTTCACACATGAGCCTTGGGGTATGTGACATGTCATACATATACACAACCTGGAAATGTGACCATGCAACATGCTCCAAAATCGGTGTGCCCGCTCGGACCATTGCATTGCATGTGAGCGGGTACGCGTTGTACAGCAATGGTCCGATCGGTGTGCCCGCTCGGACCATTGCATTGCATGTGAGCGGGTACGCGTTGTACAGCAATGGTCCGATCGGTGTGCCCGCTCGGACCATTGCATTGCATGTGAGCGGGTACGCGTTGTTTTGCGGGTACGCGTTGTACAGCAATGGTCCGATCGATGTGCATGCATTAGGTGGGGCCTGGCATGGCAACGGATGCGGTTTTTGAATTTACAACGAGTCTGATGCAGTGAATTCAGTTGGCCAGCCACAACAATGTTGAAAATTCATGGGTGTCATGAAGTTGAATATTTGAAGGATGCTGTGGGCGTGTATTGGAGCTGCTATTCCATGGATTGGCCAGATTCAGAAGATGCTACCGACTTGGACCTATCACTTTGGACACATGGGACAGTATCTGCCTCTGCAGCACACATATAATGCTGGCTGTTCCCCTGAGAGCTCACTTGCCTGCACTACATGCTCCTGGACGACATCTGCCACTACACTGCTGCTGTCTCTGCATCCTCTGGCTGCTGCAATGGCACGTACTGTGGAGAGAGCCCCAGCCTTCACCCATGAGGAGAACCAGGCCCTGCTGGACAGCCTCCTTCCACAGTACAGCAAGCTGTATGGGACACCAGGGGAGCAGGTGAGTGTGCTGTCCACTGCCTCACTAATTGTGCATGTTGCCTGACTAGCAGGACTTACAGTGTGCACACCACTGGCTAGCATGCCCACTGAGCAGTTCGCACCCCCCAAAGTGTGTAGTCACTTGCACTGAACAGGTACAGTGGAGTGACAGTGCATTCAAACAAGGTTCACTACCCATGCAATGATACCATGTAGTAACTGCTGGCAGACTGTCCATAGCCCTCGTTGCACTGCCTGTGTACATCATATGCCCCTGTGATTGAGACATGTGTTTCCAACTGTGTGATGCACGGATATGTTGCATGTGTAGTAATGGCCTTTTCACTTTCTCATCCTCACAGGTTGATGCCCATCGGAAGCAGAACATCTGGCTGGACATCGTCCGGGCAGTCCGATCCGTGGGGGTCTACAAGCGCCGGATCCGCAACTGCCAGAAGAGGTGGCAGGACCTTTGTGGCTGGACCCGGAGGATCGCAAGGGTCCAGCTGAAGCTGTCGCCTCCTCGCAGGAGGGGCGGACACCGGACCCTGACCCCCCACATGCTCCAGATCCTGCCGGTGGTGTTCCCGGAGCTGGATGGGCAGCTGAAGGGCAGACAGCAGCAAGGAGGGGGTGAGTCTAAGACTGCACTGTGAACTTTGTCTAACATGCAATGTGCCCTCCTCTGGCCTGGTTAAACTTCCCCAGTACATCAGTCTTGTTGTCCAGTACCCATGTCCCTCTATTGTAACCTGGCCACTACCCATCTGATGCGCAAGTGTGCTCCTTACGCTCAGGATAATTGTGTCACTTGGGTACAGGGTCCTAACATTTTGCTTTGCTCAAGGTGGTGACAGATTTTGTTCCCGTGACATTGTGTTTGCTTTCATGGGTGGGTCAGTTGCTCACACAATGCCTGAGTCGTGCTATGTAGTCTGGGTGTAACTTTGATATGTGATCCACTTGCACATCTAATTCACCACATGTCCCTGGGGTATTTGCCACACCCCCATTCTGCGGGTGAGTAAATTGTCTGGGCCTCAGGAGTATGTATGTCAAGTGTGTCACACATGCTTAGCCACCTGCCCACTGACCAGGGCTCATCCCTCTTGCAGGTGGAGCCGGACAGTCATGCCTACTACAGGGCATACAATACACTCTGTACTCCCACTCCCGGGTATCATCTGACATGCTGTGCTCAGTGAAATGTTGCCTCAGGTGTCTGCCTCTGTGTTGTTGTGCTGTGACTACGTTGTCGTGACTCCTGTGATGTCCTTCGGTTAGGGGTCAGCATGCCATCTGCTATTGGACCATGTGAGACAAGACTTCTGTGACTCATAGGTGTTTGATCACTTGACTTTGCAGACAGGTGTATGAGACTGTGACTTTCAGGCAGCTGTTCATCATTCACAGCACACTGTGAGGTGCTCTGGTTCAGGGAGTAGGGTTTCATGTCTCCCATTTGTCCAAATGGTGTGCAGTGTACAAATACTGGTTCAGAGGATGTGGTTAGTGGGGGATGAACATGTGCACTTGTCAGTTACATTACTTGCCTTCCCCATGTCCTAGGATAGTGACACAGTGCAGACTGTTGTTTGCTGGCTAACATGGCCATGTGACTTGAGACAGTGATGTATGACTTTGCAGGCATGCCTGTGTCATGGCATTAAACTTCCTAAGGGTGATCCTGCAGGGTGGTGACATGTGCAACAGGCACCCCATTGTGGCATTGACTATCCGGACATGGGTGCTTCATGGGGTCTGGTGCTGGTATGCATCACATGCATTTCTGTTTAGGCTCAGGCCGTCCATTTATCCAGACACCTGCACTGACTCAGTGGCAAGTGATGTGAGGTGGGCATGTTCACACACTTCACCGTGTTCTCAGCAATGTCCAAATACTGTGTAGGTGGTGCATGTGTCCACACTGGGGTCTTACCATCAGACGGGCACCAGACAGATGGGTGCAAGGGCAGGAGGGGTGTCTGTTCCATGGCTACCATCAGACTGACAATTGGCTTCTCCTAATCTGTGTGATGACTTTTGGCAATGTTCTACTAGTGATGCCAGGGCTTGCTCTGTGATGTGCTGTACTTACTGTGGTGTGTGCGGTCAGTGCAGGTGACTGATGTTTGTCTGTTTCCCTAATTGTTTGCAGATACATCCACAGCCACAGGAGGGGACAGCTCCACGGACCAGGAGGAGCAGCGGAGCCAGACTGGGTCAGTGTCCGACAAGTGGTCAGAGGGACCCAGTGGCACGGAGGGCGAGGGAAGCCACACCGAGGAGTCCTCAGCACCATCCACCTCAGCTGAGGACGACAGCAGCTCGGAGGATGACTCCCTTGTGGGGGCGGGTGTCAGCAGCCACCACACCCCAGCTACTCTGTCTGATCCCGCCACCACCACCACCACCACCGCCCTCCCATTGGCTCCCATTCCTGACGTCCGTGGAGGCTCCCGTGCTCGGGAGCGTGTCTCCTTCAAGCCAGGCACCACACCCCCTGCCCCTGTGTCCCCTGCTGCCCTGAGTGAGGAGTCTGTGTACCTCCTTCGGCAGCTCCATGTAGGATTGTAGGGCAGACAGCAATGCTGACTGTCCTCCATGCACACACCACACTGTTGACACAGCTGGTGTCGTTCATGGAGGGCATCTCAACGGGTATGTCTGCCCTACAGAGGAGCAATAGGTCCATGGACTCCTCCCTGACGGCAGCAGTGTCCCTCCTCCAACAGTCCCTCACCCCTCCCACCTCTGCCCCATCCACACTTCCTACCACCCTACCTGTCCAAAGCACATGCACACCTGCACAATCACACCAACACACAGACACGAGCAGCACCCACCCACCCAAAACCAAGGCAAGACGTGCACACAAGCATCCTCAGGGGACAGATTCCACACACACAGGGGATGGGGAACTGACACACACACACAGGCAACCACAGTCACTGCGCAATCCTCAAGATCCTCTCCCTCCAAGACCCCTTCCCTTGCCTCACCTGCAACCCCACATACACAGCATCTCTTCCTCTCTGACCTCGGCCTCTTCCCCTCCAATACCGCTGATACAGCATACCGGGGGAAGAGGAAGTCCACACACAGAGAGGAGAGTGCCCTCGCCCCGGACACCCTCCCCCAGGCGCAGGCAGAGTGAGCCCCCACCCGCAAGTCCCCCCGGACCCGGAAGAGCAAGACCCCACCACCGCCCTGCAAGTCACCCACCCAGTCTCTCACCTCCATCCCCCAGGCCACCACTCCATAGGTTCCACCACCACACCCTGCCCCAGGTTCCCCCACACACCAATACCGCATCCCCAAAGTGCTCAGGCCCTCCCCCCCTGCCACTTGCTCTTCCACCCCCAAACCAGACGCTCTGCCTGTATGTGCCACTGGTGTGGAGACCGTGTCCCCCCTCTGTCCTGCCCAGCTCTTCTGCCCCTCCTTCCACTCCCTTGGAGTCATGCACTGCGGTGGAGTCCACAACAACCCCATCTGACTCGGGCACTGCATTGGGGACCCAGCCCACTCCATCTGCCCAGCCCACTGCAGTGGTTGCAGCACCAACACCATCGGACTTGAGCCCTGCGGTGGTGCCGGCCCCCCCTGAGTCAGACACCTCCACTGCAGTTGCCGGTGACACTCCTGCACCCACCTCACCTTCCCTGCCTCCTTCTGGCATCCCCTGATCCTGTCCCTGCGGTGCCTGGCCTGCCCCTCGTATGCCCCTCCAAGGGGGATGTCCCCTGTTGGTACCTGTGCAGGCAAGCAAGTTGTGACGAGTAGTCACACATCACCCTGTTGGGACTGTATATTTGGACTGGACATTTGCCGTTGTTAATTTTGGACTTTTGATTTGAGTTGCACACTTGCTGAATAAAGCCTATTTTTGTTTACTTGTGGTTAATCTTTGGTGGTACATGATGTAGATGTGTAGTATCATGCATTTGCTGTAGTAATTGTGTTCAGATCAGGTAAATGAAGTTTTGCTGTGATGGGCTCCATGTGGCCCATGGGATATGTGTCCTAATCTAGTCTGGATCTATAGCATCCCTTGCTGCAGTCTGAGGGTGTAATGTTCAGCATTTGACACAGGGATGTACATTTAGCATTTGTATATTACCATCTTTGTCCTACACTGTTGCACATCTGTTGGGCTTACCACTGTCCAATGTTCCTAGTACCCTGACTGTGTGCCCGTCTCCACTGGACATGCAGTTTTGCACATCAATTTTGGAGGACTCATCTGTGTATACAGTACGACTGGATTGCCACGTGTTTTGGGTGTATGCAGATGACTGACGTGACACTCCCGTACCCAGGCTGATGTGAGCAGAGGCTTCTGTGTGTTGTAGTTGTTGACTCACTGATGGAGTGTCCTGCTGATATGTTTGAGTCGTGCACAGACAAGGTTTGGCACAGCGGAGCTTCCACAGGAGTGGAGTGCCCTCATGGCTGTGTGTAATCTGGTGACATTGCGTGTGCCCGTGTTGTGTGTTGTGTGAGCATGTCTGTGCATGTTCCCTTCCCTTTTCCTACACAGGCTGTGTCCCTAGAGATGTTCCTGTTTCTGATGGTTGCAGAGTTGGTATGTGTTCATCCAGCATCTTGGACCTGGTTTCTCCGTGATGTGGTTGCATGGCAAACTGATGTTCATGAGGTTGTCATCCCAGGTTGTCTTTCTTGTCAGGGCTGGGGATGTGGGCAAACGCAGATGGGACACATTCAGGATTCCCTTGGCACTTGTTGTTTACACAAGTAATGTGATTTTGAGTTTGTGTTAGCTTTCAGTGATTGTGACGCGTTGTGTGTGTGACTGCTGCCACTCCTCAGGGTCAGAGCTGCAATGTCGGAAGTTGTGTACATGTGTTCTTTGTGTCTCACCTTGGCTTCTTCGTTGGTGTGTGACTATGGCCAGGATCCCATTGTTTGTGGTGGATTTCACATCATGCGCATGTACGGCGTACTGTGCAGTGTGTCATGCATAGACGAGTCATGTTGAGTGGGCATGTGTGATGGGTTTCTGCACCTTAGTTCCCCCACCACCCCTGGGATTGTCATGGGTGCATGTGCAATGTCACCAGTCCATGTGAGCTTCACTGCTGCACATTGTTGCAGATGAGGGTGTGTGGTGTTGAGTGTACACATGTGAGTTGTTGCACGGCTAGACCACTACCTCCATATTGGCCTTGGCTGGCAGGCCCTGCTGATTGATTGGAGCTTGTGTAGGTGTGATGGTAGTTTGTAGCTGAGGACACATGGCTGTGGTTCACAGTGTGATCAACATCTACCTTTGTCATCACAGTGGAATTGTCATGCAGGCTAGTGTCTGCACAATGTGGGGTCCCTGGGGGTAGTGCTGTGGTGGGTGTGTCTCTTGCTGTGTTAGTTGCTGTTCCTACAAGCTTGTGTGACATGTGTAATTTGGGCTCCCTCTCATCTGACAATGCCAGATTTCCCACATAGGGGAATCCAATCCATGAGTTACTTGTGTGTGGCACTGTATACACATCTGTGTAATTGGGATTCAGGCCTCCTCATGTGTTGTATGGTTGCCTGGGGACACTGGCACACACCCCCATCACCTGTTGTCTATGATAGGATGTGTGAGTCTGCCTGTTTGTGTCAGTGCATTTGCATCACTGCATTGGCATTTCTGTAATGTGCCATTGGCTGTATGTGGTTTGGTGATTTTCCCCTGCTCTCCCTGGTACTCCTGGGTCATCAGTCAGCACAATGATCATGGTTTGTATGTCCCATTGCTGCCATGGTATGGTATTTGCTCACCTGACATCCACAGTCTCCACAGATTATGTACATTTGTGTGTCCATAGGTGCAGATATGTGGGTCAGCATCATGATGGTCACGTCTGTCATTGTGGAATCGGCTGATTGTTGGCAATGTGGTCCCCCATGTGTGATGTTTGTATGCACATGGACATAAAGCGATGTTTCTGTGACACTGCACTGTTAGCCTCCCCCAATATATGTTGCAATGGGACACATGCAGTACTATGCCACAGATGTTTTGGTTGTTGTGTGACCAGGATTCATCCATTCAGTTTGTCTTTGGCAGCTTTTACCATGCCTACACTTACCTTATGATCACCGTGGTGATGGGCCTTTAGGCACCATTGCCACACTGATCAAAAGGTCCATCAGCCTTGGACCCCACACTTACCTTTTGGTGACTGTGGTGATGGGTCTTTAGGCACCATTGCCACACTGATCATAAGGTCCATCAGCCTTGGACCCCACACTTACCTTTTGGTGACTGTGGTGATGGGCCTTTAGGCACCATTGCCACACTGATCAAAAGATCCATCAGCCTTGGACCCCACACTTACCTTTTGGTGACTGTGGTGATGGGGCTTTAGGCCCCATTGCCACAGTGGCCATGGTCGGCTTGTATTGTGGAGGCCACACACTTTTATGTGTGACACATGGGTTAGTGGGTCACATTGTATGTTCATTGTCATGTTTAGTGTTGTAGGCATTTGACATGGACTACACACGCTTGTCATGTTGTTTGGGTGGATGTAATTTTCTGTTCTTCCTTATGTGGGAGTATGCTGGTTGTGTCATGCATTACCCGTCCTATGAGTAGGGTTGGTGGTAGTGATAGGCATCCAGCCCCCCATGAGTAGGGGTGGTAGTAGTGATCGGCATCCAGCCCCCCCCTGAGTAGGGGTGGTGGTAGTGATCGGCATCCAGCCCCCCCCTGAGTAGGGGTGGTAGTAGTGATAGGCATCCAGCCCCCCATGAGTAGGGGGGGTGGTAGTGATAGGCATCCAGCCCCCCATGAGTAGGGGGGGTGGTAGTGATAGGCATCCAGACCCCCATGAGTAGGGGGGGTGGTAGTGATAGGCATCCAGCCCCCCATGAGTAGGGGTGGTAGTAGTAATGGGCATCCAGCACCCCTGAGTAGGGGTGGTGGTAGTGATAGGCATCCAGCCCCCCCTGAGTAGGGGTGGTAGTAGTGATAGGCATCCAGCCCCCTTGAGTAGGGGGGTGGTAGTGATAGGCATCCAGCCCCCCATGAGTAGGGGGGGTGGTAGTGATAGGCATCCAGCCCCCTGAGTAGGGGTGGTGGTAGTGATAGGCATCCAGCCCCCCCTGAGTAGGGGTGGTAGTAGTGATAGGCATCCAGCCCCCCATGAGTAGGGGGGGTGGTAGTGATAGGCATCCAGCCCCCCCTGAGTAGGGGTGGTAGTAGTGATGGGCATCCAGCACCCCTGAGTAGGGGTGGTAGTAGTGATGGGCATCCAGCACCCCTGAGTAGGGGTGGTGGTGGTGGCAGGAATCCAGGCCCCTATGGGTGTGTATGGCATTGGTGATGCCCATCCCACCCCTATGATTGTGCAGTTGCTAGTGTACGTCATTTGTGCATCCCTATGTGTGTGTGACATATTTTAGGTACGTGTAGTTAGTTTGTATTGTTGGTGTTAGACTTACCGTCTGCGCCGTATGCGTCCGAATC
Organism: Calotriton arnoldi; assembly: GCA_963921515.1. Lineage (NCBI taxonomy): Eukaryota > Metazoa > Chordata > Amphibia > Caudata > Salamandridae > Calotriton > Calotriton arnoldi. Next base: position 26,547 of record CAWUFW010014362.1, on the reverse strand, counting down.
GGTCCCGGTAATAGATGTAGAGTATTGGTAGGACCTGCGCGATGGGATTCATGGTTGGTTCGTCTCGTTCGGGTTTCGCGTGTCTTCGACTCGTACTCGTCGCTGGCTTGTTCGTCTCGTAGCCGTGGATCGTTTAGTGACGCGAAACGGAGCTTATGTGCGGCTCTCCCAGATGCTGAAACGTGCCGGACGTAGCGACGGGTTCGGCGCGTACGGAAGACGCATCGTACTAGTCCGGCCGGAAGGTGCTGTGTATTTGGTTCCGTGCGACTCGATTCGGCGTTTACGGATCCGGCTCGGGTGGAGAAAAGGAGCTGTATTGGGTAAGTTCGGCTCGCTCGGAATCTGGGCTGTTATGCGCATCGTACTTGTTCGTTCGGTAGAGTGTTCGAGTCGGTCGGGAAACACGCGTTCGGCTGGTAGTTTTTCCGGACGAATACTGTTGGGTGCGCTTCCGGCCCGAATTGGAATCGGCCCCTTAGTGTTGTACTGGCATAATTTCATAATTTTCACGCAACAAGTGTAACACGAAATTCCCAAATCTAGGAAGATTTAACATTTCGCACAGGTCTTAAGTCCATTGCGTATGGTGCAGAGATACAACCATGGCATGAAAACTTAAATGTCACCTGTGGACTACAGCACTTATTGTGCCCTCCACTAGTGACAAAGGAAAACAAGGCTTCAGGTCTACCTAATTAGCCTGACTGCTGCAATGTGCAACCATCAGTGAAAGCTTTTATAATAACCCTATATTACAGGTAAAAACCTCCCTTATAAATATTGCTAAGTAACCTATATGTAAACCTTGTAGTCCTTAAGGTAGGGTGTGTGGTATGCAAAAGTGGGACATGTAGAACATTTCTGTTACCATGTCCCTACAGTGACAAGACCTTAAAAACTATTTTCACTGTGGCAGGCGTAGTTTAACAGTAGTATGTAGAAAACTAGAGAACAGTTTCTAATACTGCAATCTCAGGAATGAGACAAGCTAGAAAAATAATTAGATCACTATGTTTAATAGTTTCTAAAAATCCAATTGAATGGTGAAGCCTGATTTTTAATAAATAAAGAAAAGTAACTTTTAGAAAGTGAGGGCCCGATTTATCAATATTTCATGTAACACAATACAGCAAGACACCATACTGTGCTGCACTGCGTAAAAGGGAGAGGGCAGGAATGCACCATATTTAACATTATATGGGACATTCCTCTCCTCTCCTTGCGCTGGTGCACTTTTGGCTGTTTAGCACCAATGCAGGCACCCTTGTGTCAGAATGCAGCACACATAGAAAGAGGAAAAAACAAGGAGAAATAATGATATTTCTCCTCATAACACCCTTTCACTGGGAAAGCGTTGCATTATAATGCATTCCCAGGTATACCACTCATGGTAAATTTGGAAATGTGCCAAAATCCATGGGAGGATGCATGTGAACTTCCATGTTCCACCCATGGAATGCCTCCCTGAGGCAGAGTAACATAAGGCAGCGACGAGTGCTACCTTGCGTTACTCCTGATTTACCAAGCACAGCAGGGCCTCAAAATGTGTCCTTGCTTAGCTCGGTAAATCTGACTTTACTGTTGCATTGCCCTTGCGTTACCGTGCGTGGTGCCAGGACAATGCAACACTTTGATAAATCTGGCCCTTAGCCTTTATCGGCCTGAACTGTCAAAAGACTAATTAGCATAAGCCTCTGCCAACTCACAGTCTGTGCTCAAGCTTAGGGATAGGTGGGAAAGAGGTGTGGATACTTCCCAGGAGCAAACAATAGGCTGGCCAGAATGGGTAGAGATGACTCCTCTGAATTCTACAGAATATTCAGAGTGGGGGCTATTAGCATCCTAGGGCACCACACTTCAAATCCTCCTTGAAAGGTCTATAAAGCCACATGTCACAACTGGGTGCATTTGAAAGGGAGAGAACAGAATGCCAAGACAATTCTTGTGAATTCCCTGTCTGGTTGATGAAAGACCCTGCTTTTGTGTTACCAGACATCTTTCTCTAGGTGCAGTGCCAGTTCCAAAATTGATTTTAGTGTTAGATGTGGTAGGACACTAGAATTACCATAGTACCCTCTCCACTAAAAACCCCAGCGTCAGAGCCCAAGTTTAGTGTGGCAAAAGAACTCTACCACCTTGGATTTGCCCTGAAACATTACTTTTAGGGCTGGCTTGCAGTAAGGCAACAGGAACTACTGAAAAAGTGGGTAGGTCAGGGCCTAGGAACCTTTACTTCATTGGTCAGAGAAGAACTAGGAGTGTCTTAGGGTGTCTCTTAATCACAGACTGGTGAACCTTACACTGCTGGACATGAGAAAGGATACCAGGCAGACTGAACTTACTGCACTTGGCATATGTGACCTGTGAGAAGGACCTGCAGAGGTGGGACCCCCTTCCATTTGAAATTCAAGGACGGAAAGATCTTTAAAGATCTTAAGGCTGATCTTCTGGGTGGTTCCAAGAACATAAAAAAGCTGAAGAGGATATTGCTACAAAGAATCTTAGCTGACCAGTGACAACTGGACCTGTGCAGGACTTTACTGTTGCCCACTGCCTGGACTACCACGAGTATTGCCTACCATTGCCGCCTTGCGCTTTATGGTGCTATTTCCACTTAAATCTTTAAGAAATCATACCCCCTGTTTCCGTTTTGGATTCTTGACATTTTGTTCATTAAATGTTACTCTATTTTAACACATTGAAGTGGGATTTTTATTTTGTTGTGTTTTCATCTTTGTAACTGTTCTAGTTCTTCAAAATGCTTCACCCATTTCATTTTGTCTAAGTTAAGCTTGTCTGATCTGTGCCATAGCAACCTGGAGTTGAGCTCAGGTAATTTTACTGAAACCTTTGACTGGACTAACAAGTTAGTGACTTTATTACTTGTGGTGGATTACCATCCACCCCATTTAATATTTCACTTTCCCACAATGGGTATAGCTGAAATGATAAAAACGACATCTTGCTACGAGTTTTGTAAAAAAAAAACCACAATATTCAGTAATTTTAGTCAGGGCACCCACTTATACAACTTCTCTGTTTTCTTCTATAATCAGAGAGAATCATTAACAACTTCTCTTATGATTTCTTCTTTTTAATGCCCTCTGAAACAAACATCTCCAAAATGTTTGGCTGCAGAATAGTATGCCTCTTATTGGCCATCCACTTATGTATGAGTCGCTCATGCTCTTCAAAGGTAGATTTTATTCAAACAATATATAATCTGAAGTGCATAAAAATGTGGAAGCTATGTAACAGCTCACATCAATTAAGCAGCTAACTCCATCCTTTTTATAGGATGAATTTTATGTAAACACTGCTTGGAAAACTCGTGAGCCTACTTCAAAATATGAAAATTCATTGGAGCCTTTCTATAATTGTATGAAAAGGCAATCATGAACTTGAGCTAAGTTCCAATCGACGTTGTTGTTTTTGTCTTGAAAACTGTTATTTGATGTGCAGCTTTTTCCACAACAGAAACATTTACTGATTGCTCAGGACAGCACAAAGACATTAAAAGTTTCTAAAATCTGTCATTTGAGCTTTAGTCTTGCAAATTAGTATGTAGGTTGTGATTGCATCATATATGTTAATAGAGAATACTGCTGTAAACAAGAACGCAACCCACATCTCAATGATTTTAGTATGGAACAAGAAATTTGAGGGCATATTTTTCAGAGGCTTGCACTGGCGTTGCACCACTATTTTTGACGCAATGGCACTGCGAACAGTAGTCCATATTTAAAAGATTACACATTTGTCCAAATACGTCAGTTTTTGGACTCCTGCGTCAGAAAAAGTTGTGCCTAAACCAGCTGCACCAAGCACAAATTAAAACATGCAAGGTAGGCGTACCGACTCAAATAATAACGTAAAAAGTCAAACCACACAACACAATTTGGAAAGCTCAGCTATGCCGTGGAGGTAGCCATTCAGAAACTCTGAGTGGCAAGGAGACCACCACGTAGGCAGCGAAGGAGAAGGGAGTGTGTGTCCCGGCAGCGCATATCCCTCATTGACCTCAGGGAGGATAAGGTTATCAAATTCTACAGACTAAGGAGGGAGTCTTTCATTTAACTGCTCCACAAGATTGGGCCAAGTCTCCAACCACCAACTGCCATCGGGGGGAAGGGTAGGGTAGCCTGGGCTACCCCACCAAGGACTGGAAAGAGCGTTGGGAGAGGGTGCGGCGGCACATGTTGAGGGTGTTTGGGGTCAACCGCACTGTTCATCAGCTGAAGCATCGATGGGCTGATGTGGCATTCCGAGAGGCAGATCTCTTAGATCACCTTGCATTGGCTGTTGGCATCCCTGTATGTGTGTATGTATGTACCATCTGCATATAGTTGTTTCTCAATCATATTGTAAACATTTGTTTTCATGTAAGGGGCTGATAATTTAAGGAGTAGGGTACCAAAATCCGGTGTACATCTGTCTAATTGCTATACCCTGCCCCAGGGGACTGGTCAAGGTGTTATGGCTTTTTAAACAATTTCACTTGCATGTATTTGTAAACATGACCTGAATTCACATACATGCTTATACAGGGTATGATGTGAATATTCACAAAAGCCCTCCACAGGTTTTGTGTGAAAAGAAATGTAATGAGCAATCTCCTATAATGTTTACCTTCTTATGGGTGCTGCATTGTTCAGGACACGTAGAGAGTTTAACATGCCGCTGGAAATTGTATTTGTTGCGGAAGGTGGGCATTTCAGGACTGAAAATTGATACCACCTTCCAAATCATAAACCCTTGCACCATGTTACAAGGTAGCATGCTTTGCACCTAGACAGCAATCTGTGCACCTGTGCATAATAAGTCTGAAATTGCCCTTACAATGCCACATACCGAGTATACCTGTCATTCCCATCCCAGTACTACTTTGTCATGCCTAGGGTCAATGGTTTTCCCCCTTGAGTCATGGTGCAAGGTGGCCTGAGATGATGCTGCCCAGCAGTGCACAAACCTCTGCCATATTAGGAGACTAGCTGCATCTCATATAGACAGACAATGTATACATATGTGTTTCCAACGTACTGAATATACCATATCACTGGGATGTCATAGTACTGTTCATGATATGTAGATAGTGTGTATTGCCACAATGCACAATGCAATGTTCCATATCTTATCTTGTAGGTGGACTGGCCCCATACACCAGGGACGAGGTTGAGACCTTCCGGGATCCCAAAGCTACCAGTAAGTGAAATAGGTACATGGTTGTAGCTCAGTAAGGTTTGTGTGTGATCTATGTTTATTACATTGTGATTTGTATGTGGGTGTACCAATCACCTGTAACCAAATTACACTCAGTGTACAAACACAACTGAACTTGTACACAGAATATTGTGAAATGAACATTGACATAAATCAATGTGTATGTAGGGTCGATGTATGCAGGTCCACATGAATCATGCATATTTACCTGCTGTGGTGATGTCTGCTTACCTACATTTTGGATGGTTATGGCACATGTACCATCATCTGCCACTTTATCTGCAGATGGTCCACAGATGTATTGTTTAACACCCAACACACGGCGCAAATATAACTACCTATGGTTCAACAAATGTTGTCTCCAAACTGAATTGAGCTAGGTGGAGCTTGTCTGGACATGGTAAGCTTGGCTATGTCCATATTTGAGTATGACACCAGTGCTGGTGAGGTGGAACACATTACCCAGACAGTGTTAGAAAGTGAAAACATTATGGTCTCATGTAATCAGATTTATAGTAAATGTGTGTCCAAATGCCACATATATGTTATTTTTATTTGGCATTATACTGTGCTCATACATGCAGTAAAGCTTTAACCTCACCTGCAAAATGAGTTCAATTTGAAAGACTATAGGCATGATCAAACATTCATGCTGATCAACAACTAAAATGTTTTGTGACCCATATCAGTTTCAGTAGCTATGTGGGAAATCAAATATCCAAATTGGTCAAGCTTGTGTGACCGAGCTAGCAGGCTAGCTATCACAAACAAATGACTCTTCCTATGATAGATGTAGCGAATGTTGTTGTGATAGGGAAAAGTTTCTAATCATTGATTTGAATAATGACAGAGAACATATGGTATCTCAACATGGTGAACAGACATAATATCGAATTTTTAATATCGAATTGCCAAAATATCAAGTTTTTTATATAGAATGGACAGAATATCGAATTGCCAAAATATAGTGGTGCAGAATATCGAAATTCAGGTAAGAAATATCGATTGTCATAATATCGACAGTCATAATATAGTTGTTAAAAATATCGAATTTTTTTATAGTGTTTTAAGTGTTAGTATATGTGTTAAAAGTATGTATTATTTTTGTAATGTATTTTATGTCATTTAATTTTTGCGTAATTTAATTCCGTAGTGGGTTGTGGGTGTATAGGGGAATAGGGTGGGAAGTAATTTAATTATAGTAAATTAAATATTAATTTTTAGGAATTATTAATTATTTTTAATTTAATTTTGCGTTTTAGTTCTGTAGCTGGTTGTGGGTTTATAGGGGAATAGGGTGGGAAGTAATTTAATTGTAATTAAGTAATTATTTAATTTTATTTATTGGTATTGATAAATAATTCATTGTTAATTAATTATTAATTGGTAATTAATTTTTATTAATTGGTAATTAATTTTTATTAATTTTTTAATTGATAATTATATTAATTGTATTAATTTATTATTCAGAGCGGGTTGTGGGTTTATAGGGAATAGGGGAAGTAATTTAATTGTAATTCAGTAATTATTTATTTTTATTTATTGGTATTGATTATTAATTTATTGTTAATGAATTTTTATTTGGTAATTAATTTTTATTAATTGGTAATTAATTTGTATTAATTGGTAATTAATTTTTATTAATTGATTAATTGATAATTATATTAATTGTATTAATTTATTATTCGGAGCGGGTTGTGGGTTTATAGGGGAATAGGGTGGGAAGTAATTTAATTGTAATTAAATAATTATTGAAAATATTTTTGTGTATTGATAATTAATTTACTGTTAATTAATTATTAATTGGTAAACATTTTGTATTACTTATTAATTTTTGGTATTGAAAATTAATTGGTTGTTAATTAATTATTAGTAGGTAATTAATTTTTAATAAATAATATGTATTGGTATTTATAATTAATTAATTATTAAATATGTTGTAATTGGTAATTAATTTTAATTAATTTTTTATTGGTATTGATAATTAATTTTTTTAAATTTAAATATTAAATCATTACTTTCCCTACTGTTGCACTCACTGGAGTGGGAATAGTAATTTTACCCTATGCTATCCAACGCTTTCCCTACTGTTGCACTCACTGGAGTGGGAATAGTAATTTTTACCCTCCCGCTATCCAACGCTTTCCCTACTGTTGCACTCTCTGGAGTGGGAATAGTAATTTTTACCCTCCCGCTATCCAACGCTTTCCCTACTGTTGCACTCTCTGGAGTGGGAATAGTAATTTTTACCCCTACGCTATCCAACGCTTTCCCTACTGTTGCACTCTCGGGAGTGGGAATAGTAATTTTTACCCCTACGCTATCGAACGCTTTCCCTACTGTTGCACTCTCTGGAGTGGGAATAGTAATTTTTACCATACTGCTATCCAACGCTTTCCCTACTGTTGCACTCACTGGAGTGGGAATAGTAATTTTTACCCTCCCGCTATCCAACGCTTTCCCTACTGTTGCACTCTCTGGAGTGGGAATAGTAATTTTTACCCTCCCGCTATCCAACGCTTTCCCTACTGTTGCACTCTCTGGAGTGGGAATAGTAATTTTTACCCCTACGCTATCCAACGCTTTCCCTACTGTTGCACTCTCTGGAGTGGGAATAGTAATTTTTACCCCTACGCTATCGAACGCTTTCCCTACTGTTGCACTCTCTGGAGTGGGAATAGTAATTTTTACCATACTGCTATCCAACGCTTTCCCTACTGTTGCACTCTCTGGAGTGGGAATAGTAATTTTTACCATACTGCTATCCAACGCTTTCCCTACTGTTGCACTCACTGGAGTGGGAATAGTACATTTTACCCTCCCGCTATCCTATGCTAAAAATATTGAATATTTGTTATTAATATTACGTTAATATATATATGTATTAAAAAATAAAAATGCATGTTTATTTTTTTTAACTTACATTAAATATTTATTAATATTAAGGTTAATTAAGTATTTTTAAGTATGTTTTAGTTAATTATATGTATTATTTTATTAATTTTACATTACTTTTAAGACATTTTAAAAATTCGATATTTTGACTAACTATATTTTTTACAACGATATTTTGGATTCGATATTTATGTACTTACCTGTTTGTAGATAGGAATTCGATATTCTGGCTTTCTATATTTTTTCCTCGATATTTTGCCAGGTCGATATTTTGCTCCTCGATATTCTGTCAGTGATCCCTCAACATATTTAGCTGTAAGTGTGTTAGTACATTGTCAGTAGATGTTTTTATATATTTTCCCCATTTTCTTCAACACTTAACCTGAGGTATGGCATCTGTAATCCGGCCTCAGGGAGACTAGAGCATCCCTCCGAGTAGTCCTGATCATACATGAGATGGGGAAACAGAGGAACACTTACAAAGATGGCATGGGAGAATGTAAGGATATAAGCCTGCAACGCTATGTAACCATGGTGTTGGACAAATCAGTACAAGACTGCATGACTGATGCACATTGTGAGTGTAGATGTCCACATGGCAGGCTTTGGAAATATGGCTTTGCCAGGTCGTGATAGGATGTCAGGAATCAAACCTCATTGTAAATAGCATGTTTTGGAGGACATTGGGCACATGTCACCAGTCTGCATATGGAATTGCAGTGAAATACCAGTCTCATGGCCTTAAACACCCTATGTCCCATGTCTGAGAGACATTCATACAATGCCAGGTAGTTAGTAAATGTGATGTTATGTGGAAAAGTCCACATGCATGGATGCACTGTGTCTGCAGCACACAGCCCTTTATACTGCTCAACGACTGGTGGGGTGACTTCTACTGGCTAGAAACAACACTGTCACCCTTGACTCATGGTGCAAGATTACCTGCAACATACACCACAAAATATTTTAACAGATATGAATTCCAGCATGAATAGACATACTCCTGGCATGCATTGCCTTTTTCTTCTTGTGCTGGAAGGAAAGCAGTCTTGGGGAAATGTGTATACAAACATTAGAAAATGTCATTTGCAGGATATAAAACATTTGGGGGAACATCTCTTGGATCACTCGGCAGCAACTTTATCTGTCAAAGTGCCAGCAAAGTCGATCCATAGAAGATGGACCCTAGATCGTGCTATTCTTTTGGAGGAAGATGTAATTGAGAAGTTAATTGTGGAGACAAAAGCTTTTTTCTAACCAAATTTAGATAGTGCCCCAATAGAAGTTGTCTGGGACACGTATAAAGCTTTTTTGAGAGGTCACATAACGTCACTCCAAATTGCGAGACAGAAAAAGTACAGAGTTGAAGTGGAAGGGATAGAGCATAAAATCCAGAAGGCAGAGCAAAACCTCATTACTCACGGGAGTAATCTGTTGGATAAAGACATCTCAGCAAATCTCCAGTCTCTTAAATTAGATCTGACTGGGGTGATTGACTCTAGGCAGAAAAAGAGGTGGCAAGCTAGCAAGCTAGCTCACTTTGTGTATGGGGAGGGCAAGCTTCTGGCATGGAAGACCAAACAAGATATTGCCAGAGGAACCATCAAAGAAGTAAACTCTGACATCTCAGGGAGTTTACTTAAGAGCCCTGTAGAAATTGAAGAGGCTTTTCAAAAACATTTTGAAGAGGTATATCGAGACGATCTGATTGTCCAGGAGGAAGAAATTAGGGCCTGGCTGGGCCATGATCTCCCGAACAAAATCACTGAGGATCAATCCCATAACATGAATAGTCCGATAACAAGTAATGAGATCAAGAAAGCATTAGTAGCTGGAAAATCTGGGAAAGCTGCAGGACCAGATGGTCTGCCTGTGGAACTATATAAAGCGCTAATGGAAGCACTTATTCCCGTTATGGTGAAGTAATTTTCCCATATTTTTGAAAAGGGCGGGAATATGCCGCTATCTTGGAATGAAGCTACAGTAGCTTTGATTCTTAAACCTTCAAAGTCGCCTCGCTCATGTGATTCATATCGACCAATCTCTCTGCTAAATCTTAGTTATATGATCTTTGCAAAGATTTTGGCAGAGAGGTTGAATGGAGTGATAGAGGTGCTACTGCACAGGGATCAAAAAGGCTTCGTTCGGGGGAGAGGAATTCGAGATCTTACTTATAATTTGATTGGGGCAATCGATTTAGCAACACTTTATAAAACACCACTGGCTATTATAACGTTGGATGCTACAAAGGCTTTTGACAGAGTTAACTGGGCCTACTTAAAGTATATACTGAGATTATGTAATCTAGGGGAAAACTTTTGTAGGACAGTTACTCTGATCTATCAAACTCCTATAGCCAGAATCCTAGTGAACGGGAACCTATCTGCCCCAGTTAAAATCTGTAGGGGCACAAGGCAGGGTTGCCCGTTATCCCCGTTGCTTTTTAATTTTTATATTGAGCCCCTAGCTGAAAAGATTAGAAGACATTCCGGAATACTCCCGTTTAAATGTAAGAACTGGGAAAGGAAGGTGGCTCTATACGCCGATGATCTGATGGTATTTACATCAGATTTAAATACTGCAATTCCAATAATCTACAAGGAAGCACAACAGTTCGGTCAGGTTTCTGGTTATGAAATCAATGCGGCAAAGGCTGAGTGTATGGCCTGGAACCTAGTCACAAACGTCCATCCAACGAAAAAAGTGATAAGGTATCTGGGCATAATGATTACAAACAATATTGAAGATATTACCGATACAAATTTCTACAAAATTAGCAAGGAAATTCATAATTCTTTAACGAGTTGGGCTTATTTACCTCTAACATTAATAGGTAGAGTTAATTTAGTAAAAATGATGGTTCTACCTAAACTGATTTTTTTACTACAAAACATCCCCTTGGCATTTAAAGAAGAGGGTTTGAAAAAACTCCAGGCAAAAATAAACAGTTTTATATGGGCCTCGAAAGGTGTTAGGATAGCATGGAAGAAATTACGCAGAAAGAAAAACAAGGGAGGGCTGTGCCTGCCAGATTTAGTTTTTTATGCGTGGGTATTCCTAATGAGGGCCGGGAAAATGCTTATGAATGTACCAGACAGCTCAGACATAGGTACAATGTTTAAGGAGTTGCTGCTAGATTTAAAGGGAGGGGACCAGGGCTTTATATATAAATTTGGTGACCCAAGATTTTTGAAAAGTTCGCCTAAAGATCTTAAATGGTCTAGCCTCTACATGGTCTAAGGTTAGGAAGTTATTACAGATCAGTTATTACAGCGCATTGGCACCCATCAGGGATGCTCAGGGCTCGCCTGAATGGACTAAGGACTCTCTGGTAACCCCCTTGAAAATAGCTGGAATATTACGTTGGGAACAACTTGTACCGGAGGGTTCTTTGCTTTCCTGGGATGCTTTGAGTACACTTACGGATAATGGATTATCTAAATTTAAGTATTGGCAAATTAAGAGCTGGCATCAAGCCGTTGGTACGACAGCTGGTGTGACTAACAAATTGGAGAAGACCCTGAGGAAAAAAATTGCGAAAAAGAAAGAGGTGGCGATCCTATATTGGCTTTTGCTAGACTTGGCAGAGGGCGAATTTAAACTTCCATCGGAGCTGTGGGGAGAGTGCTTGCCTGGCGCCTATCCAGAAGACTTATGGCAAGTATCTTATAACACCTTGTATACTACAGTTCAAGCTGCAAACCTAAGGAGAAACCATATTTTTGGTCTCCACAGGGTGTACTGGTCTCCCTTAAAGCTATCCAAATTCACGAAGGGTCCTACTCCAAAATCTCCAAAATGTTTCCAGGCTAAAGCAGATGATGTCCATATGTTTTTAACTTGTCCAATGTTATACCATTTCTGGACCGCTGTAAGTAGAGGTATGGAAGCTATGTTTGGGCCGGGTATCCAGGTGAGCACAATTTTGGTGTTTTTTGTGTTGTCTCCATATTATGAGTCAATGTCCCTGGAGGAAAACAAGTTATTTTTTTATTTAATTTTACTTGCATGGAGAGAAATCTGTAAATTTTGGGTTAAAAGTACATCTCCGACGCTTCTAGAGTGGTTACTCTCTATTAAATACACGATGAAGCTTGATAGAGCCTTATTAGAAAAGAAGAGCAAGAAAAATGATTTTTTGGCCCCATGTGAGGAATGGCTGGGTACTTTTTGATCGTCAGGGGGAATCAGTCCAATGATTATGCCTCTATACTGAATTACTTCAACCCTCTGGTTGTTCTGCGAGGTGCCCAGAGAGATACAGAACAGACCGAAAGGGAGGTTCTGTGTAAAGCATCCATTTAGATACAGAGCTCTCCAGTTGGTGCCAATTAAGTGGGGGGCCGCGGAGATATCCGAATTGCTCTGGGTTTATCTAATGGCGAATGAGGACATTAAAAAAAAAACAATTTAAAAAAAAGGTTAGAATATGTCAAGATCACCACAGTAGTGCTAGAACCGGAAACCTGAAGCTATATGGTAGAATTCCTGGTATTTGCATAAGTCTATATTGGTGAGGTCGCCAACAGTTAAATCTTACAGGAAGTAGCTACCCACCCACCATCTATGTTTTGTCTACCTGGTACTGAGTCAGTCAAGACAGCAATGTGTGGTGCTGTGTGTATTTCCAGGTGAGTAAAGCAATGCAGAGGCACACTACCTGAACTTGCTTGATATAACTAATTTCACATATGTTAATGAGCAAAAGATGAACCCAGTTGCATGATGCAATACTAACACCAAAGTCTCCATATCTAGAGTATGTGTCCTATTCCATATGAACACATCATCATGTTTGCCACTCAGTGTCAGGAATTGTATGGTTATAAGTGCATTTGTGACTACATTTGCTATATCATATACCCACACTTCCAACACTTAAGTCAGCATGGCTTGTTTGATTAGGAGATTTATTTACACAGAAGGGATATTGTTCTTATCGCTTTCCCAATATTTGATGTTGGTCTGGCCTGCCACATGTAATTGTATGACATTGAATGTATATTATTGAGACATCATGCACATTTCCCACTTGAGATGATACGTTATTCCTTTACTTCCCTAGACAACATGACAGATGATGAGACCAAGCAGAACCACATTTGTCTGGAGTGGTACCATCACATCCAGGCATAAAGCAAAGGCCTGTAAGAGAATGGGTGTGAAATACGAAGAAGGCAAGGCTGTTGGGACATAGAATGCCGGAAGGCAGGCACAGCAAGGACAAACCAATGGGCACAAACAACAGCAATCCTGCAGCAACAGCAGGCGGACGATCCAAAGTCCATCCCAGGTCCTTCTACAGCACATCATGTTCCAGCCACAACAGACCATACAGCCAGCCTTGCAACTGGTTCATTGTTTGAGGCGCAGCCCCTCAAAGACCTGCAAGAACTAAAAATAAGGGTGCACAGGATTGAGGAGGAGCTGGCAAGCCTCCGCGCCACAATGCTCACCCTACAGAAGGCCATGGAACGCATCCCTGCCCAGATTTGACTCTCCCTCAGACATTTCCCATCCCCTGATATATTTAATGTTATTTTTATTGTTTTAATAGTTTAGGCATAGTGTTAGTTAGGATTTAGTATAGTGATAGTGTAGGTTAGTGTCAGTGTTATTTTTAACATGTTTAAATAGGGAGTCGTTTTTAGGTGTGTTTTTAGGTGGGTAGGCTTTTAAATGTGTGGTGAGTTGATGTTTAGTGTGTGTATAAAAAAAATATATCTGAAAACAATACCCCAAAAATATATATTTTTTTAGATTTTCATGTATAAGTAGTGTATGTTTCAGATGTGGTAGTTGTCTGCATTGTGTTGAGCTATGTGTATTGGGGGGGGCCGGTGAGGGTAGATGTTTAACTTGTCCTGTGTGTATAGTAGGTAAGATAGTTTAGGATAAGTTAAGATAGGGTAGGCTAGAGTTAAGGTTAGTTAGGGTAGGCTAGGTAAGTGTAGGTAGTTTAAGGTAGGTTAGGATAGGGTAAGGTAGAGTTAAGGTTAGTTAGTTTATTCTAGATGGGTATAGGTAGTTTATATAGATATATATATATATATATATATATATATATTCACTGAAAAAAACATAGGTTTCAGACACGTTATAGTTAGAAATTAGCATTTAAAAAACCTTTGAAATTCACTGAAAAAAACATAGGTTTTAGGGACAGTTATAGTTAGTTGGACATTGCACTCGTACAAAACCCGTGAAATTCCCCTGTTATAGTTAGTTCAGCTAACTATAACTCGCGCCCGCAATGCACTGCTGATGACGTCACATATTACATCACTCATGACATGGTCAGTGACATCACTGATGACATCTCAAATGACATCACTGATGACATCACTGATGACATCATCCAGTGACTGTGTGTTTCTGTAAAGTTTAAATATGTTTAATATATATAGGGAAAGGCGTATTGAAGAATGAGTGGGTGTATAAGTGTCTGAATGGATGATTTAGTACGTGAGTGACTGACTCTACAAGTGAGTGATTAAACGTATCTTACTGAATGCATGAGTTAGTGACTAAACTGTGTGAATGTCTGTATCCGTCTGTTGGTGTGTAAGTGGATGCATGGATTTGCGAATAGCTACATGAGTGTCTATATGGGTTATTGATTGGTTCTCTGAGTATCTGTATGGCTGCCTGAGTGTTTGTGTGGGTGGGGTGTGTGTGACTATATACATAGATGTGTGAGTGGGTGATTCACTGGGTGCATGATTTCAAGAGTGCATCTGTGATGGACTGCTTGGGTGGGTGAGTGTGTGTATGGGTGTGTTAGTGAGTGAATGTATATCTCAGTGGTACATGTGCGAGTAACTACATATGTAAAAGGCAGTATATATGTGTGTTAGAGTATTTAAATGGCTATAAGTGAGAGTGTGTTATTGTGAGAGTGGCTGTATGGATGCGTGTGTGCTTGTATCAGTTATTGTATAAGAGCGTAAGAATGTGCTAGTATTTGTATGAGTAAGTGAGCTGGTGTGTGTATAACTGTATAGGTGAGTAAATGGGTGTGTGATTAATTTTTTGCATGACTGACTAGGTGTGTGAGTACCTCTATGGATGAGTGGCGGTGTGTGAGTGTTTATATAGGTGTATGAGTGCATATGATAGTCCTGTACTGAGTGACTGTAAGTATGAGTGACTGTACAGGTGAGTGAGTGGATGTGTGTGTAGACCTAAGAATCAGTGAGTGGGTATGTAGTTTTTGGTGTTGGAGTGTCTATGGTTTTGAGAATGGCAGTCTGTAATTTAGAGTGGGTGTATCAAAAGTTATATTAGGGTGTGAGAAGATGCATGAAATTATCACATGGATGATGTCATCAGTGATGTCATTTGAGATGTCATCAGTGATGTCATCAGTGATGTCACTGACCATGTCATGAGTGATGTAATATGTGACGTCATCAGCAGTGCATTGCGGGGCGCGAGTTATAGTTAGCTGAACTAACTATAACAGGGGAATTTCACGGGTTTTGTACGAGTGCAATGTCCAACTAACTATAACTGTCCCTAAAACCTATGTTTTTTTCAGTGAATTTCAAAGGTTTTTTAAATGCTAATTTCTAACTATAACGTGTCTGAAACCTATGTTTTTTTCAGTGAATTTCAAAGGTTTTTTAAATGCTAATTTCTAACTATAACGTGCCTGAAACCTATGGTTTTTTCAGTGAATTTCAAAGGTTTTTTAAATGCTAATTTCTAACTATAACGTGTGTAGGAGAGTAGGATCTGCTTCACAGGGGTACCCCCACTTTTTGCTGATACTTCACTGGTTTTCGACATTAGTCTGGCTGGGGCCCTGCTATTCAGAACCCCAGCCTAGCTGTTTCCTCTTTAAAAGGGTCTCCATGTGCCTTAGGCACATCTCTGATTGGGATCTGGAGTGCCCTTGTAAGTCCCTAGTATATGGTATACTATGTACCAAGGGCATAGGTACCTCAGAGGCCTGCCAGGGGCTGCAGCATATATTATGCCACCCCTGGTAGGCCATCCAAACTGACACCACAGGTCTGCTACTGCAGCCTGGGTAAGGTGGTGCATGCACCCCTTGCTGTGGTATAGGTTACCTATATCACTAAATGCGTACACACATATAAACCTATAAGTCACTCCTAAGGCAGGCCTTATCAATCCTAAAGGCAGAGTGCATGGTTCCTATGTGAGAGGGTGCCCCTGCATGAGCAGGGCCCCTCTGCAGCGTTCGGAGACCATCTCTGATGCTGTTTGTAGTGCAGCCTGACCATATACTCTTAAACGCATTATATCCTCGCGGTAAAATGCTAACTATGGAATGGCTGCACCGAAACATGTCGTGTTTGGTGTCAAACATCTTGGAATACTACCCCCCGCCAATTCTGGCGGCGGGGGTAGCATTCCACCCTTCTAGAGGGAAAGGCATGTTAACTCTGACGAGTCCGGTAACTTCTTTCCAGAGCCCTGGCATCACAAAATGGATGCTGCTGCCACAGACACGAGTCTGGCCTCCTGCTGCTGGACGAAACTCCGGCAGGGGAGGCCTGGACAATAGGTTTCCTGTCCCAGGGAGGTGTGACCACCTCCCCAGACAGGACAATGTGTATTGGGGCTGGGCGGGAGCACTTTCGGGTGCTTTGAAGTCCTGCACTGGGGGCACATTTGGTGTCCCTGTGCATACCCCAGTTCAAACCGGATCAGGGGCTTGCAGCCCCTGCTTTGGCGCGAACTGGACAAAGGGAAAGGGGTGTAGCCACCCCTCTGCCCTGACCCACCCATAGGTGGGGCCACAGAGTAGTCCATCCCCTATTTTTGGAATAAAGGTAGGAACCCAGTCCTTAGGACTTTAGATTATACCTGGACGAAACTCTGAAACAGAATCCTGGACCTTCGACGCTCTACTCACGATTAGAGGACTGAAGAATCTCCCTTGGGGTCAAGGAGTGACTCCCCTGCTTGGCAGGCACCAAAGAAGCATCTGTCCGGTTCGCATCACTGAAGCTCCCGTCGGACACCGAAGTTATCGCATCACCAGAGGTGGATTCTCAGACTTCCCCGAGGCTACCCTGAGTCCCCAGCAAAGCTGAGGCCCGTGGCTATCGTGGGCAACGTGAGACCGTGACCCCTGGACACCGAGCACACTTGCAAGTGCACCATCTTCTGGGTCTCCCAAGAAGTCGTGCTTTGGGCTCCGAGTAGCCCTAGCCTCCAGCACCACCTGCACCGAAGATCACTGGCCCCCACTCCACGAGTGTCCTGTAAGCCAGCTCCACGTGCGGTGTCACGAGGCTCCTTCGCGGTCGCTAGCCCGTTGGCTAGTAGCCCTTACATAAGGCCAATCTTTTCTTTACTTGGCAGTCTGGTTGCTCCAGGCCTGCCCTCACTTACCCTTGCTGGGTGAGTTCCCCAGACCTTGCTGGTCTGCACCATCGACGATCTTCAGCTACATCGAGACTTGCCGTTGCCAAGGCTTGTTGGGTCCAATCTGGTCGCCGACACCGCAGCACTCGACAGACATCGTGTACCAGCCCGAATCCTGCTCCTGGTCGCCGACAACGCCTCCTGGACCTCGTGGCTGCAGAAACAAGACGACCGTCAACGCACCTGAAGCACTCGACAGCGGTGGGCATCTGTCCATCGCCTCCCTGGTCACTGGCTAGTGACCCAGACTCTGTCCCCTCTGCTTTCAGGTTCTTCAGAACTCCGATCCACTCTTGGATCCACCCGGACACTTTTCTCCTGGTCGCCAGCAGCACTTTGCAGCAGATCGCCATAAGAAACGACGACGAAACCCGACCCCGAAAGGCACCTATGCACCCGGCTTCCCTGGGTGAGGTAACACGAGTACTCCGGTGCTCCCGTGGGTAGAGACTCTTCAAAGTCCTAGATCTCAAAGGGTTTTGTCCTAGTCCTCTTTAAAGTGTCCCTTTCCTCTATTTTCCCGATCCCGACTTTCTCCATAGAAGTAAACGGCGTATCGCGGTTGTGTATTTACACTGCACGCGTCTCCCGTGGGTCCCCTGTGTCACTACCTTGGGTGGTTCCTTGTGGTCCAAGCACTTCTAGAGGCTCTAGGCCTAGTGTCTAGTTCAGTCGTGGTTCGCATACCACTTTATTGGTATATGGTTTGGTACGCCCCTAGGGCCCAAACGTGTATTTGTGCTATTACTGTGATTTAAGATCTTATAACCTATGTACTTCAAACTCTAGCCTCATAAAGAGACTAGAGGGTGTGTTTAGTAATAAATACATATATTTTGAATATATACCTGGTGTGGTGCTCTTTCATTTGGTCACTCAAGAGATTATAGACTGGTAAAACAAGCTGCTTTACATTCCTTCAAGACTTAGCCTGAAGGCTGCTCTCCACAGCTACCACTAGGATAGCTTTCAATAAGGTTGTCTTTAACCTACCTACCATAAGAGTCGATTTGGACTGGTGCAAGGTGCCCACTATAATTAGTGGACAGCATATGCCAGGCCAACTTCTCACATTGGTGTGCAGCGTGTGGGATTCCAGCTTGCTATTGTTTTACCAGATAATCTCAATTGAATTGATCAACTGAAAACCACTAAAGGTACCTAAGGTACATATAATTTAAGCTTAGAATATCAGTAAGTTCTACTGAACTTAGAGTTGTGTGTTAAGGGATAGCACAACCCTTTCTACAACTCAAGAGAGTTTAGTAGGCCACACTAGAGTAGGTAGTGCATACACCACACCACACTAGTAATGTCTTTAAAAGCAGGATCTAGAGATGCCCTGCAGGAAGCCATTGAGCTTCCCCCTCCAAGTATGACACACTCCCATTCTTGGAACTGAGAGCTTTGTGTAACGTGAGGAAATTAAGGACAGGCCAAAGTCCCACCACCCAACACCTCCAGGAGATGTTGGTGGCTTATGATCTTAGTAAGTCCTCAGAGACTGAAGGGGCAGGAGCAGAGGGTGGGCCAGCAGATGAGGAAGGGGCCAGGGGTACTACTACCCCCAGCCCCCTCTGAAACTGACCAGGAGGGTGACAATGACCCTGACCTGGAAAACCCAATCCCTTCTGGGGAAGATGAAGATGAGGATCTAGAGAACCACACCTTTGTCCCCCAGGAAGGATTATGAGTGTGCTCAGAAAGTCTAGGTCTCCTTCTCAGGAGTCTAACCACTCTGGCACCTCAATAGGGAGCTCTGTTTCTTCTCACAGGAGGGAATCCTCTCATGAGAGAAGAAAGAGACTGGTCCAGTATGAGGAAACTCAACTGGAGATCAGGAAGAAGCAATTGGCTTTAGATAGAGAATCCCTAGATCTCCTTAAAGAGAGAAGAAATTTGGGACTAGAGTCCCATGGTGGCAGCCATATCCCTAGAGATAGGGAAAGGTCCTATGACCATAGGAACCTGAGCAAGATTGTCCCTCCCTACCAGAGTGGGGATGATATCCACAAATGGATAACTGCTTTAGAGAGGGCCTGTAAAGTACAGAAGGTCCCTCAGGAGCAGTGGGCAGCAATCTTGTGGCTCTCCTTTGCTGACAAAGGTAGAGACAAGCTCCTCACTGTTAGAGAGGAGGATGCTGACAATTACAAGGTCTTGAAGAGTGCTCTTATTGATGGGTTTGGCCTAACCACTGAACAGTACAGGTTGAAGTTCAGAGACACCCAAAAAGCACAGACTCAAGACTGGGTAGACTATGTGGATTGTTCTGCCAAGGCTCTGGAAGGCTGGTTGATGGGCAGTAAGGTGTGTGACTTCTCAGGATTGTATAATCTGATAATGAGGGAGCAGATTCTTAATAACTGTCAAAACCAGCTGTTGCATCAGTACCTGGTTGACTCTGATCTGACCTCTCCCCAAGAATTGGGAAAGAAGGCAGACAAATGGGTCAGAACCAGGGTGAAGCAGAAGGTACAGAACCAAGGTGGGGAAACCAAGAAGCAAGATGCTAAGAACTCTGACAAGGGTGGGGAGAAGGGTAAAGATCAAAAGTCTTCATCAGGCCCCCAAAAATCTTCTTCTGGTGGGGATTCCCAGTCTACCAAGGGTAAAGGCCAAAGAAAACCATGGTGCAAGGTCTGTAAGCAAAAGACCCACTGGACCAGTGATTGCACCAAGTCCAAAGACTCCAGTCCAGCATCCACCAATGCCCCTAAGGCACCTGTTCCCCCTAGTACAGTTGGTGGAAGTGCTCCAGCAAAGGGTTTAGTAGGGTTCACCCTGGGAACTGAGTTGGGCTCTGACTTAGTCAGGGAGCTGACTCAGGCTGTGTTAGTCTGTGATGGAGGCATGGATGTGACCTCCACTGTGAGTCCCAGTAATCTGGGCAAGTACAGACAACAGCCTTTAATCAATGGACGAGAGGCTTTGGCATTTAGGGACACAGGGGCAAGTGTCACAATGGTGACACAAGACCTTGTGCTACCTGGGCAAGTTATACTTGGTGAAATGTACCAAGTGACCAATGCTAGCAATGTCAGAACAGACCATACTCTGGCAGTTGTTAACTTCTCCTGGGGAGGGGTAACTGGCCTTAAGAAGGTTGTGGTAAGTGCAAACCTACCAGTCGAATGCTTGCTTGGCAATGACTTAGAGACTTCTGCTTGGGCAGAAGTGGAGCTCAGGACCCATGCAGAAATGCTGGGGATCCCTGCAGATGTGTTTGCTGTGACCAGGTCACAAGCTAAACTGTCTAAAACTGAACAGGCCTTGGATTCTGGAAGAATGGACCAAGTGCCTTCCAAGAGGAGGAGTAGTAGGGTTAAGGCAGTGCCTTCCCCCTTGGCTCAGGAGGAAGATCAGTCCCTTGAGGGGGATGATCTCAGTCCTGAAGAAGGAACTGTCCCAGAGGAACTTGAGCCTGACCAGGTTGAGTTCTTGGGGACAGGGGGACCTTCTAGGGCAGATCTGAGCCAGGAGCAGCAGAGCTGCCCCTCCCTTGAACCCCTCAGACAGCAAGCTGCTGCTGAGGCTGCTGGGAAAGCTAGTGGTCCCCATACAGTGTATTGGGATGATGGACTCCTGTACTCAGAGAGTAGAGACCCCAAGCCTGGTGCTACCAGGAGGTTGGTAATACCTTTGAAGTTCAGGGGCTTCCTATTGACCCTAGCCCATGATATTCCCTTAGCAGGACACCTGGGCCAGAACAAGACTTGGGACAGAATTGTCCCTCACTTTCACTGGCCCCACATGTCTGAAGACAGTAAGGAGTTTTGTCGCTCCTGTGTAACCTGCCAAGCCAGTGGCAAAGCAGGTGGCACTACAAAGGCCCCCCTGATACCACTACCTGTGGTGGGGGTGCCCTTTGAGAGGGTGGGGATTGACATTGTTGGTCCTATGGATCCCCAAACAGCATCTGGGCACAGATTTATACTGGTGGTAGTGGATCATGCCACCAGGTATCCAGAGGCTATACCCCTTAGGACCACTACAGCACCTGTGGTGGCAAGGGCCCTCCTGGGAATTTTCTCAAGAGTGGGCTTTCCTAAGGAGGTGGTATCAGACAGGGGTGCAAACTTCATGTCTGGGTACTTAAAGGCAATGTGGAAGGAGTGTGGAGTTACTTATAAGTTCACCACACCCTATCACCCACAATGCAATGGTTTAGTTGAGAGATTCAACAAAACCTTAAAGGGCATGATTAAAGGGCTCCCAGAAAAGCTTAGGCGTAGATGGGACATACTCTTGCCCTGCCTTTTATTCGCATATAGGGAGGTGCCTCAGAAGGGGGTTGGTTACAGCCCTTTTGAACTTCTGTTTGGCCACCCTGTGAGGGGTCCACTGTGCTTGGTGAAGGAAGGATGGGAGTTACCTCTCAAGCCCCCAAAGCAAGATATAGTGGACTATGTACTTGGTCTCCGCTCCAGGATGGCTGAGTACATGAAAAAGGCAACCAAAAACCTTGAGGCTAGCCAGGAACTTCAAAAGGCCTGGCATGACCAAAAGGCTGTCCTAACTGTTTACCAGCCAGGACAGAAGGTGTGGGTGTTGGAGCCAGTGGCCCCAGCAGCTCTCCAAGACAAATGGAGTGGACCCCACACTATTGTTGAGCAGAAGGGTGAGGTCACTTACTTAGTAGACCTGGGAACACCCAGGAGTCCCCACAGGGTTCTCCATGTCAACAGACTTAAGCCATATGTGGACAGGGCAGACATGGGCTTGCTCATGGCTACTGATGAAGGGCAGGAGGAAGAGAGTGACCCACTCCCTGACCTGCTCTCACAGAACCCTGACGATGGGTCAGTTGATGGTGTAGCCTTGGCAGGCAGCCTCACTACCCAGCAACAAACTGATTGCAGGCAAGTCCTCAATCAGTTTAGACATATGTTTTCTCTGACACCCAGTCAGACCACCTGGTGCACTCATGAAGTGGACACTGGGGACAGTCTGCCTATTAAAAACAAGATTTATAGGCAACCTGACCATGTCAGGGACTGTATCAGGACTGAAGTCCAGAAGATGTTGGAATTGGGAGTGATTGAGCCCTCAGATAGCCCTTGGGCTAGTCCAGTAGTCCTAGTACCTAAACCTCACACCAGTGGTGGGAAAAGAGAGATGAGGTTTTGTGTAGACTACAGGGGCCTCAATGCAGTCACTAGGACTGATGCCCATCCAATACCCAGGGCAGATGAGCTCATAGATACTTTGGCCTCTGCCAAATATCTCAGCACATTTGACCTAACAGCTGGCTACTGGCAGATCAGACTAGCTGATGCTGCAAAGCCCAAAACAGCATTTTCAACCCCTAGTGGGCATTATCAATTTGTGGTGATGCCCTTTGGTCTGAAAAATGCACCTGCCACTTTCCAGAGGTTGGTGAACACAGTTCTCACAGGACTGGAGGCCTATAGTGCAGCTTATCTAGATGATATTGCTGTCTTTAGCTCCACCTGGGAGGATCACCTGGTCCACCTCAGGAATGTTTTACAGGCCCTGCAAAAGGCAGGCCTGACTATCAAGGCCACTAAGTGCCAGATAGGGCAGAGTCAGGTTGTGTACCTGGGCCACCTTGTGGGTGGAGGCCAGGTTCAACCTTTGCAGAGCAAGATCCAGACCATCATGGACTGGACTGCTCCCACTACCCAGACTCAGGTGAGAGCCTTCTTAGGCCTGACTGGGTACTATAGGAGATTTGTCAAGGGGTATGGATCAATAGTGACACCCTTGAATGACTTAACTTCTAAGAAAATGCCCAAAAAGGTTCAGTGGACAGTTAGCTGTCAAAAGGCATTTGATGACCTCAAGCAGGCCATGTGCACTGCTCCAATTCTGCAGAGTCCTGATTACTCCAAGAAGTTCATTGTCCAAACAGATGCATCTGAATTGGGGGTAGGGGCTGTACTGTCACAATTGAATGAAGAAGGTCAGGATCAGCCAGTAGCTTTTATTAGCAGAAGGCTGACCCCTAGAGAGAAACGTTGGTCAGCCATAGAGAGGGAGGCCTTTGCTGTGGTCTGGGCTCTGAAGAAGTTGAGGCCATACTTGTTTGGTACACACTTCCTGGTTCAGACAGACCATAAGCCCCTCTTATGGCTAAAACAAATGAAGGGTGAAAACCCCAAACTGCTTAGGTGGTCCATTTCCCTACAGGGGATGGCCTTTACAGTGGAACATAGGCCTGGGAGTAACCATGCGAATGCAGATGGACTCTCTAGGTATTTCCACTTAGAACATGAAGACTTAACTGGGCAAGGTTAGTTTAATGTCCCTACGTTTGGGGGGGTTGTGTAGGAGAGTAGGATCTGCTTCACAGGGGTACCCCCACTTTTTGCTGATACTTCACTGGTTTTCGACATTAGTCTGGCTGGGGCCCTGCTATTCAGAACCCCAGCCTAGCTGTTTCCTCTTTAAAAGGGTCTCCATGTGCCTTAGGCACATCTCTGATTGGGATCTGGAGTGCCCTTGTAAGTCCCTAGTATATGGTATACTATGTACCAAGGGCATAGGTACCTCAGAGGCCTGCCAGGGGCTGCAGCATATATTATGCCACCCCTGGTAGGCCATCCAAACTGACACCACAGGTCTGCTACTGCAGCCTGGGTAAGGTGGTGCATGCACCCCTTGCTGTGGTATAGGTTACCTATATCACTAAATGCGTACACACATATAAACCTATAAGTCACTCCTAAGGCAGGCCTTATCAATCCTAAAGGCAGAGTGCATGGTTCCTATGTGAGAGGGTGCCCCTGCATGAGCAGGGCCCCTCTGCAGCGTTCGGAGACCATCTCTGATGCTGTTTGTAGTGCAGCCTGACCATATACTCTTAAACGCATTATATCCTCGCGGTAAAATGCTAACTATGGAATGGCTGCACCGAAACATGTCGTGTTTGGTGTCAAACATCTTGGAATACTACCCCCCCGCCAATTCTGGCGGCGGGGGTAGCATTCCACCCTTCTAGAGGGAAAGGCATGTTAACTCTGACGAGTCCGGTAACTTCTTTCCAGAGCCCTGGCATCACAAAATGGATGCTGCTGCCACAGACACGAGTCTGGCCTCCTGCTGCTGGACGAAACTCCGGCAGGGAGGCCTGGACAATAGGTTTCCTGTCCCAGGGAGGTGTGACCACCTCCCCAGACAGGACAATGTGTATTGGGGCTGGGCGGGAGCACTTTCGGGTGCTTTGAAGTCCTGCACTGGGGGCACATTTGGTGTCCCTGTGCATACCCCAGTTCAAACCGGATCAGGGGCTTGCAGCCCCTGCTTTGGCGCGAACTGGACAAAGGGAAAGAGGTGTAGCCACCCCTCTGCCCTGACCCACCCATAGGTGGGGCCACAGAGTAGTCCATCCCCTATTTTTGGAATAAAGGTAGGAACCCAGTCCTTAGGACTTTAGATTATACCTGGACGAAACTCTGAAACAGAATCCTGGACCTTCGACACTCTACTCACGATTAGAGGACTGAAGAATCTCCCTTGGGGTCAAGGAGTGACTCCCCTGCTTGGCAGGCACCAAAGAAGCATCTGTCCGGTTCGCATCACTGAAGCTCCCGTCGGACGCCGAAGTTATCGCATCACCAGAGGTGGATTCTCAGACTTCCCCGAGGCTACCCTGAGTCCCCAGCAAAGCTGAGGCCCGTGGCTATCGTGGGCAACGTGAGACCATGACCCCTGGACACCGAGCACACTTGCAAGTGCACCATCTTCTGGGTCTCCCAAGAAGTCGTGCTTTGGGCTCCTAGTAGCCCTAGCCTCCAGCACCACCTGCACCGAAGATCACTGGCCCCCACTCCACGAGTGTCCTGTAAGCCAGCTCCACGTGCGGTGTCACGAGGCTCCTTCGCGATCGCTAGCCCATTGGCTAGTAGCCCTTACCGAAGGCCAATCTTTTCTTTACTTGGCAGTCTGGTTGCTCCAGGCCTGCCCTCACTTACCCTTGCTGGGTGAGTTCCCCAGACCTTGCTGGTCTGCACCATTGACGATCTTCAGCTACATCGAGACTTGCCGTTGCCAAGGCTTGTTGGGTCCAATCTGGTCACCGACACCGCAGCACTCGACAGACATCGTGTACCAGCCCGAATCCTGCTCCTGGTCGCCGACAACGCCTCCTGGACCTCGTGGCTGCAGAAACGAGACGACCGTCAACGCACCTGAAGCACTCGACAGCGGTGGGCATCTGTCCATCGCCTCCCTGGTCACTGGCTAGTGACCCAGACTCTGTCCCCTCTGCTTTCAGGTTCTTCAGAACTCCGATCCACTCTTGGATCCACCCGGACACTTTTCTCCTGGTCGCCAGCAGCACTTTGCAGCAGATCGCCATAAGAAACGATGACGAAACCCGACCCCGAAAGGCACCTATGCACCCGGCTTCCCTGGGTGAGGTAACACGAGTACTCCGGTGCTCCCGTGGGTAGAGACTCTTCAAAGTCCTAGATCTCAAAGGGTTTTGTCCTAGTCCTCTTTAAAGTGTCCCTTTCCTCTATTTTCCCGATCCCGACTTTCTCCATAGAAGTAAACGGCGTATCGCGGTTGTGTATTTACACTGCACGCGTCTCCCGTGGGTCCCCTGTGTCACTACCTTGGGTGGTTCCTTGTGGTCCAAGCACTTCTAGAGGCTCTAGGCCTAGTGTCTAGTTCAGTCGTGGTTCGCATACCACTTTATTGGTATATGGTTTGGTACGCCCCTAGGGCCCAAACGTGTATTTGTGCTATTACTGTGATTTAAGATCTTATAACCTATGTACTTCGAACTCTAGCCTCATAAAGAGACTAGAGGGGTGTGTTTAGTAATAAATACATATATTTTGAATATATACCTGGTGTGGTGCTCTTTCATTTGGTCACTCAAGAGATTATAGACTGGTAAAACAAGCTGCTTTACATTCCTTCAAGACTTAGCCTGAAGGCTGCTCTCCACAGCTACCACTAGGATAGCTTTCAATAAGGTTGTCTTTAACCTACCTACCATAAGAGTCGATTTGGACTGGTGCAAGGTGCCCACTATAATTAGTGGACAGCATATGC